>CAEMYA010000013.1:0-76019 GCA_903131615.1 Diplodus sargus
TTATTTGTCTTTGTGTCAATAAATCCCATGGATTTGGTCATTTTTAAAGGCGTCCTTTTGAGGTTAATTTGGGTCATCAGTGGAGTTATTGTTCGAGCCATAGCGCCTTATAATGGTGGGGCTTAAAAACAAGTATGATGATTGTCACGGTATTCCTTAAAATGAGTACAGTGCTTCAACCCTTGTCTGTGATTGAATCAAACTAATGCAATTGCATTAAAAACAACGCTGATTCCAAAAAAAAGTATCTGTTCTGAGTACACAGTATACATGATATAAATAGATAGATAGATAGATAGATAGATAGATAGATAGATGGATAACTTTATTAATCCCAGAGGGGAAATTAGGTCATCATAGCAGTAGGTACATTATAGTACAAATACCATCAAAATATAATGGCAACTATAGAAACAATACGAAAAATAAACAGATACATATACAATATGCAAAAAAACCCAATGCAGTACTATATACAGTAAAATGCTTAAGCAGTTACGGAATAAAATAACAATTTTGAGATAGATCAAATAAAATGATATCAGATACTTTAAGACTTTTACTCAAGTTTCACTCCTAATATATGGGTTACTTTCACTTTTACTGAAGTACCGGTAATATTTTAAAACGATATCTTAACTTTTATTCAAGTATGACTTTAGAGTAGTTTATACAACGCTGACCCTAGTTCATATAATATTGTTCATACAGCAGCCTGTACACAGTATCATATAATATCTATTTCAATTTAATTGCTGTTTATTATTATTATTATTGTATTACAACTTTACATACATTAGCCTGCACTTTACTGCTTTGAGGCACATCTAGTTAGATGCTTAACTGCATTATGCTGTCTCAGAACTTGTACTTAATTCTTACGCTACTAAATATTAGTAAGGGATACTGGGATATATTTTAGTGTTTACTTTATTGCTTATTCTGTAACATACCTAAATGTGACACATTTCACTGTAACTGCATATCCATGCATATATGCACCCACATCCCAATATCCCTAACTAATTTTGAGTGGTGTCATTTCGATTGTACATTTAATAACAGATACTTTAAGACCTTTACTCAAGTACTACTCCTATGGGTGATTTTCAATTTGAATAAATTAATAATCAACACGATATCTTTACTTTCACTCAAGTATGACTTTTAGGTACCTGTACAACACTGATCCTAGTTCGTACTGTTAATATCATTCATAATTATCAGATTTATTTCATCTCCTTACTGTTTATTATTATTTATATTAACACATTACGCGTATATGTGTGCATTTGACTGTTTTTTGCACATCTGGTTAGATGGTTAACCACATTATGCTATCTCAGAACTTGTACTCAATTCTTACACTACTCAACATTAGTAAGGGATATTGGGATATATTTTTCATCACTTGATTTTTTATTCTGTAAAATAATTCATATTTTGTGTCTTGTGTATTGTAAGTATGACTTTTCTGTACTTGACTCTGACAGTAGTTCATAATTTTAATATCATTCATACTTATTGTATTTATTTCAGCTCCTTACTGTTTATTATTATTATTATCTATATTACCACATTACGTACATACTTTACTGCTTTTTGTACATCTGGTCAGATGCTTACCTGCCTTGTGGCTTCTCAGAACTTAATACTCATGCATGAGAAATTGCTTTATGTTAGGGAAGGTTGCAGGATATCTCAAAATCTCACAGCCAAAGAAAACATTGTTTTCTTTTTTCTATCATTAATCTAACGCCCCTCTGTCTCTACCTAGTGTGGGCCGGTCATGGTTTTGGTATGCCTGAGGTGAAGCGAGAGGGGTCACGGATAACTGTAGCTGGATCGATACTAATACAAATGGACGGCTGCGTAGCTGTAAAATCGGAGTGTCCCTGAAGGCGTCAGTTCTCGGGATGTTTTGTACCCTCCCTGCCCCTGCTGCCGCTGCCTGCTGCCCAGGCTGGCTGCCGGGGCTCGGGGATGACGCCACCTCTCGCTCCGCCCCGGCGCAAACTCGCTCTTTGCGTGCATTTCATTCCTCTTCTCATTCCGAGCATTCTTCGCATCTCTGTCAGTGCGCGAAGCGATTCACCTACACCTTTTTCCTGGCTGGCCCAGAAACACCAGAATAACTTGACATAGTATTAAAAATACCCCGTAACATCCCCTTACCAAAAGAAAGGGACATTTTTATATGAGATATCAATAACGAGGTAAGTTTCAATGGTAGTTGCAGGTATCCAAACTGGTTGTAGACTTCTGTTCGTGGGGTTTTTTTTTTTAGTTGACGTCTTTGAAAAATACCGGGCAATTTATAAAAAAAATATGCTGTCTTATGTAGGTGTTTACTCTTTTATCCCACGGCGTGAAGTAACGTTAGGTCGTCTTGTTTCCACCGCAGAGATAGATGGCCGATTCTGGTCGCTGTTGCAACAGGGTGCTCACTTTGAACACTCACTGTTGCAGCCTATGGCTTTGACATAGCAGCGAAAATCTTTGACATTTTTCACATTTTTTTGAAAAGAAGCCCGACCATACGCCCCTAGAAGAGCCCCAGATGCTCGTTCGTGCCCGTGTTAGATCCTCAGAAAGTCCCAGAGGGCTCCGGGCTGAACCAAACAACACACCGCACGAATAACAGTTTTTTGGACAAGATGACGGTTGAAAACGTTGCTGTTTTCCTCTCCGTAGTTGGCTCAGCCGGGAGTTGTTGGAGATTTCACCGGAGCATTTTCGGACCACCTCGAAGGAAACGCAGCGGGGAGACTTGTTGCTTCAACACGTTTGACGGGGCTTTTTGTTTATCATCGCCATCGAAGTTTTGTGTAAGTAAATGTTTGTTTTTTTCCTACGTGACTTAACGTAACTTCTCTCCCGACTCTCTGCGTGCTGCTCTCCGTGTCACTGTAAAGGAAAAGGTTAGCCAAAACTCCTTTATTGTTTCATGGTGTGTCCTCCTCCTCTGAGCGACTCACGTCCCGAAAACTACCAATGTGTCAAAATACGAAGCGTTTGTGTAGGTTTGTGCGGTACTTGGAGGGGAATTAAGTGATAGGGAAAGGACATAACGTGACGCTTTTTAAAGCTAAAACCTTTGGTTAACGTTGAGTGGGAAAGTTAGCTTAAAGGTGCACTGTGTTGTGTTGTGGAAGAAATGTTTTAATCAGAAGAGAAAGATGCTCACGGACTTATTTTTCATGCCTGTGCAAACCAAATAACCAAACAATTTGTCTACATGACTACATGAACAGTGTGACCTTAAAGGACAACACAATTTCGTACTGTTTTACTTTGTTTATATGACCCTGCCACCCCTGTAGCTTCCAACAGTGTCCTGGGGACCTCATTTCCCTCTGAGAGCAGCTTGTTTAGTTCTGAGATTGTATTATTACCTCATTCATTTTGTGAGATTCTGTGTTTGAATTTCTTCTCCCGAAACTCCACAGTGCCCCTTTAAGATGTGATGTTTATGGGGCTTTTATTTGGGGTTTCCTTCATTGTTTTCCTTTTCCTTCCTCCACTTTGGGAAATGCCTGCTCAGCTAAAAACTCAACTCCCCACCTCCCTCAACTGCAGGCCAGCTGTGTCACAAAGTTTTTTTTTGCTCCATACAATGATTTCATCCCCTTAACTTTTTGTGGACTCTGGGAAAATTACACAGGCTATTATGCAAACGGAGGGATTGAAATAAAGCCAGAAGCTTTCATTAGCAACAGTAAAGTTGGCTGTGGTTAGTCTCCACTTCTTCCCTCTTGACACTTTATTGAATATTTTTGCTGCTTTTAAATGGTCAGATCTGGTTTCATTGAACAAATAGCCCGGTCAGGTCATCAGGTCACAGTTTACACAGCTCAGGTATGCTCCTTGATTCAATCAAGTAGTCTTTGTTGTTAAATACAAACCTATATTTTGCTGTACCCTCATTTATACTCTTAGGAGCTCTTCAGTCGTGCTTTTTCAATCAGCTGTCCAGTCACACTAACCTTAACATCTCGTGGCTTCAATTGTGTTTCATGCTCACATTCAGGGAAATAGTCAGTCCGCTATAAACTTTGGAAAAGCTGCCGTATTATGTTATTATAACCGGCTTAGCAGAAGAAGTGACACAACTGAGCAACAGGGTTGAAAAAGACCTGCACAAGCTTCAAAAGGAGGTTGAACAAAATCCACTTTCCATCCCTAAGACAAGTTTTTGGCTGCAGCTCCTACAGCCTCCCCCTCTTTTTGTTTTTAATGCGAGAGCAGCTGGTTAAATCAAGTTCTCTGTCTTGCCTTCATAATGTGAAAGGTGCCTTTTCTTACAGTTAACTACTGGTAAACATTTGATGCAACTTGGTAAAGAGATAAAGCAAGGGGCACAACATTTTTCATTTAATTAACATTGAAAGAGCTGTTATCATTTCCTGGAAACAGTTTGAATGCAGTGAGGCGTTACCCCCAGACAAGTCACAGTGTAAATCTGCTTGCTTGGAAGAAAAAAAAAAATTAGGGGTAGAAAAAGATGCTTTGTTTTCAGCTTATGCAACCAGTGGACCTGTTGGACGCAAGCCTGCATAACATTTGTGCAAGAATAGGATGTTGTCTTTGTTTGACCAAATGGGACTTTACCTCTGAAAAGGAGTTTCCAAACTCCCTCTGCTTTTGTGATGGAGCTTAATGCAGCACATTTAACATCACCTGTAGTTTGTTAACAAGACTAAAAGACAGACACGTTTACAGCCTGGGTCTTTCTATATATTCAGATAAGTTGATATTTTTTAGATGATTTGGAATTCGTCATGAGCAAAACACATCAGTCATTTGCACAAGAAGTTTAAAATGATGCCACCGTATTAAAGATAAAGCAGGTGCTGATAAATATCCAAAGGAGACAGGGTTGTGCTGCTGTGGATATATACTTTGATGTCTTGTTCCTTCAGATTTTGGTCCTTTTTCGCTGCCTTGTTGAGGTCTGAGAGCAGGACTACAGAGAGTGTAGTCTGTCTGTTGTGAAGTGTGGACAGAATAATGTGCTTTTGTGAAACACAGAGTGGACTGTGTTACTTCTCAGAGAAAAGGGCGAGACTACTCTTTTTCTTTGGTTGTCCATGCTGGATATTTTTCAAGAAAGCCATATTTTGGCCAAATATTTGTCAAATATCTTTGTTGATTTTATGCTGTATGTTATGGCAATTATCAATCCCACAATTCCTGCTTTTGCTTTTACAAACCAAAGATTTTAATTCTCCTGGCAGTGATGATCTCCTGTGAGCCTGACATCATGTTTGTACACACATCAGTCTCCCTACCAGATACATCTTCATGTATTTAAAAGCCATTGCTGTGTTTGTACACTGGCATCAAATTTCAGGCAGTCCTTGTATACAATAATGCCAGAATATCACCATATTAACCAGCGACTTTTGAAGATATAATTCTCCAGATGCATCATTAATCATAGTGTAAGGATGAGGCCTGAAACCCTGGACTAATGAAGCGACATTAATAATCTGAATGATGCCAGGATCTCAGAATTAAGTAGGAATTCACGCTAAAATGACATTTTAATTCCACTAGTATCAATTTAGGATTGATTATTTTTTTAGGTCACAAAGATGAAAATATAACTTTTAGTTAGAGTTATGTGTGTTCTCTAGTTTTCATATACCTGGATGAAGAGACATTATGCAGGTTCAAAGTACACTGTATATTGATATATTAGCCATTATACACACATTTTTTTGCAATTATCTGTCAAATGTGGTAATAAAAGACTTCATAGTGTGAAAGATCTGTAAGTCACGCAGGATATTTTACTTCAATTGTCAAACATGACATCACTGACATAGTAAATTTTACTGGGAATTTTTAATAACTATAAATTAGCCCAAGCATCTTTTTCTGTAATCTCCAGCGAAGTTTTTTTTTTATCTTGGCACATATATGCTAATACCAGTATAGCTGTGATAGACCAACTAATATATCTGTCAGAATGAATTAATACCTTTATTTCTGTCTTGGGTTTGGTTTGTGGGTTGTACCCACTTGTTGTCAGGTCAGGCATTTTTTTACAGATCTGATTATATTAATATATTTTCTGCTGTTAAAAGCTTTGGTAGTTCTCAGTTTTTACATATTTTCTTTAACATAAATCCATGCATATACAGTGTGGACAGTACATTGATGCTCAAATGAAGGCTTTACTTGACTGAAAATACGGATGTCAATGTACAACAAGGCATATTTTCTATTTGTAGTCAGGTCCTTTGAAATTCCTCATGGGAATGTGAACACATTACATGTCCCACATTATAATTGAAATGATAATACACAATATTATTTTTGTTATGAAAATCCCAGGCTAGAAAAAAGATCTGCGATCTGTAATTAAATCTGGACACAGAGTCATTAATTGTGTAATTAGATGTGATGTGTGGCAGGGGTAGAATCACATCAAAACATCAGGATGCTCCTCGGTCAAAGCACCCTTTAAAGAAGAGGACACTCCTGCAGGCGTCCAGACTGTGTGTGCCCTGAGGTAAACCCTGGTCTAGAAAGGGAATTTTAGAGTATGCGCTGCTGCTCAGCAGTTTGAGCAGGGCCCACTGAGGCCAGTGGAGAGTGCCACCAAAAAGGAAAAGCTGGCTCAAAGCCACTGACGTCATCTAAGTAAATCTGCTTCAGTGCTGCAGCCATAAAATGACTGCCAGCTACCGAATGCACTTTGGCCCTGTCAACCACCTTAGTAAGTGCAACACAGTTTTTTTTTTCTCTCCTCATGAAAACTTATGGAAGACAGACTGTGTTTAAGTCTAATGCTGTTTTGCTGAAGGAGTAGCAGACAACAACAGGCAACAAGTCGTGTTTGAGCCTTTCCAGTTTTCATAAAATGAGCTTCTCTGACCCTTTTGAAGTCAGACCACTTTAATATTACGGCCTCATAATTTTTACCATATGGCAGTCTCAATCACGTGTACTGGAAAAAGGCATTAGAACAGCATAATGCCATAACCACTCATTACTGACGTGTAGTACCCCAGAAGTTACTTAGACGTGGGGACATGTACTTTTTCTTCCCATTCTTATTTGAATAAAAAGACAAATAAATGAGCTGCCTTGTGATCGCACACAGATGAAAAGCAATATGCACTCCATGAATCATTAGATGAGTCAGTTTCTGAAACCACTATAAACATTTTGAGTTCTTAACCACAATGAGAGCAGGAAATCTCGGCTTCAACAACTTCCTTTCTCAGTGCTGGCCATAGTAGCGGTAGTGGTGTTCAGCTTCCCCACTAGTGAAAGGAAACCCATGGAACAAAGGCACACAGTCACTTCATTTACAGAAACTGTGTGTAATTTGTGGCTTGTATTCAAACGTGGGTTATTCAGTCTCTCTGGCACCGTATTCCCCAGTCGTTGCTTGTAATAAATTCCCACAAGACCTTTCATCAATGGTCGCTGTATTGTTATCATGGCTGACACAGATCAGGCCAGCTCTCTCTGCCCCGAAGGTGCCCTGGATTCATTGGAGGCGCAGATAGACTGGAGGGTAAGCTCCCAACATTAATATGCAGGCTATGCCCGGTAAATTAGTTTGGAATCCGACCCGAAACACAGCAACGGAGGGCGGTACTGTCCAAACTGTGTCCCCCCCCCCTTCCCTGTTTACGAGAGCCAAGTAGACATTTCCAACAAGAAGTCTCGTTGGTTTATAATTACATCATGAACATGGGCAAGCTGTGTTGTCCAAAAACAATACGTCTGGAATTATCCCCTTTTTTTGAGCATTTATAGATATTTCTTTTGTAAATCTAATTAAAAGATAAAAGATAAGTTGTTAATAGCTTATATTTTTGTTATAGTCAACAAAATACATCAAACCAAAAGACCATTTCTCATAGTATTTGACTTTCTGAGTCATGTGGCCCCAAGGCCATTAGTTCTTGATAAAAATCTAAAAATTGAAGTCACAAATATATATTTTGTTTTAAAGAAGGGCAAAATAATACTCTAAAACTGCTCGGCACTGTAGTTTTTTTGCAAGTGTTGCTCAAATATGAATTAGTAGAGCATTTGTTGGGGACTATTTTTAGCTGTGGATTAATGCACCCTTGTGCGCTCTTGTGAATATTTAAGGCAGGAGGATAATGTAGGCAAGATTTACTCAGAATTATAGTGCACACGTTTGAAAAGAAAACATGAAGCAGCAGTAAAAGATGTAACCCAGTGGAATGTCATGGCTCGTTGATGTGTTTTTAATAGTTTTTTTAAAGGGCCTCTGTGGAACTTATGTGTTGTGCTTGAGGCACGTTTTTTTATAAACTATCTCTAGCTGCTGTTGCTCTCTGTTACAGTCAGCTCACATTTAGCCATGAAAAGAAGCGATTAATACATGAAAATTACTACAAATTGTTACATATAGCCCCTTTAACTACACTGGAGCTCTATGGCCCAGAGGCTGAAGACATATCAGTCTTTAGCCACTCGGGGGCAATCACTTCATTATTTGTTTTAGTCTTTAAATGGGATAACATTAAGAAAAAACATAGACATTTGGCAGACTAATTCCATGAAAATAAAAATTGGGTCTTCACTTTTCATACTTGAATATACAAACATACATTGACAAATCTTCAAGAACACATGGACCAAATTCAGTGTTCAGTGTTGGCTACACTTAAGACACATAGTACAGTGTCGAACTTTAGAACTACACGCTTAGTGTCTCACAAAAAATATCAGCCTTGGATCCCTATTTCTCATTACCAACAAAATGCCCCAAAAATTCCAATTAAAGTGCATTTGTGTTACTCTTTTGGGATCCTTGTATAGCCCCATGTGTTCGTCCTGCTGCTACGTGGAGAGCCTTCGTCTTCGTACCGACATTGAACCAGATGAAAGAAGAATTTCGAAGAAAATCTGTCTCTTTTTTTTGCCGTTTTAAAAGAGAGATTTTTCGGTCAAGCTCTGGTTTGGCTTATGTTGATATGATTTTGCCAATACCATCGTTTAGTTAGAGCGGCTTTGATCACAAATTTGATTAATCCTCTGTCAGTACCAAACAATTGACATAAAAAATGTCAAAGTATTATGACTGATCATGGCCACAGGATGAAAAGTCAAAGAACAAAATATGGGTTGTACTGTTGTATTTCTTATTTTCCTTAGAATTTGGTGTTCACTGTCGTCACTAATGTATAACCTATCCATATCTTTTGAAGACTGTCATGCTTAAGAAGTGTGAATGGTCCCTCTTAGGAAAATGTATATTTGAAAACAAGTTTAGTTCAACAGAAAAATGGGAAAAAGTGCTTAGCCTCTGAGAGCAAAGCACTATTTAGGTGTAGCATCAGCTGAGCAATAAATGCATTTACCTGCCTGGTATCATATTCACATTACTAATGATGACATCTCCAAAATATTTTTGTGTAGTACAAATTCAATACAAATTGCACAGGCTCTATTAGTAGGCTGTTTTATTTGTGACCTGAATGCAGTGTGATATGCAGTAGTAGCTAAAATAAAATAGGAAGGAGCAGAAAGCATGAATGCAGAGAGGCAAGAAAGAAAGAAGTATATAAGGGGATAAATGATGGCGAGAGAGAAGAAGAAAATAAATGAAAGTCAGTTTGAATTGACAGAGCCAAATGCAAATGGTGGCCTTCATGCTCATCACTGTGATTTGTTTTTTCATGCCCATCCGCACGAGTCTTGAATGAGCCAGCGGCCAGCCCTCGGCCTGCTCTGCTCTCATAACTGTCAGGAGATCCTTTATCTGACGGACCTTTATTTACAGCTTTAATTTCCTGAGCTTTATGTGTTCCGCTCACACTCCTCACCGCTGTGACATGGCTGCATGCTGTCTGGAATGCACTGCAAATTTTTGATAGGCAAATGTCTTCTGAGCTTTCATTACATTTCATGTTTGAATGGGAAATTGTATTTTTTTTTTTATATTTTGGTATTACTGGCAGGACAGAGAAAGGAAACATGTTGGTCCCTTAGCTTCACAGTCAATTTTGCCTCTGTTGTTGGGAGAGGGAGACCTTTCAGCTATGCCTCTTTTCTGGGCTGCCAACATATCTGATGTTGTCCAGGTCATGTTGTTGCTACCTGTTCTCAGTCTGAGGCAGGTAGAGAGGGCTGCTTTGACAGAACCTGTAAATCAATCCTATTCTCTGGCAAACAAAGATTGATCCCTCAGTGGCCTGATGGTTGCTGGGCGGTGGGATCCAGGCCTCAGATTTGAGTGGGATGATATCAGACAGATTCACGGCACCTAAGCCTGCTGGTTCAAAGAGGCATGAAATAAACACGAGGCCATTGCCAATAACAGAGGCAGCATAAGTAAGCTTTCTGGGCTCTCCAGTGGACCTGCGGAAATTGGTATTGAAAACCTTGTTTATTCATTCATCTGTACTCCAGATCTGTAGATTTATTCATGAAACCTAAAGGAAAATCCAATACAGGATCAATTTTTTTTTGCTCTGAAATTCTTCCACGGTTTAATCTGTTTGGAAATGCTTTTTTCAACATGATTGTGGTAATTAAAAATGCTCTGCTATTCATCCCAGCTTTCCTCTCCTAAATGTATTTCTAGTATGTTAAGAGTGGGCTCCAAAAAATTTTTGGATTAAAGTTAGGGTATTCAATGTCACTACTGCTCAGTTAATTTTGAGTTTTATTAAAACAGGGGCCACATGCCTAAACTTTACTTCAAGTGGTAAAGCTCTCAAAATAGATAAAATTCTTACAGTATTTCCAAAGAGTTTTGGTTAATTGTATTTTGCATGTCCCTTTAACTGCATCTCAAGGTCCTCAGAGACCTGCTATCAAAGACTCATTCCATACACATGCCTCACACAAGGTAATTATTTTGTTTTAATGACAAAAACTAAATGGAATTTCAGTAATGTCTGTCATTGTAAATGTTCATAGTAGGTTACGTGTTGCTCAAATTGGAATACTTTTGACATCGCTGTAATAATTATGCAAAGGCCAGGATATGTCTTTACAACACACTGAAAATGTTGAGTTTTGAAATCACATGATAATTATAGTTTTACACACTGTGGCCTTAACTACTGCGGACCATTATGGGGTGCACAAAAGTCATTCACAGAATCATTATTGCACCCTCTGAGATAACGGCACAAAAGAACTCCACATGGAAAATTACATTTGAGACCTCTCATCTGCTATTTCATTACCTTGCTCTGTCTGATGGGTGAAATGGGTTCTCTTAATTTAAGGAGCTGGATTCCAGCTTGGTGAGTGGTTTATGTAATCTCACAGTAAGTGTAATTTCCCATAATGCCGTGTCACAGCTACTGCTCTGCTTAGCTACCGCATTCAGTCATTGCATTGCAGGCCGTCTCCACACAAATAAGACCATTTCTATGGTGTACACCCTGCAAAGACAGAAGTATTCAATTATCTGTAAGTCACAAGTGTTCTGTGGGTGACATTCATGCCTTCTTTTGACGGACGTAATTAGTCCACAGATTCTAGGGCACTAAGAGACCGCTCTCGTTCAGGACTCTACCAGGTTATTCACATGTTGCACGTGGTGAAAGCATTCAATTGATGCCACTGGATGCAAAGAATCCTTTCTGGGGATGACTTTAATCCTGTGTTATTTCATCTGCGTAGATAATACTAATCTCATCTCCATTTAATTGAGAATATATAGATAAATGATCAATATAATAGATCAGTATATAGGTTGATGATAAGTTTATTGATACTGAAATGAAAAAGAAAATTATGTGCACTCCATCTTCTCTGCACAGACATGAATAACCGTACCCCACATCCTTTCCCTCCTTCAATACAAATGCTCATTTCCTCTTCGTTACTCCACCACATCCCACATTATAGTGGTAATAATCTGGTATTGTACAAACATGGAGGCAGAGGAGTTGAAGTGGGATACAAATTCCACTGATTATCCAAACAATAAAACATCGTCGACCCACAAATAAGAACAAAACATAATAGTAAGTCGTCAGCCTATGATGATTGAATAGCTTTAATAATCAAGTTATCATTTTAACATGATTAACATGTCATGTTACCTTGTTATTTGATAACAATTAATGCCCAAATCTTTCAGTTGATTATTTATGAGTGGAAAATTGTGGGTAAATTGGTAAATCGGTCTATACCCATGTATATGATATTGCACACTGGGATATTATGATCACAAGTCAGTTTATCCGGTGTTGTCAGGTTAAATGTGCTATTTGTTTTGGTTGATTTGTTTTGTTTTTTCTCAGATAATCAGCATCCTGAAGACAGATTTTATCACATATTAGAGAAAAGTCCCCTGGAGAAATAATGTATATGGGGTAATTTTTGGAGTATTGCTGAGTGATCTGAGCCATGTTTGGTGATCTAGAAACTTAAAAATCCTCTACTTTCATTTCTTCCCGCTCTAAATGCTCTGGTAATATTCCTGCCATGTTTCACTGGTTCCCAGTGTAACATGGTCATTGATAACATCACTTGCCCACCACCCCAGAGTCATTTTGATGTTTTAAAATCATAACTTTGTTGGACGGCTAGGAGTAGCAGGAGTCCTGTTTCACTTATAAGGTGACAAGATTAAGGAGAGGTGACTGACAAGATGATGGCGGAGGATTTGTTGTCAAATCGTTAAAGTAATGGCAATATTTCTGATTTAAACCCAGTGCAAACATTAATAGGGAAAAGGAGTTGTCTACCTCACTAAGAAGTTGCAGGTATGCAACCTGTTGCCTGCAGCTCTTCGTCTAACAACTTTTTCTTGTTCCATTACTCCCAAAGACTGAAAAAAACTACCACTGACATATTTAAATTTGACCCACTCTCAACAAATGCCAAATTATCAATATTTTGTTCTGTAACCGCATTTTCATTAACGGTAGTAGTGCTAAATTCACTGAACACATTGCATTTCTTGTGACTAGATTACTTAAAAAAAAATGTCAGCTTGTGTTTCACCAATTATATTCTTTTAATTTTGGTTTGCATTAAAAGTACATTGATACTGCGCTCTACAGATTCTTGTAAAAAGCCAGTGTACTATAGTACACTGGCTTTTTACAAGTACACTACTTACTACTACTACACTACTTGTGTACTGTAAATTTTGTCTCTATGGCAACGCTAGGTACAAATAATCAATAAGCCAATACCTCATGTTCTGTTCTTGCGTGAGCAAAAGTAAAAGTGTGTTCATATTTTAAGGGTCACATTAGTCAGCAATAGCTATTTGATATTGATGTTGTCCTTACATGAATGACAGATAGTATGGTAGGTGGCGTTGAGGTTTAATAATTAATTGCATGGTACAGTAACAGTGTTAACTTACTGCCATGGCATAGGAAAGCACCTAAATATGTGGGAAACATCAGTATGTAAGAATCAATCTGGTGTGATGGAACCAAAGTCACTAAAGACTGATCAACTTGTTGCTTTATGAACAGAATCAGTGATTGTAGGGAAAATACATGTTTTTCATTAGTGCTTCAGATGGACGTGCAAAAAGTGTTTGTCAATTTATGGATCAAAGACGATTGCTTTAGCAGACAAGACATTAAAAAACCTAATTGGAACATATTGGTAGCTACTCTAAAGAAAAGTATCCATACATAGGCATTGCATTTAAGTATGGAAACATGTATTTTCTTCTGAACCCTTCTTGCAGTGAAAATCTAAGCTGGAAGTGATTACGAGCAGCATAGTTCATCATTTGGTTGGGATGAGAGGAGCACATCTAGAAAGAGTCCCAGCCTTTTAGTGGTTGAAATGGGAATTTTTTTCCCCTCCCTCATCAGTTTGTGAGTTCGTTCTGCAGTGTCAGCAGTCAGCACACAAAAACGGAATTCAGTAAAAGCTCTCTCTGGTCTCTGGGAGTTTTTTTCCCCAACAGCTTGCTCCCATCCCCCCTTTCCCCCTCATGAACTGACATGCTGGAAGAAACATATGCTACTATTCCCACTTCCTGACAGCTTGTGCTGCTTGAATAGGGTCTTGCTCAGGGAGGAAACAGTTGTCTGGAAAGAGGGAAGAGATTAAGAAACCTGAGAACATCAGTGAAAAGTATTTTTCATTGTGAATTAAGGGTAAAGATAGTCATAGTCTGATAATTGACAAAAAACTTTGTGTTTGGATTGCTTGAAAGTAAAACAGAGGGTTATACATTTTTACACCAACATTAATATCTATATGCAGGTTTCTTAAACTTCAGGCAAGTAAGTCGATTGATTCTTTTCTCATTGCCCATGGACAAGTCCACCTTTCTGCTGTTTTTGTGGGGTGTCACGTTTGATGTCATGAACGCATCGAAAAACAGGAAACAGTATAAAGCAGCATGAAGGCCAGTGCCAATGTCAGTAGGGATCGACCGATATGTTTTTTTCAGGAGCAATACGATTATAAGTAATCAAGGAGACTGTTATTTGGAACCAGTGTACTGTACAGTACAAAAGAAAATCTTAATATCAAAATTGAGAATAAACCAGTGATGGATTGTAACTCATGTATATTGATATACTTGAGTAAAACATTTGTGGAGATTTAGATTCAGATTACTAATTTATTTTATTGGCAATTGGACAAAAAAAACCACAGACTGCAATATTTGAAAAAAATACAGATTTTCGGGCTTTATCCATCTGTTAGACCAGCATACCTCTGCCATGTGAATCGTGCAAGTATAAGCTCAACGTGATAACGGATCTACGGCTCACAAACTGCACATCTTAACACAAAATAATTCTTCTAAGTCAACCATTTTAATAAACTCTAAACTCTAACCGTCAAAGTTGATGTGCTGGGTCGATCACTGTGGCTGCTAATGCCGCTGTCTGCAGGATGCCTTCCATTCATGAAAGGCCACAAAGTGGATACTGACCACAACACTGCTAAATATCATTGTAACACACCCATGCTTTGCTGGTGTCCTATGAATGTCACAATTAGTCACATCTGTACATTCATGAAGCTGTAGTCTGTAACAGTCCTTTCCCATTATATATGCTGCTGTTTTATGTTACTGGACATGAAACCCATTCTGCTCCCGATGACGTCACAGGATAATGACCCAGTCCTTAGTTTATTAGCTGCAGATTCACCCAGGAGCTTGTTGATCTTGTCAATAGTCACTGGTGAGATAAGAGAGAGTCTCCAGCTGTGAGACCAGCTTACTAGCAGAGGAGGCTGGTTCTTGGTTTGTGCCATTGTTTGGAAGCCTTAGTTTTCTTGTGATGGCCACAGGTCTCCAACCTTTTTTCCCCCCAAAAAAATCTTCTCTGTGTGGCTTTGGTGTCTGCTCTCTCAAATGTCTGTGGTCCACTGGTGACTGACGGTGCTGAATAAGGGCACAAAAAGATTCTCAGAATACAAATCTTGAGTCAGAGTAGGCTATATACAATTTACCTAGTGGACCACCTTGTAATCATACATTCTTGTTGCCTGTGAGTGTCTTGTGTACTCCCCTCATCTCTTAGTCATGGGTTACATCTCCCATCAAAGTCTGAAGCAGTTATCATATCTCTGAGCAAGTTTTAGCTGTAATTCTGTGTCCTGTCATTTAATAAAAAGGAAGAGCCCCATGTCCATGAAAATGTTAAATTTTTTAAATTCATAACATCCATTTTAGATCAAATCAACAGCAATTTTGGTGATGTCCAAGCTTGTTTGGCTACTTCTGCCCCATATTGTGGTCTCAACTAACACTGTGTATACTGTGTTTTTTTTTTGGAAGCAGATGTCTGCCGCTCTGCTGTGGAGGGTGACCATTGTGTTTGTTTATTTGGGAATTCCAGGTCTCTCCCTAGTCTGCTCCAGGCTTCAGCTTGGAGAGCCCAACCGCCAGAATTGATCCCAGCAGCTGGAGCGGCAGCGAGAGCCCTGCCGAGGACATGGAGAGGATGAGTGACTCTGCAGACAAGCCTGTAGACAATGATGCAGAGGGGGTGTGGAGCCCTGACATTGAACAGAGCTTCCAGGAGGCCCTTGCCATCTATCCTCCTTGCGGACGAAGGAAGATTATCCTCTCTGATGAGGGAAAGATGTATGGTGAGTACAGATGTGTGTATGTGCAGGTGCCATGTGCATGTGCAGCCAAGAAATGGGCAAAAACTTGCTTGAAACCTGTTTTTTTTTGTGTGTGAAGGTGTTTGTTGAAAACACTGCTCGCTGTAGTTTCATATTTGACTGTCTGATAAATAGATAGATAAATGTTTATTAAGTAGGTTTAGGTGCTATACAGATATTGATAGTATCAAAAAAGACAATCTTGGAGATTTCCACATAAGCCAAGTGCAGAAACTGTGTATCCAAGACTTCTGTAAGGTTGTGATTTCACACAGTCACCTCCCTCAACCACCAAAAAAGTCTTACAGAGAGTGAAGATAGGTGCCACAGCAATGGACAGTATCAGAAAAACAACATTGTCCAGTGGAACCCCAAATAAAAGTATGAATCTGAAAATGAGCAGAATATGAGACCTTTAATTGACAGACATGAGATCTGTCTTGATGAATAAGTAGGCCTACCAAATGTCAAACTATTCCTTTAAAAAGGAAAAAATCAATGCATCAATACAATGGTCTGCCAAGCAACGTAATACTAAAAGACTGTCCGTCTGAAATTTATCAGTGATGTGCTCTGTGATGCTGACCATACAGCCACGATGCTGGTTCACAGAAGTGCAAGTTTATAAGTAAAGCAGCATGAACTATTAGTCAGTAGCAGATGGTACTGCGGCTGCCACCAGCTGTGCCCCCTCTCCTCCCTCCATATCCCCCCATTTCTGGCTGGGTGATGTCATGGAAAGAGGGAATGTTTTCTCTCTGTGGTGTTGGACTGTCTCGCAGCCTGTCAGTGTCAAGTGAAAGCAGAAAGCCCCTCAGAGCATTCGCTTGCAGCTGTCATGTGACCCCTCCGGCCAAACAAAATGTAAATTCTAGGAGTTGCAGTGAAACCCCTCAGCTGCCACTACAAAGATGTGGGCTCAGACAACAGGACTCTCCCCACTGTCTCTTCCTCCAATTCCCTCACCCCCATACAGAGCGAGGCTGCCAGAGAAGCTGTCCCTCTGCTGTGGATTAAAGCATGACAATTCAGGTCTACTGGAGTTATAAGTGAGCAGTGCTAAAAGCGCTCAAGTTTTCTTTCTCGAGACCCTTAAAAGATTGTCACTTCAGATAGATTCTAACCTCAGTAACAAAAGGAAAGAAATGCTTTGTTTTTGTGGTCTTAAATCCACCTTAAAATCTGCTGAAGAGACAACTGCAGTGTTGAATAGAGTTCGGTCCTGCCAGATGTGCTCTGTGTCTGGTTACACATTGTCTCACCAGTAGTGGAATCATTGGGCTGTCTAGCCCACCATTCGTAAGTCAAAGCAGTTTGACACATTAGTAAAATGAATTTCTTTCATGTTCAAGCGTGCAAACGAAGATATAGTTAGGAAACCTAGTGCACGGCTGCATGTTGCAAAAACTGTGCTGACTGACTGTGTTCAGCTGCTTGTCTGTGAAAAGAGCTGTAGAAAGACAGGGGATGTAAATGTTTTATTTATCTATTCTAAGGTTAAAGGTAGAATTAGGGATACATCCTCTTGCCCAACATATCAGAGTTTGTTGGGACTCTGTAACAGAGGACAGATTGGTATCAGTCTGATCTATGGCTGCTTTATCAGCCCTGCAACTGTTGCTGCATCCCTGTGCCAATCCCATCATGCCATGAACTGTGACAATCCCCCAAAGCTTGGAAGGCATTAAAGGTGCCTTGAGTCTCCCTGGGAGAAAGAAAAGGAGCCACGGTTTATTTTGAGTAGATTAAGTCATTGTATTATATGAGTAAAATATAAAATTAGATTAGAGTTGTGGCTTATTGCAGTGTATGTGTACACACAGTCACATAGTCATTGAAGTACTAGCAATCGTGACATTGAGAGGCATCAGGACATTTAGTGCTTATTTTCACTCTGAAGTAGGGCTGACAACTAAGCCCTCTACCATTGTGACATCCTGATTTAAAAGCCAAACAACAAAGGACTGTTTTCGTTTCTTCCTTGTTTTGTGAAAAAAAGAGGTTGATGTTGGTGCTCAGACTACGTTTCCCTGTCCATTTTTGATTCTTATACTATTGATTCAATTAATTTAGGTGAACTCTCGATGCTTGGTTACATTGGTGGCGACAATGTTTCTTATCTGCGGGCTGCTGTATGTGTGTTTCTTTCAGTTGTGCAGCTGTTGTTGGCTTTTAGCTTTTTAGCTTAGATTGCTCAGTATGGCTAGCCAGCTAACTTTGCTTTAAGATACAGAAACTGAACACAACTAAGTAACGGGCTTGTGGTTCACAGACAAAGACACTTTTAAACGTGGCACATGGATGAATGTCAGACAGAATGTCCTCAGTGGGGTGAGGGAGCTGTAGGTCAAAGTGTCAGTGGGAAGGGTTAGTGACTACAGTGGTGAGCTGGTCACTCTTGCCTTACGGCAACCCTGATAGGTCAAACTGTCTTAGAAAGAAAAAGTCTCCTATTGCTATGTTTTACTGTAGACGTCATCATATTGTAATTCGGTAGACATCACCCAACCCTACTCTGAAGACAATAAGGCTGTAGGTGTAGGAGTGGAAAGTTTGGCTCCTTCAGAGACTTTGTGTCCTTTCCCCCTGTTATTTTCCACATTTTCTATCATTTACGTTTTTTTATGAGCAAACCCTGAAAAATGCTCATTGGTGTGGCTTTGACTTGGGAGTCATAGTATTGTATAGTAACAATGAGTGTTCACCATCTGTTTGCAAAATAAATGTACTTTATTTATAATGTAGGAAATATATGTTTGTATATAAATGTTCAGTGTAACAGATATCCGTATTTGGCTTCACATATTGTATGAACCACATGTCTGACCAATATAAATCTCACGCCTATCCTGTTTACTATGGAACAGGGGTCCAGGATGTATTGAGATTTAATAAATTTGGGCGGCACAATATGGAAAAAAAATAAATATCAAAATTTGATTATTTGACAGATTTGCAATAGAATATTAGTGGGAATGTGAATTTATGTATCACAGAATCCACAATTTTCATGTTCACTGAAAAATATTGAAATCATGATGTTATATTTGTTGGGGTCTGTACCAAAAGAATATGTTTTCTCACATCAAGAGGACAAGATTGTGTAGGCCAGGGAATCTCGGCAATACTGTAGTACTTCTTTTCACATTGTTTTATTGTACATTTGACCTTTATCAAATGATTGAAGCTTCTGTGATTTGGATTTTTATTAGATTGACATTTTTGTTAATTGTGTAGCCCTAAAAGAAATGGAAAAAAGTGATGTATGAAGGCAGCTTCATTATGTAAAGGACTTAACTGGAATTATAGAAACCAAACCCTGCTTGCATGCCCACTATAAAAAAACAAAGATGTTACTTTTGACATGTGAATATGTATTCATTGTTCATTGAGGAGTGCTACTTGCCAACTCTTTGGAATGCCATCAGAGACGATAAGTAACAATTGAAGTGGTCCTCCATGCTGCTACAACGGAATTGATTTGTTGAAAACAACCAGCGATTTGTCTTTTAAAAGGGGAAGGGTTCATCTAACCGTGGTGAGGCTGATATGAGGCTGTAATCCAGGTCCGTTGGGTTTCTAACAGCCGCAGACAGATGCCACACAAAGCCTCTCGTGGCATCTGAGATGAAAGTTGGCTACAAGGAGACAGGTATTTTGTAGTTGAGAGTCCCTGGGGATGGCATAGTGTTCCATACACAGATCTCATCACAGGAGGAGCCGCCCTGAGTGCCCTTAAGCCCTTTGTTATCCTGGGGTAGAGTGCAGTTAATTAGCAACAGTCTCTATAGCAACTGTGTTGCGCTACAAAACAATTTCTAATTTCTGCTTCTTAGCTTATTGTGGTGTTTACCTGAAGTGTTGTGGATATGCTGAGACCAACGTTGGCTGGCACTGTGCCCGTTCTCTGAGGCAATGGAAGACACCACATCTGCATAGGCTTCATCACCTGACACTTTCCATGGCCCCAGAGTTTACTTGAGAGAATATTTTAAAAAGTAAAGGGAAATAGGGGGCACTGGCCCCTAGCCAAAGGCCTAAGACTCTGCACTTGCATAATTCACCTGCTGTGCAAGGCTGCATTCATTTATTCCAGAAATAGAGTTGATAAATGAAACAACACGCCTCACTCAAATTGTATGTTTATTCATTGTGTTATGTATTTGCACTTGCCCCGCAAGCTAAATGACATTGGTGAATTTTTCTCAGTTACTGTTCAAAAAAGGAAAGAACTGATTCTTATTCAATTTACTCACAAATAAATATGTAAATACGTACTCTTCTCGTAGGCTATAATACAACCATGTTGTGTTTTTCTTGTTTTTGCTGGTGAAGGCAAGGCCACCAGTGCATGACATAGTCACCTGTCCAAGAAATGTTAAAGTACCTTTTATATCTGTGTCATTATGTTTGAGATAAGTCTAGTTCTGCTAAACAGTAAAAGAGATTATGGTATTAATTTCAGTTATTTATCCTAAAGATAGGAGCCACTGTTACCACATATCCCGTCTTATTGTGATATTCACCCTGTAGGTGGACCGCTGGACACTATGCCGCTGTCCGCACACGTCTTTTGATGTAAAGCTTTTCCTATTACCACTCTGCTGTTTGCTCTGCCATCTCGTCAGTGATCCAGCCCAGACCCCTCCTGTGGGAACTAAGTGGCACTTGGTTTGCAGAGATGCCAAGGATGAGTTAGATATAATGAGCAGACCTGGCTTGCCCCCGATGGCCCAGCACTGTGCTCCTCCGAGGCTCGTCTCATCGGGCCGAGCATGCTCTGAGACAGAGCGAGCAGACCTGATCCTCCCTGCTGGGCGGATAATGAGGAATTCTGGGATCAGCTCAGGCTCCCCGAGTCACCTACATTGACTCAGAATGGAGTGTGAGGAACTTCATTGCAGGAGAGGCATCGCACACCTCCAGAATAATCCCTCATTTGTTCCCCTGCCATTGTCAGTGTTAGACTACCGTGTTTTCACACACATGGTAGTGAAAAAAGTCCAATTATTTTATGTCTTCCTCAAAAGGAGAAACTGTTGAAAGTGTAAATAGTATTGATGCAGGTATGATGAGGTAGGGAAGAAGTCATTTTGTATTGGGCTTCAAGATTTTAGGGTTGTGACAAACTGGTTATTTATTCATCGTGGGTCACTATGGAGATGACTTATTTTAACCTAACAGAGTGAAGGAACAAACATGTGCCTACGGCTGATGTGAATGGGTTTTGTCGCTCTGCTTTGGTACAGGGTGAAACACATGTTAGACACTGCTCTACTCAACAGGTGTTTCTATTGTGATGTTAATACTGCATCATATCATCAACTATCTAGGTAATGTGAGTGAGAGATAGAAACTAAACAGAAACTGAAACTTGGATTTTATTTTCTCTGAGATTGTGTAATGTGAATGTAATTTATATGATTCTGTATTCTGTGATTGACAATATAGAAACTACTTCCAGGGATTAACCAGTGACATCGATTTATCATTTGAAAGCATATTCACTAGAGAGCATCATACATGAGGTATGAAATGTCTATTAGTTTGTTTTCCTGTCTCTCCAGGGGTGTGAAACGCTCTTTAATTTAGACTGATGCATTATTCAAGGCTCAAGGCCACACACAACAGCTGTGTGATTCAAATAGTATATGTTTTTATGTGGTCTTTCCATGTGTCTTTCAACAAACCTTTTATCTCACGGTCCTTCGCATCAGTTTTTGCACTGCAAATGAGTTGCACCCATGTGTGTCAAATGCCTGCCGAAAATTTCCGATGACATTCAACATTTTTGCAATTCTCCTTATTTCTTTCATCCTGTTGCCAGGAAAATAAATTAATTGAAAAATGTGGAATTTTTGCTCTAACGTAGCTGCCGCTCTCTGTCTATAGTCCACAATATGTGGTAATGAACAGTGAAGGTGACTGTGCCACAGACAAAAAGGCAAAAAGGCAAACCTGCTTCCTGCACCACAACCTGCTGCTGGATGTAACAACTGATTAAGGACAGGGATTTTGAGAGGACTCAATTATTAATACAAAGTTTTATTAGTTTTTATTTACTTTATTAATTTTATAAAACTTTGGGGGGTTATTTTGAGGATTAATGTATTTAGATTTAAATTAAGTCTATAAGTAATGCTACTGTTTGCTCGATGATGTTTTTTTTTCTTTTTTCAAGAAGATTCCTGCATTCCAAATTTTACGTCACTTAAAGTACAAAAGTATTAGGATAAACATGCCAAATGTAAAATGCAGAGTGGCCCATTTCAGAATTGTATATGGTATGTATATAATACATGTTGATGTAGCTGGTGAAGGTCGAGCTTATTGTAATTCTATACAAATTGATACTAATTACTTTATATACTACTAGGTAGCTAAATCTATTATGATACATCATAAGCGGTATTTTGTATCAATCTGAATCTGCAAAGTAGCTAAAAACTGAAATTATCAAAAATGTGTATAAAAATCTGAGTAAAAAGTACATTATTTGCCTCTAAAATGTAATGGAGTGGAAGGAACGTAGAAAATGGAAATAATCAAGTAATGCACAGGAACCTCAAAATTATACTTTGTTATATTCTATCACTTGTTAATCCAAAATCTCACTCACTCAGTCTCCTTGATACTAATAATCTGTATTGTTGTCAGATATTGAAAAAAATCAAATTAGACGCAATACATTTTTTTGAAAAGAGATAATAGATAATGTGGGATCTCTTGATTTCACCATGCTTGTTACTTCATATCTTTAAACTTGTGGCCCATGTGTGTTTCTGTGTCTCTGAGAACGTGCAATTAATGCGACTCAGCCCCAAAAATGGATCTACATTAAGAGCTCCCCTGTTGCTGAGCAGCAGCATTGATTTTGAAGTGCATATTATTTCATGGCAGTCTGTTCAGAGGGCAGATTTCAGCTCTAACTCGTGACCATGTTGCAGTGACCAAGCATGACATGTTGCGAGTCGTGTGTGAGATTCCAGTCTCACGCCTCATAGGGCTGCTCACCGTAAACCGTGTTGATAGAGGGGCTCAAGGTGTAAGCAGCACAGATGCTAACCTGACTGTGATGAGGTGGACATAGGGAGAGGATTTGATCGTACAAGAGAGTTGACTTTCAGAGGCAGGGATTGTGGGAGATTGGTGTACTGTCTCACGCTGAAAATGCTGCTGAATGCAAATGTGTTGCACAGATTAACATATTTGATTTAGTTTCAATATTTTAAGAATTTAGTCCTAGTATTTTTTTTATACTGCATGCATTTCCAAAGCTGCATTGGAAAGAATCTGGACAAAATGATCATTGTGTGTGTGTTTTCTGTCAGCCTGGGTGGAAGTGTTTGCACTGAATGGTTGGATAGCAGGCTGTGGCTCTCTGCCTGTCTGAATCAGGAGCACACGGGGTGTGTCCCTGCTCTGAGGTCTGTGTGAGGCCCTCTGAGGCGGGCTTCTGGTTTCAGGTTGCATGCTCCCAATTGGCTGCTTTTGTTGGACTAAAATACAGTGAGACTCTGGGCTTCTTAAAGATGCAGTGTCACCGCCGTGCTCTCTTCAAGGAATCATCTGTTTGATGCTGATTACATCATATTCCATTGATGAAACACTTTTATTCTGATGAGATCATCTCATACTGATGGGACCATTTTGTGTAATCAACATATGAATGGAATCTGAATGCCAGTGTTATTCTCTCATCCAGAGCGCAGGGACGACACTCCACTGCTAACAGAGACAGTCATCTCTTCCTTTGCTTTTTGTGCAATAGAGAAAGGTCTCTCAACACTGAGCAGCATCCCTGGAAACAAAGGACGACTGTAGCCACAGCCATGAAATTATCATACTAAATGCTGTGTTATGTTCTGATCCTAATATCATATACGACCAATCCTATTATTATCTCTGTGCTAGTGAGTGCATGTTTATAATGTTGTGACTATCAGGAGTATTCCTATTAGCTGATCGGGACCTCGCCTCTCTCCAAACTTGGATTCAATTACAATTTGCAGTAAAGACTCCCTCAGCTCACGATTACAAAAGAATGTGACATACTAGAACGCATCATAACCACAAAGTTTGACTTTTTATTTATACATATTGTTTGCAGCCAACACATCTTCCTTTGTGCTCGGATGCTGAATTGATCCTGAGAGATTGAAAATATTGATTTGACTCAGTGTCTTACTTTGTTGTGGGGGGCAGTGCACCTTCCTGACTGTTAGCGTCGTGTTCACACATTGGACGCGCCACACAGCCAATTCCTCGGGAGACTCATAATTACAGCTGTCCTTTCAGATTAGTCCAGCAGCCTGTCCAACTGTGGCTTCACTCCCTGGTCATTTATTTCATCCCTTCCCCTCTCCTGAGAGGCACACCTCAGCACAATGACCAGGCCAGCCTCTACCATAATGTATGTGATGATAAACACAGTGGCTCCTAATTGATAGAGTGATTCAGACAAGGGCTGCCTGTGCAAATTGGTCCCCTGTGAGTATATCGCACAGAGTTGGGACTAGTGGGTTTCAGCTCTGGTCTCGTTTGAGAACGGAGAAAGGAAATAGAATGGGCTGGACCAGCTGAGTGATAAAGAGGCTGTCTTTGCCTCAACAGCCCCGTCTGAATACAAGCACAGTTCAGCAGAGGTTGGCTGCTGTAATCCTCTCAGTGTCTCCAGGAAGGCTCAGGTTAGTGACCTGCTGCTTTGTGATGTCTTGTAAGATTTTGAGAGAACACCTCACCTTTAATCCCCCACTGTTCAACTAACACATTAGCTCAACTGCTCCTGACCCAGCCCCTGCAATAAAGCCTTTTATCCAGCTCAATAAGGTCATTTGAAGTTAAGTATTGATTCCTTTTGGTGTCCAGAGAAAAAATGGATTTTTAAAGAGCTGTTAATTACACCCACGCACTACATTATATAGAGAACTTAATTTTGCGACGGCTGGATTTTTTAAACCCTGTGTTGCAGGTCACAGTAAGTGCATTTCCATCGACCTGTTTTTATGCGCATTTTAAGTTTGCACATAAGAAGACGTGAATTGAAATATCAGAAACTTAAGGAAAAGTTGAAAAATTGCAGAAAGACAGTTTATGAAGAATGTGACTTCTGTGTCCACTGTAACTTAAGCTTTACTGTAGAATTGGAAAATGCAGCAGATGAAAACATGATATTTGTGTGAAAAGACTAGACTAAGTTTGTCTGAAATTAATACATGAGAAAAACTGAAATTGATTCTCTGGAATTTGCGCTAAATCAAATTGGATTGAAAGTAGGTCAATGAAACAAAATGACTTGGTGAATGAATCCTCAGATTTTGCAGCTGATCAGATGTGTACTATGTAGTTTTGTATATGAGTACTAATGTAGGTAAATCAAATAAGAGAGCTCTTTATTCACAAGAAATATGTACACCGACATTTTTAAAGCAGTAAAGTACTATTACACCAAAAGACAGTGGCCTTCACTTTCTTCACGGCAAAAGTTTTATGACATGTGTTGTATTGTCATAAGTAAAACATAAATATATTCACACAAAACAGAAAACTGTACTCAGTTTCCTTCCTCTAACCATCATCTTTTCAACAATTCCCAAGCTTTTAAATGAACTGCTCTTAATTGTAGGCTTTCTAAGTCTCCGCCTTTCTTGTCTAAATGAGGACTGAATAGAGTTGTTTCCTGTAGCTATGGGAGGAACACCCTTGACCATGTTCAGAGGCAGAACTGAAAGAGCCTGTGATAATTTTATGAGACATTAAAAAGACTGCTATGTGTAAATTAGATTATGCTGCAGTTACCATTAAAATTACCACAATAATCACATTTCACTGAAACATAAAAGTGTGCAGTAAGTAAAAAGTCAAATGCTGTACCTACAAAATGCACATGCTACAACAATGAAGATTGAATTGTACCTACTGTATGTGTATGTTGCACCTACTGGTTGTTATATTTACATGACAGGAACTGAATCAAACATGTGATGCATAAATGCAGAGCCAGTGAAACGATATATATGGACTTATACTTTCCCGTTCTCGCCCGCAGGCATTCGTGTGTGTGTGTGTGTGTGTGTGTGTGTGTGTGTGTGTGTGTGTGTGTGTGTGTGTGTGTGTGTGTGTGTGTGTGTCTGTGTGTGTGTGTGTGTCTGTGTGTGTCTGTGTGTCTGTGTGCGTCTGTGTGTGTGTAAGTTAGTTTGAGTGTGAGGAGGAGGGATTTCTATTGTGTCTCAGAGAATAGCTTTAGTGTTTGTGATCATTGTGGCGTCACGCATGGAACGTCTGGCCTTGAAGTCTTTCTTATGGACCCATACTTCCAGTGCGAGGGTCCAACAATACAGGAAGTTAAAGTACTTGTAATGAGCAGATGGTGGCCTGGAGTCAGATGCTATGATCAGAAGACATTTATCTTCTGACTTTCACAAGAGATTTCCCTGCTGAATGGGCCTGAGTGCTCGTAGCTCTGACAGGAGAGAATAGACTGTAAACGGGCTAAAAACACAGATATTGGCAGGACACATCGGGAAACACCGGCAGGGTGTGGCCAGCTGCAGACATTTAATACGTAGTTGTAATTGTTTGTGTTCCCAACATAGCATTTTTGTGTGATTTATTCCTGTAAAATAATTCATCACCTTGTTGTCAGCATAATCTTTGGCCTTCCAGACAGGGCTAACATGATGCTAAACTGATAGCATGATATTTTTCCCTCCAAAAAGGGCACTGTCAGTTTTCCTCCAAGTCACAGGTTCTCCTTCACTTGGCAAGCGCTGGTTTCCCATTGATACAGCAAGTAAAAGGCTTCCTGCCCCTGCCTGCTATTCCCAAAACCTGGGACAAATGCCTTCATATTGTTGGTTTAGTCCATTGTGATGCTAATGTCTGCCGGAGACCCTTGAGTCATCTATCACGGATGACAGGAAAGCTGGGGCCATTGTGTTGGCCCACCGCACTCACTCACACACAACCCCACACACACACACACACACACACACACACACACATCCTGGACTGTATTTACATAACTTTTAAAGTGGAAGAAACCAAATAGAAAGATTTGTACCGACAGACCAAATCGAATGTTTGTTAAAATGTTGGTATTGTTAAACAGAAATGTCAAATATTATGTCTTTAAATTTGGACCGCAACTTATTATTGTTTTCCTGATGACTTCATTATTTATCATAAATGATAGTGGAAATCATCTATCACATATCTATCTCATAAACTAAACAAAATATTATATTAAAGAAACCTCATGTTTGAAATCTTAAACCAGCAGATATTTCGTATTTGTCAAAATTGCTGCACTTAATGCTTATAAAATGCTCATAAAGCTGATTTCAGACACATTTTCGTAAAGCAACAGGTGATCAACCAATCAGCCAATCGATTAATTAACTGCATTGTTGATGATCTTTTTTTCTAAATAGTCTATTAAGCATCTAAAACTACATTCGAACAAGAATGAATGATTTGGGCTTATTCAAACTAAATGAGATAAATAGATGTCACACTAAAGGCATGTTTCTGTCATTTCTAGGTCATATATTTTACTTACTGCTTTATTCACACTAGGATTACTGTTCAATAATTTCATAACAAGTGCTGATTAGAAACTGAAGGAGGGATTGAAGGGTTAATGATAGATCTGTCCTTACAGTCCGGGCAGCGTCACATGTGTGCTCTCTGTTCTGTGAAGCTGCCCTCTCAGGCCCTGCAGAAAGAGTGGTAGAAGCCACACACATGTAGGCAATCTGCCGACTGATTCTTGGCCAGGCCCAGCACCGTCTCATGGCAGAGTGCTGGGCCAGATGTGACTGTGGTTGTGCCTGCATTAGAAAAAAGTGCTGTTACAGGAAATGGATGCTTTTAAAAAGAAGGAAAGAAAAAAAACAGACTGGAGCAGAGCAGTAAAGTATTGTTCTTGCAGCTCAAAGGACGTAACCAAACCAGTTAAATTGTTTAATATGCCATTACTTAAATTAGCCTCATTGTTTGTATTACACAGGTGCATAAAGGCTTTGGTAGTGAGCTCAATGAGCTTTTGTGTTTTACTTTTGTTTTTCGGCTGTTAATGTTATCTTGGAAATTCTTTAGAAAGATGAAATAACAAGCCAACTGGGGAATGGAGTTGCCTCTCTTTCTATTTTATTCTAAAGCAGTAAAACCTGTATTAATGCACGGATGTAATAGTTAAAGAAGCACGATAACCCTGTTTGGATTAAAACTCTGCTTCAGGACTGTCACCAAACACTTCTTTTGAAATAAAAGGTTCTTAATTTGTTTCTGGTGGCCCAAAAATGGTCCTTATTATCTTCATTATTGATATGAGCATTTTGAAGAAGTCGAAAAACCAAGAGATGTTTCTGAGATATAAATCACTTAAATACAGGAAAGATGGTTGCAATCCCTCAAACCTTTTAACATGATTCGAAAAATATCGTTTTGTTGAGCTGTGGTACATCCCAGCTTGTGAGGGGAAATGAAAGCGACCTAAATCCAAGTGATTTTGGTCAAGGCAAAGTTATTTATTTGCCAGGAGCTGAGAAAATGGTTCTTAACAAAAACAAGTGAAGCAAAACTACAGAGAAAATGGCTAATGTGTACTGTTTCAAACAGAAAACAAAAAACAAGAGCTAATGACTATTTCTAAAATAAACCACATATGAAAACAAAACCTCATTATCTACCTAGCAGAAAAGCAGTCAGAACAGATGACCCTAAATCATGTGTCTAAACAGAAGATATCTAGCATTGAAGCGTGTAGCAATATCAGTTTTTAAAACCTGGCCCAGTCCCAAGTAGTTTAGCAAAAGTGCCTCAGCACCAGCTCACATGATAGATTAACGTTAATCAACACAGCCGTGTACTACAAGACAGGACAGGGTGACAAGATTCACTCAGAGTAGCAAACAGGAAGCAGGTGATACGGCAGCAACAGGAGAACCAATCATATGCAGGGATCACACATCCCACACAGCATACATTTAAAATCACAGGAGGAGGTCATCGGCCTGCAGCCGTAACAAGCTGATACAATCTGCAACTTTTTGATAATCAGTAAATCTTTTCAGTCATTTTCCAGGCAAAAGAAAAAACACATTTGCTGGTTTCAGCTTTACATGTGTGAAATAAGTTGCTTTTATTTGTCTGTTATGATGGAAAACTGATTGTCTGAGTGTTGGACTAATTGGATGTTGGGCATGTGACATCACAGTTTTCGAACAGATGCCTGCTCCATCACACCAGTGAGAAAAGATCACACAAATACAGATTTTTCTCTTGTGAAGTCAATAAAAATAGCATGTTCATATAGGACCATACTGCTAATAATAAGACACTGATTGTGAATCCTGGTTTTCGAGGCCTTGAAATATTTCAAGCGAAGCTATAATGGATATAGATAACACAGAATATTTCAGCTGCGAAAGGTCAGGGTTTGATGTCAGTCTTCAAGGACTAAAGAGCCAAAGCTTCTGTTTACACTCACTGTTAAACTAATGTTCAAAAATCATACAGGGTGTAATATATTGTAGAAATGTAACCAGTTTTCTTTACTGAGCGAAGCCGTAAAAACCAGAATGCAGTGTAAACCTAAACTATGTAGCATTTGGAATGATAGGCATGACTCTAACCATTACTATCGGCAAACCTCATTCTCCTGTACATTTGTCTTCTGCTTCTTCAGCAAGCTGATTGAGGCCTTTGCTGTAAAAAGACAAAATGTAACATGAAGCCCCGTAGTTGCTCTGGTAGCTCTTATAAATTGAACTTCGTAATGCTTGAACACACTTGTGTTAGAGTGTGAGGGCGTAAATGCATTTCAAAAACAACTACACTGAATACACCTTTATCAGAACTGAGGATGATTGCACTCATTTTCAATGTGTTTTTTCAGAATAGCTAGTGAAGAAGGAAAGAGGTTGAGGAAAAGAACCTCATTTAGACCAACTCTGTGAATGTCCTAATGTGGTGTGTTTACCACTGCAGATATTCTGCCACCTTATTTGAGTAGCCCACAGTTGTGAATCGTGAGCTGTTGAAAGATGGAAGAAAGAAGTAAGGTCATTTACTGGTTACCAGTCATAAGGTATAAATGTGTACAGGCTAATGTAGCATCTCACCAAACCTACAATGCTTTATATGACTCAGTTATCAGGTAGAAAGACAGGCCAGATGTTTTTACATGACTATTTTCATTTTTCAATTCAAGTAATTTCACTACTCACAGTTCCCCAGTTCCTCTCAGTTGTGAGTTTTTTTTTCCTACTTTTCTTTGGCTTATGTGATAGTGGATTAAATATGAATGAGTTGGGGAATGAGATCTCATTTTATCTGCAAGCTTTAGGATGATTTACAGTCTTGACAGATGTTTTATGTCATGAAAAATGCTGAAAGACTTAAACATCAGTGAAACTCAATATTTTAAGGATTTTAATCGCTGGACAAGAATTATAAGGCCTGAACCCTCATGCAAGACTGTCAATGTTATGCATCAAATTAAAAAATTACAGGTTATGTCATAAAGCTATTGACTGTCAGTGCTTGTTGCTTCAACTAAGCAGAGCAAGGACATCCTGTTTAATAATCAGTTTCAATACAGAGAGAACTAGGGCTAGCTACCTGGCTACATGGTGGGGGTGGACTGAAAAAGTAGAATTAGCTCATTGCTCACGCTCAACAACATGCAATAATATGTTTTTTTTATGCAAAACACATCTGAGAGGGGAGATCACTGTGCACCCTTTACCAGTCTTCCACTCTTATAGATAATTCTATCTGAGATTCACTACTTGACAGTTATACTCAGCTGGCTATCTGGAGTCCGGAGACACACCTGACAATTGTGACTTATGTGCTTTTTAAAAAATACTGATATTTGATACCCAAATGAGAAACTGACATTGAGTTGATAAAAATTCAGATTTCCATTAAAAGAATTAACAAGCCTCGTGTACTGTGTGTTAAGCACAAGAGCACCTAAGTTGATTTACTTCAGGAAGAGGTGGAACTATGTGGGCACTGTCACGGCGCATGTGTCAACCTGCTGTCTGAAAGAAGAGCAAAAGAACACCACTAGTACTGCATTATTGATACAGCAAAAATTAAAATTGAAACCATTTCTAATACTCAGTATCAATATTTATCAAAATGACGATATCAAAACACTTTTGACAACACTAGTGCTTATAGGTCAGCTATTCCCCAGTCTATCAGACTCGTGATTCAAGACTGCTTATTATTAATGTTATTTATATCCTAACATTGTGGTGCACACTGTAGTAACACCATGACTGAAACTTTTAGTTAGCTTTCATTAATTGTATTTTGTGATTTATTGCCCACCTAGTTGGACAAAACAAGCCATTTTCAGACACCATCTTGGGCTTTAGAAAATTTCAATTAGCATTTTTCACTGTTTTAAGACACGTCATTGACATGCATTAATTTATCAAGAAAATCATCATCAGTTTTTCATTGGTTTTTGTGAAATTCTCTAAGATGTCTTATTGGATGAAGGGTGGGTCGGGTTCAGATCTGGGGATTACGTGTGGCTGTAGGAGGCAGAACAGAGGCTGAAAATCAGAAACGGGAAAGCAGAACCTGTACAAAAAGTTTGCCTGAAGAAAAAAATATTAGTCCTAACTCCTTACTTTATATTTTGTAGTAGTTGTAGAGTTTAGTTCATTAAAGTTGATTTAGCCACTGAACGTGTTCAGGGAGGTTCTGACTGAAGGTGGTCCACTTTGGACTTGGACAATTCTACACTCTATTGTTATTCACCACAGAGGGATCCTGTCCCAGATCCATTGGAGAAATGCTCAGGGCCAAATTGGACTTTTGACTGAATGAGGAATTTACTTGGGGATGGTCTAGAGAAAGTTGAGCCACCATGTCTTTGTGGGGCTGCTGCTGGGGCGATCATAAGTAGCAGATCATCCAGAGTCTTTGAGATTCAGGGGAGAGTTCACTCTGGCCAGGTGGAGGACTCCTCTGGCTGCTTAACAGCACAAATCTGCTCAGGGGTCACACCATAAATATTTAATCCTTTTCATGCTGCTTTGAGTGACAGGAACACCCCATCAAGAGTTAATTTCCCCTGCCCTCTACAGCCCTTGCTGCAATTGCAGGATTTTACTTAAGCACTTATTTCAACATTCTGAAACCGACTGACTTGTACAGTAGAAGATTTCAAAACTAATATGAGAAAACATTTTAAAAAGCCACCAAGGCAAGAAGTAGACAGAGCTGACCATAAAATAACCATTGAGATGAATACTATAAATACTATTCACGTTGTCCCCAAAAATATACATTTTAAGCAAATATACAAGGTATCTAACTCAGTTTTAGTCAATGAAAAATGATAATTACATGTCATTAATGCCCTTTTACATTTTGTAGTTTTGTGCTTCTTATGATTTGAAACATTTGATCCAACACCCTGATAGTTTAAGTTTACTTAAGGACTATATTTTGCATTGTGACCAGACAAAAGAAATTACTTTATTATAAATGTGACATTAGATACAAGAAGTGTTTTGCTGTGTTAAGCTTTCGCAAACTTTAAGTAAGATAAATGTTATACTCATCACAGATGAATGCCAATCTCCCAGCTTAAATGATTGTGTAAATGCAATAAATGATCTTTGATGTTACTGTGACTTTTGTTTCACTGAATTCTTTAATACATATATGGAGAGACACTGGAACTTTGGCCATTCTGGTCAGATATCGTAGCCTTATATCTTGGTTCTATCAGATTTGACATCATTACATAAAATGACCTCTTCATCACTTTACCTTACAATCTGTCTCTGCCTCAGTTTTAACTGATGATGTTTGTCGCTCCACTTGCTTCCAGGTCCCCTTAGGGAAAATAATCTTTCTGTTGTTTAGTTTTGACACTGAACTCGCTTGCTAACAAACAGCCAACAAACATATTGTAAGATGTGAAGTAAATTTCAAATGTCAGCAGTGTTGGTGACACTTATTGGCAGTATTTTCATGAAGAAGTGTTCACAGCTGCCGTACGTGCTACTGATGCTGCAGAATCAAGGAGACATCTTCACTATCTGTGGAGTCGATAAAATGACACATGCAAAAAACAAAAAAATCAGAATCTAAAATGTCTTGGCAACACAAAAGTTAACTTTTTAATGGAAACTGTTTTATTCCTAGTTTTGTAAAGCAGATTTAATCTTAGATAAATTCAGAATGTGAAGACAAAGCAAAGTTAGTATTTCTAAAAGATAAAGTCAGCGTGTCCTCAGCCTCAACAAGGCTAACTTATAGTATTTTAAAAAACTCTGCCCTCTATTATTTGTGGAAGACAATTTTTTAATTAGTTTGCGGAAACATGTATGAATTCTAAATGGGGGAAAAGCAGAGTTGTTTAGTCTTGAATGTCACATTTTTGTCAGCGATTGTTGTTTTGCAGTGCAAACACAGGCCGGCTAGCCAGGAGCCATTGAGCTTTTTTATCCAGTCTGGTGTAAAGAATGAATTATTCAACAGTAAGCAAGCTTTCAGCTGGCCATTTGTGTGCTTTGATCTAGGAATCAGGAGTTTGTATGAATGCCTGTATTGTCATGTTATGTTTCCAGTGGGTGTGTGAATTATTGAAAATAGTGCAGGCCCCCGCTTCATCTGGTGAAGTTTACACTGCAGGCATACTGGACAGGCATGCTGGAGTTGTAAATCCCCAGATGTTGTTTATTTGTCCTGCGAGGTCACATGACCGGGTTCACTCAGGCTGGCCTTGCCTAAATGTTCAGCGTTAATAGAGCTTTGAGGGCAACCTTGAACAAACTGCAGCTCCACGTCAAAACCCACCACTCAGTCAGCTCAGCCGAACAACAGACTGTGTAGGTGTGGCACGCAGACAGGTGCTGCAGGTATCACAGATCATATGTTGTATACAGGTTTTTATCAGCCTGAAAAATGCCTTTTCTCATGACAATTTAAATAATTTTACAACTTATTACTTAAGAACTAACTTATTCATTAACTTAACCTAACTTATTCATTAACTTTTGTAATTTGTAAACTGTTATTGCATCCATTGACCTTTAGCTTCAAAGAGAGAGACGTTATGAAGGAAACATGTAGTGCTGAAACAATTCAAACAGTTTTTGAGTTGATTAATTGATAGAAGAAAAACTCTGATTGTTTGATTATTCTTTGGTTTTATTTTTTTAGGTAAAATTGACAAAAATTCCCTAGTCAAATATAAATGATTCCTGGTTTTCTTCTATGATAGATTTTATCTAAATATCTTTGAATTTAGAGGGTTGCTAGGAAGACGCAAGACCCTCTCGAAGTCACAATGGACTTTAAGAATTTGCAGTTTTTTAATAGGCTTTGGCTGACTTCTTTCTTCCAACATACAAACAACAAGCATATAGAAAAAAAACTATCAATGTTTTCTTGTCTCTGGGTTAATGCAACATGTCTGCTCTTTCCTACCTTTTGAGATGTGGTCTGTCACATTCTGTTGAATCAAAATGCCTTTTCTTTTCTTCCGATTACCTAAGATACGGCTCATTAGCACATGTGTGGTTGTATCGTTGTGGTCCCATTGTGTTGTAACAAAAGTGGAGCCTTTAATTGATAATGAAGGGAATGTAGAAAAATGTTTCATTATATTAAGGGATGGGTGCATTTCATATGGGGGTTGTGCAGATCCATGGCATTGGTTACAGCTGGACACATAATTAGAGTGCCTCCTTACCTATAATTTGTGTAATAGTTTTGGTTGGCGGCATGTTATTACCATATGAAAAGGCGAAGCAAGGGTCATGTGCATTGCTAGAGCAATTAGAGCAGAGCTGAGGGCAGAAGAATGTTTGGAGCCGTTGTTAATTGGAAATCTCTACAAAGCTATGCTTTAATTATAATTTAGTCAGAGCTGCACTGTTTTAAACCCAATATATTCAGTTGCCATTATTTTCTGTAATAGTATGAACAGCTAGGTCTGTTTCCTTTCAAAGCGTCGGGCTTTGAAGAGAATTAGATTGAATTAGATTAATTTGAAAGGCTGTGCTGCTGCGAGTTTCTTTTTGTTTTTTTCATGCTAATGTAACATGGTGTTCTCACAGAGGAACTGGATCTGGTTTAGGAGACGTAAAACCTTCTGATTTGCATGCACTTGAAATATGATTATAGACATAAAGCTTTGTGTATGATTCCATGTAGGCTAACTATTTCCTGCAAAAACCTAGAGAATGAACATGTGATGGCTACTTAGAAAATGTTTTAAATTATCACGTGTGAAGCCACTCATCAGCTTTACATATTCAATGTTCACAATTCATTTTCAGAGGTGCAAAAGTGTTTATTGACTTGTGGATAAAGACAATTGAAAAATGAACTAACTCAGTTATTGTTTATTCGTTGTTTATTGACTTAAGCACATAATCTCTAATTCACTTTTTCTGCAGATTAACAGCATTAATGAATTACAAGACACGGTTCACTTTCAGTCAAATTTGTAATAGAAAGACTTAATTAACATTAAAACCACGAGCAACCGTCTACACAACATCCCACAGCTAAGTGTTCAGATTGAAGAATCGGACACTTTTATACTGGGTAACATGCACACACGCAAGCGCGCACACGCACGCACACACACACACACACACACACACACACACACACACACACACACACACACACACACACACACACACACACACACACACACACACACACACACTGCTTAGACCTGACACCATGATGTGGTATTCACATTGTTTTCTAGAAATTCCCTGTCCTGGTTTTATATTCTGAGTTAATCCGAAATGGATTTTCTTGTCAGTATTTTAAAACACAGTATTTTCCTCTTCACGCAGGTCGAAATGAGCTGATAGCCAGATATATCAAGCTTCGGACCGGGAAGACGAGAACACGTAAGCAGGTAAGACGATCGAGGAATTGTCTCTGTTGCATGAACGTTGGAGAGCTGTCGGATCTAAATGTTTGCATAGTGTTCCTTTTGTTTCTGCAAGGGAAACAAATCTAGACCGGGAATAACACAAACGCTTAGCTGTCCAGGAAGACTTCTGAGGCTGAGATGGCCTCTGTCACCACTGTTGTTGTGAGCATTACATTCCCAAAATTGTCATACCACCAGTAATTTGTACAGGAAATTGAGTCTTTTACATATAAGATGTCAAACTTTAACTGGAAATAAAGCCTTTCATTTTGTACAATAAAGCAGTTACATAAAGTAGCCTTATTGAAAATTCTATGAAATTATTAATTTGAAACGAGAGCATCCACTGTAGTATCCCTCCTCATGACTAAATCATGGAGGTCGTGCACTTGGCCGGAGGAGAAGCCTTTATTAATATGAATGTGGAAGCGTTAATAGATTGGTATCACCTCTGATCAAAGAGCATATTAAAGAGTGCAGTCATCGTCGGAGAGGGCATCCTGCCTTCTACCACACACTGTGCACTGCAGACAAACAACTCTTACCACAGAGTTGAACTCAGATTCCTTATTCAAAGCGTTCTTGTTATACAGTGTAAATATAATATAGATTGAAAAATATAGAATACAGGGCTCTTAGTCTTTCTCTTGTGTGTGTGTGTAGCACACTGAATAATATAAGATAAGATGAGATAAGGAAAAATAAAGCTTTGTTAATCCCGAGGGAAATTCGTGTGCTAGAGATATCTCAGAAATAACAATAAAATACGAATAAAAACAGTAGAAAGTAAGTATAGCATAATATACAATACTAGTAAGAATCATTTAGTAAAATAAGTAGACTAAAACTTACAGAAAAGTAATATTGTACAGGAAGTTCAATCAGAAAATCAGAGGACTGAATTGATTTGTGTTTTCAGCTCGGATGGTGCTTCATTCACCCACTGACTGAACTCCCATCTGAACAGGAAATTCCCTGTATGACCACTGACTTGAGTGACAATGATAAACAAGCCAGTGTCTACAGTGACGTTCGATCACTGTGTGTGTGTGTGTGTGTGTGTGTGTGTGTGTGTGTGTGTGTGTGTGTGTGTGTGTGTGTGTGTGTGTGTGTGTGTGTGTGTGTGTGTGTGTGTGTGTGTGTGTGTGTGTGTGTGTGTGAGTGAGAGAGAGAATTGATCAGTCTGGAGCAGGAAGGCTGTTTTGTTTCTCTGTGACTCTTCTACTTGACACAGAATCAGACGGAGAGAAGAGAGAGTTGTTTACTCACAGCTACGCCAAAAAAAGAGCTATTTTTATCAATTGTTTAAGTGTGTAATGTTTGTGTAATTGCTGCTATTTATGTAAGGGCTTCAACTAACAATTATTTTCAATAGAGCTGAAAATTGGGTGAGATAAAATTAATCTGCAACAGTTTCGGTAATCAAGCAACTGTAAAGTCATTTATTTAAAGAAAATTTGTTTAAGATTCTTTAGTTTCAGCTTCTTGAAGACTAATTTATGCTGTTTTTTTAGTCTTTTGTTACAGTAAAGCAAATACATTTTGGTTACTGGACTGTTGGTTGACATTTCTTAGTATTTTCTGACAGTTACAGTCCAAACAATTAACAGTATACATCATAAGTTTATGTTCCAGCTGGGAGATGAAAATGAAAATAATTTTTAGTGGCAGCCTGGATTTATATAATTAGTGTATTATATTTTATAATAAGCGTTCAGTGAAATTTCCAAGAGCCTAAACTGGTGTCTTTAAATGTGTTGGCCATTTGACTTAAAACCCCCAAATTGTCACATTGAAGAACCAAGAACCAGACAGTGTTTATTAAATGATTATTAAAGTAGTTCCTGGTTCATTTTCCGCTGATCAATTAATAATCGTTTCACTCCTACACAGTTAATGTATTGACTTCATGAGCATGGAGATATTTAAATAATATAAATATTTGCCCTCAGAGGAAACCCTTGATGATGCCCTTTCTGTCAGATCACCCCACCTCCGCCAGATAATTTCCCCTTGGGTGTGATTTGTGTGAAAATTGTTGGAGGAGAATGTAGATCCGGCCCTCATACCTCTCTTCAACACATTTCTTCTCTTTCAAACTGCTCCTTGCACTGCTGCACATGTGAGAATATTAAATAATGCTGAACTGTGTAAACTTGGCCGGGGAAATGCCTCGCCCTGCTCCCGTAAGAATACAAGACTAGCCAATTGTCATTCAGCACACAGCAGATCACATCTGGGTGTTCTTAATGTGTGCTAAAGGGGCCTGCATCCTCCTTAATCAGTTCACTTAAGTGACGACAACACACAGCATAACGCTTTATTGGCTGTTTGCTTGGTGTGTGGTTTGGAGATGCTCCTGTTATGCACATTATCTCCTTCAGGTGTGTTTTTTTTATTTTTTTTAACAAAGAAATGTATAATTCACTTTGTACTTTTTTTGTTTTTTATTGTTTTTTATTTCCCATTTCTCTCTTTTTTTTAATGGAGGTGTCTAGTCACATACAGGTCTTAGCAAGAAAGAAAGTTCGAGAAATCCAAGCTGCCATTAAGGTACGTCTGGCTTTGCCCAGTTGCAGGGGGCTTTTCATTGCCATGGTTACAGGCTCTTCCTTTGTTTTCCTCCCCTCCCCTACCCTGCAGGTGTCTAGTCACATTCAGGTTCTTGCCAGAAGGAAATCTCGTGAGTTTCATTCCAAGCTAAAGGTATGCGCTTTTCTGCTTTTGGGCTTGTTGGTTGCTGTGCGTCTTAACTTCCTGTTTCCCGTGGTGACACTGTGAATGCCTGGTGCTCTGATTCTTCCCCCTAACCCCAAATCCTCTGCTGACTGAAGTCTGTTCACATCGTCTAACCCCCCTTATCCTTCTCAGTCCATCTCTCACCCGCTCTCAGACATGCTGTCACTGTCCTGTCTACTTTCATCTTCATTTTTTCACTTTTCACATCGGGGCCTTTGCTTTGAGATCAGCTGATCATCATTTCCACGACTAAAAATAGAAAGACATCCACTTTTTAAAATTTCTTTCAATGAAAATAAGTCCATGGATTAATATCAAGCACACCAAAGTATTGATACTACTGGAAGTTTGTTTTTATTACACAACAACCTGACAGATACTGGATTTTTAAGGGTAACACCAATAGTATAAAAACTATTATAAATATATATTGTCTAATAAGATTAAAAATGTGTTGGTAAGCATCCAAAGCCAATTAGTATTTTAGATAATTGTGGCAAAGATACAGTTTGTGCTGTGCCAAATGTTAACATGCTCACAGTAACAATGCTAAGCATGTTTAAGGTTTACAATGTTGACAATTTAGTTTATTTAATTAGCTAATGCTAATATAAGCTAACCAGCACTAAACACAGAGTACAGCTGAGGCTGATGGGAATGCTATTAGTTTAGCAGATATTAAAAGTATTGGATAAATTGGCCTGGATGAAAAGTCAAGACTTGAGCGTGAACCAGATTTCTTTATCAGTGATCCGATTGTAGATATTAGATAGATATAGATATTTCACTTAAAACCAAAAAGTAAACCTGGTATTAGAAAGGTCAGATGGATCTCTCAAGTCAGTTGGATTCATCCACTGGGAACCAGGAATTCTTGTACCAAATTCAGTTTCAGAATGGGAAAACGTTCTGAAACAGGTTTAGCTGAAACCAGAGTGGTGACAAATTGACAACTGACCATTATTAATAAGTAATGTCCAAAATATTTTCAAAAGTGTATTGTAACTTACTGACTAATGTATATGCCAACACCAGTCATAAGCTAATACTGGTTAACAGTAGCAGTCCAGTTTATTCACCAGTCAGTCTCTAATTTGTATTTCCAGTTTGTCATAATTAAGTTAAACCAGTATCAAAGTGTGTAACTGTTGGGACGCATGCTGGCGTTGGCTGTTGGTGAGTGGCTGAGAGCTGAAGGTCCGAGGAAATCGGCCTGATGGCGGCTGGCTCTTTTCTGAACTGCCCTCTCTGCTTTCTTGTTCTCCCGTCAATCTGTTGTTAACTCAAGACTCTCACAATGCCGTGGCTGCCAGCCGCTTTCCTTCCCCCCAGTTCGGATGTCGTCATTTCAGAGCGTTCCTGTCAGTTATTTCAGCAGTAGTGAAATCTGTTAAAATGACTGACGAAAGCTTTTCAGAATGGCAGATTAAAATGGGAGAAAAGCATTGTGAAAGAACTAATCTTGTATAATACTGACCTGTAATTTAAGGTATTTTATGAGGTAATGCTTGTATATCAAAGGACGCTCTGTCCATGTGCCATTTTTTTCTATCCTCGGTGAGCAGACTATACGTTTTGACTTCTACACTTTGTTCCACTCTCAGTATTCAACATGAATTAATGACCCCTCATTAATCTGTGTGTGTGTATGTGTGTCAATGTTGAGAAACAGAAAGAGTCAGATAAGCAGCTAACCACATGAATGCCTGGCCTTTCAAGGGCGCAGGCGGCTGTCTGAGGAAAAACAGACAGCTTTTGTATGAATCTCTGTCTTTTCTCATTTAAAGCAAATTAGAGTTCAGGGGCAAAAAAAAGAAAAAATTGATAAATACAAGTGTGCCCTTAATTTAAGGGGGCATCAATGAAAACCTGCTGTTTCTGGTCCTGTCTATGGCATTTCAGTGAAACAACAGTCATGTTACTGCTCTGTTGTTTTGTCTCAAGTGGAGACTACTGATCAGATTGCGAAAATTATAGAGAGCAAGACACCCCGGAGACTACGGATATTTTGTAAATGTCATAATCCTGTGTTATTGAGTATGCATTACTCGTCCGTGTTGGGTTGTTCTGTACGAAGAAAGCTTGATAGTCTCGATTGAAATACTCTGTTTGTTTTACTGATGTTTGAAGCTGAACCACTGACATCTTTTAATTAATCGCTCAGACTTTTGACAGTTTGAAGATGTTGAATGAATCAAAATAGACAAATGTACAATAAAACCATGTTTGTTTGCATTTAGGTTACAAGTATGGTAAGTATTTATTTTCTATTCTGTGATGATGTTTCCCGCTTTTAGTAGGGGCTGCTAGTTTTGCATTTGTGCTCCTGCCATAGTGACACAGTAGTTGCTGTTTCCTCAGTTTATTGGTGTGTCTTTGTGTTATCATACTGTGGCTTGACTCAGCCAGTGTCTGTTGCCAGCATGCTTACCTTTAACTTCTGCCATCAACGAGTTTGCATGGGTTTGCTGTAATGTATGTGTTGTCAAAGTGTGCTACAATATTTACACTTTGACTCGATGCAACTTTGTTCATGTGCTTTAACAAACTGCAACATACAATGTGTAGTGCACTTCTGAAGGCGTTGGTGTTACTATTCCTTTAATTGAGCAAGGCCTTTTACAATTAATGTAGCGGCATCCAGATTGTGTACACACTTGTTGTTCAAAGACTCAAGAAAAGGAACCAACTGGAGTTGCAAAACACTCTTAACTAAATGGGATTTGTGTCCTTCAGTTTTACTTGAGGAATTCCTCACAATGTTTAGATGTGTTTTCATGAAGTCAAATGCAGCCTTGATAGAAGTGCTGCTGAATGAGTTTTCCCCCTCAGTATTTTGGTGGTGGATTAGTCAACACGCAAACTTTCATTTAAGTGCATACCTCTGCCAGCCATTGTATATTGGAATTCAGTTGGCATTGTTTGACACATTCCTTAAAAAAAAAAAAAAAAGCATACACGTAAATAGCAACGTAAATGCATCTTCTATTAACGTGCTCGCCGTTCACTGTTGTGAGAGTGGTGCTTTCACTGTGTTGTTTGGAGTCTGGTTGTTGCTACCCCTGCAACATGCCCCACCTCCCCCCTTCTGTGTGAGTGCTAAGCCTTTTGTGACTGCTGTTAAAGGACCAAGCAGTGAAGGACAAAGCCCTCCAGAGCATGGCCTCCATGTCCTCGGCTCAGATCGTCTCTGCCACGGCTATTCACAACAAGCTCGGACTGCCAGGCATCCCGCGCCCAGCCTTCCCTGGAGCAGGGGTAAGAGCCTCGTCGGCACCCCACTATTGATCCATCCTGTCCAGCTTCACCCGGTGCAGCCATGGGGCCAAGCACGCCGACACCCGGGCCAAATCACATTACACGCCACAGCTTTGCACAACTGCCCCTATCAGATAAGCACATGATCAAAAGGAGTGGTAGTCAAGATAACTACATCCGCTGAACATGGATGAGACATTTTGATCTTTTTACTAACAGCTGCTCACAAATGGATGTTCTTTGTTGTCTATTTATACATCTAGCTATGGCAGGGTATGATATCGGCTGGTCAGCCAGGATCCTCACAAGAGTAAGTATCATTCTTTGGAGTCAAAAAGGACAATTAAAGCTCTTCACAAACAGTAAATGTGATATTTTGTGCTATAGAAATGTTTTTTTTTTCTGATGAGTGTGTCTTTTTCTGTTCCAGTATTAAACCTTTCACCCAACAAGCCTATCCCATCCAGCCAGCAGTCACAACAGCCATTTCAAGTGAGAATTATTTAACAATATTTCAAGAATTAAAAAATTACTCAATATGTACATCAAACTTTCCACAAATTGTTAACTGAATCAGAAATATTTGAATTGCAACTTGTTTTCACACCTTCAGTCAACATCTTCGTAGTAATATAGTAAAATGTACCAACTCTTTACAGTATTCAGGCTCCATCTCTGCATCTGCGTTTCCTGGCTTGGTTTATGGCATTTCAAAGACTCTTCAGTTGTGAAATCTGCTCCTTTAATCTCACTGTGAGAAGCGGCAGATTATCTTGCTGTAAAACAAATACGTTGAAAGAGAAAGGCACAACAATAAAACCAGGTTTTGATACTTTGAACTCGCCTACATGACTCCAAAGCGTCTTATCTCCGGTGTGGCTTCATGAAGGAGGAAGGGAAATACAGTTTGAGGATCTGGTTTGAAACTAAAATCAGTTTCAGTAATGGCAGATTTTAATAAGTGATGGTTACTTCTTTTTTTAAGCAGCTAAAAAAAATGTTTCTGGCTAATTAAGCCCTTCTTGCTCATTTTTTTTAATTTTTTTTTTTTTTTACAAAACTACAAAACTAAATTAATTAAACTGCAGATGATACTGTGATGTAACAAATCTAGCCATAATAAGGATTATATCATAAACATTAGATGGATAAAGTAAGAAAACATCTAATTCAAAAGATTTGGACAGGCCATGGAGTTATTCTTACTTGAGCCTGACCAATATATTGGTGGGCAGGTATTATCAGCTGATATTGGCCTGAGGGTAATTTATAACTATTACATTCTCAGTGTCTCTCTGCAGTGATGTCATTTTAAACAAAAAAGTTTATTGTGACGCTTTAAGATATCCTTCCTCTGTGACACATATTTGTCTCAAGGGTTTGATATCCACATTTGAGGGATTATTGTAAAAAATGTGTGTATGTTGGCCGATGTAATGATCCGGGAATGTTTTACTTCCTTATACAGGTTTCGACCGACCAAAAACTGAGTATTGGTCAGGCTTTAATTCCTATTCATGTAAATTTTTTTGTGATTTACCACTGATGATAAATTAGACAGGCATTTCTGTGTAAAGTAAAAATAGAAACATTTTGTTGAAAACTAAATCATCTGTTGGCAGATTGTATCACAAGGCTGTTCTTCGTTATCATACTGGAACATAAATGTGTTAAAATGGTATGGAGACGTTGAAAAAAAAGCTGGATTTTTTCTTTTGATTTATTACTTTTTATTACTTTCAGTTGTATTTGTTTTTTCTCCCCTAGAAGTTGACTACAAGTGTATTTCATTATTACTCACACATATTTTTGATAACAGCTAATTTGTTAAAATGAAAATATATCCATGCTGTGCAAAACAACAAAGACAGGAGGCATCTTTTATCATTGTGGTGTTCCTGCAGGTTACGAGCCCACAGCAGCCCCAGCTCCCACCGCACCAGCATGGCAAGGCCGCTCCATCGGAACATCCAAACTCCGACTGGTGGAGTTCTCCGCCTTCCTAGAGCAGCAGAGAGACCCAGACTCAGTGAGTGGAGCATTGTGCTAAAGCATGAAATATCACTATCTCACGGTGTTCATTGCCACCTCTTATCACTCGCTCCTTCCCTCTATGAATACACTGGGACATTTTCCCAGGCAGAGAGTCAGCTGAGATGAGGCCAAAACAAGCCAAGAGGCCTGTGGGGAAACACAGCACGAAAAACCTGCAGAAATAATGATGGACTGTATATTAATCAGTTTCTTAAAAGGCACGCCAAAACTGTATCCACGCTGCTCCGTGAGACAAACCTCAGACTCACTAGTGTGAGTCAACTAATCAGCAGCTTCACGTCTGTCTCTCACATTTAATGTTTGCCTCAGCAGATTTTTTTTTAATGTTAGTCCAAATTTTCTTGTGCACTTTTCTTTCAGTTTTAATACAGCATGACAACAGCCATTAATCTTACATTCATCTTAGTGCTTGATATTGTTGCGTTTGCCCTGAAGGCTCCATGCTGGAGCGGCTGCTCTGTGAGCTTTTAAACTGAAGTGCAGCTCCACATGACAGGGTTTCATGCAGTCACGACCTGGGCTTCAGACCCTCAGACGTTATTCTCTGATTTGCAGCTTCTCTTTCTGTGTTTTTTTGCTGTGCATCATGGGTTTTAGATCTAACACCACCACAGTATATATTTAAGTATTTAAAAGCAGATCCTAATAATCATGAATGGAGAAAAAAAAGAGCAAACCTAAATGTTTTATAATGCAAAGCACTCACCTTTCATTCCATATTGTCAATTTAGGTTGATTGTAGTTGCCTTTGATGCAGAAATATTGCCTTTCATGTAGCTTTTGAGAACATGAATTCTTTCATCATATGATTTTGCCTAATTTAATACTTGAGATAGATCTATCTAGGTCTGCGTTTGTGGTTTCACAGCTTTTTTTTGTTTATAATAAAGTCACAACTGAAGCTTATACACATTGTGTGAAGCACTGCCAGCTTGGTCTAATACAAATGAGGATTTGTTTCTGTTTGTTTCTCGCTTTATTGGAGCAGAATGATATTACCAAATTTGTACATCATAAAATAAAAAAGATGCCTAAAATCCTGCAGACAGCCTGATAAAAAGCAATGTTGCGTAGGGTTATTTCTCATCATCACTGTGTATTGTTGCCAGTCTAATTCTAGCTCTCGCTGTATGCTGGTTATTTGTCAGAATTGGTTTATTTTATTCCACTAAACCCTTCTGTGTTGATGACTGTCTGGATATTGATATGTTACATTGTTATAGATCATTTTTATGCCATTTTATGAGGCTCTCTGTGCTTGTGTTGTCTTCCAAATCAAAGTGATACAACCTGAAACACAAAACCATATTACAAAGTATGTTTCTAACACAGTTTGTCTACTTTTTTTCCCCCCAGTACAACAAGCATCTATTTGTACATATCGGACAGACAAATCATTCCTACAGTGACGCCCTGCTGGAGTCGGTGGACATCCGTCAGATTTATGACAAATTCCCAGAAAAGAAAGGAGGGCTGAAGGAGCTTTACGGAAAAGGTCCGCAGAATTCCTTCTTCCTTATAAAATTCTGGGTGAGTATGATTTTTCAGCCACAGTGTTACAGCTTGATTTTATTTTACACACATCAGCCTTACATCATTGCGACCTGGTGCACACTGTGAGTCGTGTTCAGTGTGTTCAGGTTCGTTTTCAATGATTGGGTGTAATCAGTCTACACAGAGAAGATTGCTCTCTTAATGTTTGCAGAATGCACTCTGCCGTATTTGGACTTGCATAGCAGGAGAGCTTTTGATCAAAGCACTCACTAATTCAATGTAATATCTCCAAACAATGGAGTGACCTGGTTGCACTCCTAATGGCTGTTTAAACATTGCATGTATTTCCTCCTGATGCAAAATGCTAACTAGCGGCAGCCAACAAAGTAGGAATTTGAGGGGACTTGGTCCAAGTGCATATGGTCCTTTTGAAGTGACCGGCCAATCTAAATTTCAAATGAAAGACAGAATCTGCACAATAATGAATGTATAACTGCGTTGCTTAATGAAGGAGGAGAATGTTGTAGGAGGATGTCTCCTCTTTTTGTATCCGTAATGAACAGGATGTTGAGGGCATAGAAAGGCTGCCCTCCAGGAGCAGACCGGCTCAACCTTGTAAATCAGTCTTTTAACATAACTTCATTGAACCCTCTTTAGAATCTTATTTCTAATATGGACATATTAACATGCATATTCACATGTGCACGAGTTCTTCTCTTTTGATGTGCCATGTACATGTTTAATCTCAACAGCTCTTGATCAGACAGTGACAAAGAGATTCTTAATGCCGAGTTTGATTTAACACTGTTAGCTGCCACGTTTAATCCAAATTCTGACTTCCTCTATGAGGCCAAGCACAGATGACTGTCAGTTTTATACTAAACACTAACCAAACATAATACGTACTATATACTATTTTAATAGTGTGTCATTTTTCTAGTGAATATTCAAGACATCTACATACTTAACTGTTTCTGTGCTACCTAAATGTGTCAAATGACTGAAAATGTGATCCTGTGAAAGAGTTTTCCTGAAGTTTCCACAATGTCACTGTTCCCTGTCCCTTTTCTCATAGCTTCAACTTTAACTCTAAAATACCTACCATACTTTACATGTTCAACATTAGGCCTGCACATTGCACATTCGATTATATCCAAATATAATCAAATTTTGGAAGAGGCCAGAGTGTCATATCCAACTCACAGAAGCTAAATTTTCTTGTTAAAATGTAAGATAAGTGACAAACCAGCACCATAATGAAGACAATTAGTGTCAAAATGGAGTGTTTAGCCTCTAAAGAGTGAGATATTTCCTTCAGTGTTTGGGAGTGCCAAATGTAGAGCTAAAAGAGAGTAAATATAGGATTTACATTCACCAAATCAACAGACACATGATGCTGAATGAATGATAATGTTGCTCTGTAACTGGTGGATATGTAAATAAACAACTGTTACCATATCGCCTAAATATAATCATAATATGTCAATGTTGTGTTAACAACTTGTCTCTGCTGCCTGAAGTGGCCAAAATAAATGAGTTATTAAAGATTTAATGAAATTATTTCAGCTGTGAGCAACAATTACCTTTTCTTTGGACACTGCATTGTGGGAAATAGTGTGCATCAACAGCAGATTAAAACATCTTATGGTTTTAATATACTTCATTGACACTTTATGATTAAAATTTGTTGAGAATAAGTTTCTAGTAAAGAGCTGATATTTTATTACAAATATCTCCGTAATGTTGTACGTCAGAAGAAACTGCAGTACAAAAATGTGCAACCAGGTTAGAGTTCATTTAGAAACAGAACACTGACCGAATGTTTTTTTATCTCCTGCTGATGAATTTCTGTCATAGTTCTCTAAAAGCTTTAATCTAAAGGATCAATATCAAGATGGTTTGCTCTCTTTTTGAGCTGACAACCAAAATTTGACTTTGACTTCTTTGCACTATTGAGTACATGTGCAAAATAATTTAACGTAATGGCAACAAACATTATTTTGTTGAATTTGGAGGGTTAAAGGTCCAGTCAATTGGATTAAATGGCATCTAGTATTGAGTTTGCAGATTACAACAAACACGACAGGCCCTCTTTAGTGTAGTTTGGTTTGTCCGCTCTGGACTACTGTAGAATCATGGTGGTGCAAATGCATTGTGGGGTGCAACGAAGAGGACCCGCTCCCTCTGTAGATTAAAAAGGAAAAAGAGGAAAAAAAAATTCTTAGATTTTGTGTGATTGTACTCTATTGAAAACATAACTAGGCTGTGTTTTCTCTACATTCATTCAGGAGAACAAGAACCTGACCACCACAGTTAGAGAAAATATACTGAACACACACATACATAAAACCTAGTAGACAGAAGCGGCCCATTAATCATGATCAAGTGACCAAATATAAACCAAATTGTAGTGCTGCAACCACTTAAAACCAAAACTGTCTGACAGTAAAAACCAACAGGGATGGATGAGGAACAAATACCACAAATTACCCTCTGCTACACTACACTGACACCACTGTTAGAAAACAATTGCCGTGGAAACAATATTGTATATATTATTCCCCTTAATCCTACACAATGGACCTTCAATGGAATGGGTGCATTACTGATTTTTTATTTTGTTAACTGGTAGCACCCAAAGATTAATATCTCGTCATTTTAAATTGATGTGTTACAGATAATTCAAATAAGCGGGTCTAAAAACTGTTTTACGGTTTTGTTCTTTTGATTCTTTTAATTATTAACTGATTGGTGTCCCGGATTGAATTACCAATTGGAAGAATGTTTATACACACAGGCTTGTTATCACATAAATTAATGTCGTCACAAAGGTTACTGTAACATAATTATTCAGATTTAGTTTTGTCTCATCCCTTTGTCTCTACACCTGTCTGTATGCATATGTGCAAATCTTTTTCTTGGATTTTATTTTCATTTTTAATAAATTGTATTTAACTCCTTTTACTGTAGCTGTGTGTCTAGTTTATTCCCTTTGAGAAAAATATGAATAACCACTGAATGCTCTGTTCTTTCCTCTGGGTCACAGGCTGACTTGAACTGCAATGTTCAAGATGATACTGGGTCTTTCTACGGAGTCACTAGTCAGTACGAGAGCTCAGAGAACATGACCATCACGTGTTCAACAAAGGTCTGCTCCTTTGGCAAGCAGGTGGTCGAGAAGGTTGAGGTGAGAACTCTTTCCATCCTGTGAGTCAGATCAAGTCATTGATGTGTGCTGCCTTAAATAAAGTATTTTGTCTCTTTCCCCTCAGACTGAATATGCACGGTTTGAGAACGGACGCTTTGTCTACAGGATAAGCCGGTCTCCCATGTGTGAATACATGATCAACTTCATCCATAAGCTAAAACATCTGCCAGAGAAATATATGATGAACAGCGTGTTGGAGAACTTCACTATCTTATTGGTAATCACATCATTGACCTGAGTGGGCGAGATACCTCTCCAGGACTCTCATTCTTCTTCTTCTCTGTGCTGTCAGGGTGTGTTGGTGGCTACAGCTGGCTTAATACAAAAAAGAAAAAAAAAGAGGGTGTGGGGGGTTGAGATGACTTCCTCTCGCTGGTCCTACATTGCTCTCATTCCACAGGGGATGAAACACAGTGTGAGGAGCCTCATTAACTGCAGGGGGAAAGGGAGGAAAAGAGGGGGCAGGAACCCCTGTTATTTACCATCACATGGGGTCTTAAAGGGTCATTCACCGCTACAGAGACAGCAGAAATTAAATAAAAAGACAGACTTATATGTGGGGGGTTGTGCTTGCAAAATAACTGCCGGGGCTCAAAAGAATCTTAAGGCCAAGATCATCATAAATCCATCTGACAAATATTTTTAAGATTGAGTGTCCTAAAAGCATGTGATATAACATGCTTTTAGAGATTATTGTAGATCAATGAGTACCTACTTCCTCTTCGTCGAAGATTAAGAAAGTCTTAAGAAGCTCTAAAATCTGCCGCAGGAACAGAAAGTAATGCATTTCAGCCAAGTTTTGTTTTTGGTAATGGACTTCATCTCTACACTTGTAGTTATATGGCTGTTGAGCCTGTCTGTTCAGTGATGTTCAATGTAAAATAACATCTACCTGCTTTGTTAGAACATATTGAGTGTTGTCATCGCTCATACAGAAACAGTGAGGTGCATGTTCTTCAACTACAGTTACATGTTAAATCAGTCAGTTACCATTAACATAACATAACTTTCACAGGTGCAGCTACTGAAAGCTGTGTGCGGTTGAATGCACATGCAGCTACATTTTCATACTGAAGGAATCAACGTGTAAAACATTTCTGTTTGATCTTTTACTACTTAATTTATTCTTTGTAATTTCAGGGTCTGCAGGTCCTTCAAGTCTTAAAATGTCTTAAATTCAGTGTGATAAATTTGCTTTGTATTTGTGAGGTTTGATTACCACAAACATTTCATCATATTTATTTTACGCATCTTTTAATTTCTGTGTGAAAATTCACATTTCGGGCGATATAAATCTACGACTGGATCTAATGATATTTACTTTAACCCTGTAATGACAGTGCTAATAGGAATAATCTTTATTTATATCGCACCTGTTTTTACAAGGTTACAAAATGCTTGTACAAATAAATCAAATACTATACAGATTTACAAGACGGGCAAGACAAGAAAAACAAGCTGCAACCACAGCAGTTTGAAAAAGAAATCCCCTCATTTTCTTTTTTTTTTCTTTCTTCAAATTATCTTGAAAAGGTTTTTAAAAAGAGCACATTCACTCACTTTTGAATACCCTTTGGGAAACGAGGAAAACATTTTGAAGAAAAGCACAGCTTTTGATATGTACTTGTGTTTTGTTCATCTCTCGCTCAGGATTGTGCTGAGTGCTCTGGATGCTGCGTTTGTCTGCTGGAGAGTTGACTGTCTCTTCTCTTGCAGGTGGTGACGAATCGGGACACCCAGGAGACGCTGCTATGTATGGCGTGTGTGTTCGAAGTCTCAAACAGCGAGCATGGCGCCCAGCATCATATCTACAGACTGGTAAAGGAATGAGAGGCTCCGAGCTTCCTCATCTCCCTCCCCACTGCTCAATCTCCCCCATCCTCCTCCTCTTTTCATAGACTTACCAACCTCAAAACAAGTGGCAGTGCCTCTACCTGAAAGTCACACCTACAATGCTTTTTGGTCATCGGGTGAAGTCGGTTATAAATTTGTTTTAATATAAAGTGTTTGTTATTTGACTGCAGCTGTGAATTGCGGTACAGTTGTTTTATGTTAAAATATGGGAATTCTTGTTTAAAATATGTTCTCCGTTGGGTATAAATGTGGCCGTTGTTAAAAAATTTACTAGATTGATTTGGTAAATGGAAAATATGTATGTTGTCTCTTTCTGCTTTGTTATGTAGACTAAGAAAAAAAAAAAGGATGCTGCCTTTTCTATCAGCGGCCTGATGTGATTATGTGTTCATTTGTTTGACTGTGTTTTGTACGTCTGTACTTCATAATTTCGTGAGCATACACACCGTCGATATACAGACGTGCACCCACAGCCAATAGATTTCCAAAGAAACAAAACTAACACTACAAAGATGGTAGTTGGAGGAGAGTAGTCGTTAATCTTGCAGAATTACTGCTATTTCTTTACAAACCAACCCAGCTTTCATTACTATATTTATCCCTGTTGAAGCACTCCAAGTCTTAGACACTAACAGAATTAATGCACTGTGAAAATACCACAAACATTTTTTTGCATTTGCTCGGCAAAAAGTCTTACCACCTTGCTAAGCGTTTCTGTCCTGCAAACGAGTCCTTTCTCTGTGACAGCCGACAGGAGGATAATTGGGTTTTAGACAGATGACTCTCATCTCGTCCAAAAGCACTTTGTTCCCCTTCCTGAGCTTGCCTTAGTGATGCTAACTTTCCCCTCAGTTACATCTGTGGTTTCCGAATAATAGTTTTAAAAAAAGAAACCCTAACAGTATAAATCACTTTTAAAACGGCAGGCCTGGATCGGTCCGCTGTGGCTTCGCCCCCCCGTGGAAGACTCGCCTATAATAACTCCAAGCCAGAGTGTTGCTGCCTTTCACACTCACTTTGTTCACATGTTTCCGTGGCCTACACCAATCCCCCAGCCTTAAACATGTTATAGCTGTGTGAACTCCAAAAGATGCCACTAAAACTGTGATCTCTACACGGAAGGACTCTTTATATGTTTGTGCAAGGAATTCACAATATTATCTGCCAAAGGGTAGATGTACAGTGCCTTAGACTATACTCTAACGTTACCCTTTGTTTTTTTTGTGGACTAAACAGGCAAAAACAACTCGCATCTTACAAAAATCACTTTTCTTACAACCGGTACACTCCGAGGAATACAGCTGTCGTTGTTAAGTGGCAGTACACTTATGTGACATTAAGTTATGATAAGAGTTATAATACAGGTTATATTTTCTCTAACGCTGTAAGCCTTTTTTCAAAGAGTGTACTATAAACACAGACTTGACTGCCTCTCCTGTTGTAGAAGACCAAATAAAACACACAGAGATACAGTCAATCTTTCGTCATGTCCTGCATGGTAGCAAGGAAGTGCCTTTGGTTTGAAAATTTCCAGCTTCAAAAACATCAAAACAGAAATTACAAATTAAATGTTGCTAGACCAAAAAAGAAACGAGACATAAGTGAAACCAATCACCACATTGCCTTTGAGAAGGATTGTACTGACAGCAGAGGACGGCTGGCTACTGGTAAAAAATAAATAAATAAATAAATGATATATTCATTTTAATTTTGAGAATTGATTTCACAAATTTAGTATTTGAAGAAAAGACTGAAAGACCTGCTGATAATGTACCGCTGCTGACTGCGTGCAGGACTCATAGAAACACTGCAGCTGTCTGCTCCGTGCACACTTGCAGGTTCAAGTGTTTTTTTTCCTCTTTCCCGCAACCACATGCTCGCACGATTTGAAAAAAAAAAAAAAGAGAAAAACCCACAAACATCACACTTTCACAATGTTACCGTTGATGATGCAGCTGTGATGTCGGCGTGGCAGAGACCCAACACAAGCTTTTTTTTTTTTTTTTTTATCATTTAATATCTTTCAGGGCTGAAAGTGAAAGGTTATTTAATTCTAACAGTTCGAAAACTGTTTCAGTGCGGTCACGTCTGAAACTGTTTCGGAAACTAATTTTTTCACAACTGCTAATGTGGACGAGGCCGTCGAGGTTAATACTTTTCACCACAAGAACCGTAGCTATTCGAACATTTAATTATAATCATCTAAAGTATTTTAGCCGAAGAAGCTCTAAATAATTGCAGACAATGTCTCTGGTGGATGCAGATAAAGTTCAATCATTCAGTATTTTGCCACAGTCCTGTGGACGCTGAGGCTTTCTTTATGTTTACCCTGTGTATCTGTTCACATTTATTGATTATTTAGTGAGACGTTCCTGTTTTTCTTATTGTACTTGTATACAGTTGTACTTGGTTTCGTGATGACATCATCTTGTATATTGCAAGCCGAATAAGGCGGTAATGATGTTGCTGCTGCACTGCTGGTACATTTTGACATGTCGTTTCAACACTACAACAGCAGGACTGATGCCTTCGCTGGCGAGAATGTCTGGTGGACCATTCGAGGAGGAAATGGACACGTTAAAAGAAAAAAAAAAAAGAAGCAACGTTGAGGAATCATGCTACAAACATATCAGCAGTTTAGCTCTTGTTATTTGTAATTTTGTTGAAGAGTAGGTACTGGTACCTTTTTGTTTTATGACCATTTTTCCAGATGGTGGCTTTAAAGTGACTTTTCACACAGCTCACATAGTTATCATACACACATTTTGGGTTTTGTGTGCAAACTTGTTATTTTTTTTTGTAAAAAGGTGCTTTGTACAAAAATTATATCTTAGCTTTTTTTCTTGGTACAGATGTGTGATATCTTTTCGTATCCCTGACGGTAAAAAGTGTTGGAGCAAAGGAGAGAAAAGAGGCTCTGCGATGTTTCCGTGTTTCTGCATTATGGTCTTGTCTTTGCTCCGTAACATTATGATGCCTTCTTGATAATAGTAGATATTTTGTAGCTTTCTAGATACTTTGTATGTATGCAATATTGCAGTTAAATAAATCTGAAAAATACTGCCTCCTTTCGTTGCCAAGTTACTGCCGAGCTGGAGTTGTAAGAAAGCTGACGCGACTGTTGATTTAACTCTTTAACTGCAGAAACCTCAGGTCAACAGTAGATGGAGCCTCTGGCCGGCTTTATATTTTACTGCTGTTGTCAGTTTCACACGTCAGGGAACATATTTAATGTACACCAATGTAGTAACAGAAGCCACCAGCAGAGAGAGACATTGTTAAGTTTGAAAGTGTCATGAGTCCCTTAACCTGTAGATAATGACGCCAGTAAACTGTAGTCGGATAAGAAATAAAGTCATATTAGCATGTTGAATAAAATCTTGTAACAGAGATGAGATTAAAAAAAAGTCATAAAAGGCCCAAACAATAATTATTTTGACCATTTAAACTTCATGTATCAGAGAATTTGTGAGTATTAAATTAAAAAAATAATAATATTAGCTTGTTTTCTTGCACTGTTTGTAGACGGTATTGATGCGATGGGAATGAGATGCATTTTTCATACTGGAAAATTGAGACTTTGGAGAGTTACATCTCGGCAAATAGGGTTCTCCAACCACACTGCTGGTACACATCCTGCAGAAAAGATGTTTGGTGTTGATTAGATATGTGAATCACCACCCAATAACCCATATAAAGTTTAATAAAAAGTGATTGCCGCATTCAAGGGAATCTGACTAGTCCTTGGAGTATGTAGCACCACCACGTGGCTGCTAGAGAAAGCTCCTCACACTCTCATTAACACCTCCGGAGCTGTGACAAGTATCAGCAAAACTAGAGTTCATGGTGCTTCAGTAGTTCAAATCACCTTTCACAGTACACAGGTGTGTGTCTGACCCAACAGATTATTATCGTATTTAACCTTTAGATGGTGCGACAACAACAAAATACCTTTAATTGGCTGTAACACTGTCTGACTTATTTGGAATATTATCATTTATCCCCCCCGATGTCAGTCCATGGATGAGTGAGCTTATATCCAAATATTTGAATCATTACATTGGTTGACAAACATTTTCACCCAACCTATCCCACAGTTTTTCAACCATTAAATCTACAAAGGACTAATCACTGGTGGATTTTGGTGGCCCCGGGGACAAAAACATTACCACTGCCTCATGCAATAAAAATTGATCTGGCTGGTGTGTGCCTTCGTTTTTGGTAGCAATAAAAACATCATGGCAACATATCTCACATGACATTTTTTCTGCTGTTTGCAGGATGCATGGAGGTGAGGTAATGTATCTGTGAAACAAAGTTAACTTTGTTTTGGTGCCACTGGACTTCAGAGCAGCTTCTCTCCTCAGAGACTCCTCAAATCATCCAGATAAAACAAAAACAAGACGACGTATCCAGCAGCGTAAGTCTGACCCGGTGATAGACATTAAGAAAGACCATAATGATTATACAGAAATAGCCAGTTTACCTGCTGATGGCCCTTGTATCTTTATGTATGTCACTAAGTGGCATCAGTATTATATGAAGGCTGTTACAAACTCCTTGTAATGTGTTTAACAATGATGGAGGAAGCAACAAATAAAACTGATCCAAATTCAGTTTCAAAGATAGATCAGCATGAAGGCATCAGAAAACTATTCTTGGTTTATTCTCCAACTTAAATCATATTCACTCACTTTAGTTTCACTTCAAATTTTTAACAGTTTCTGTCGTTTTTGGGTGAACTTTTCCTTTAAAAACAAGATCTATCGTGTATTTTAGCACCACGGGCTGCACATGCAAAAATCTGGCAGACATCTTTTTACTACAAGTGTTGATAACTGTATCATATGTTTATTGTTGTGTCTCTGGGTCGTGAGAGGACAGATTCAGCAGCAGTAACAAACCCAGACTCCAGATAACGTCTGTGTGTCGGCCCGTCTCAAAGACAGGAGTGAGCAGCAGTTAGCTCTCTTGCTTTGCGATCAAAGCTGCGAGATAGAAATCTGTCAATGAGAAGAGGAAAGATAATCAACTGAAAGCCAACCGGGTCCAAATGATGAATTAGTCCTCGACATAGCATTTTTAAAAAGACATCCCTTGACTGAAAAGCATCAAGGACAGACACAGTCCCAGCCGACACCCGCACAACACTCAGTTCAAGCTCAGCCGCTCTCCTTTAGTGCTGCAGCACAATGTTTCAAACATTCCTCGCTGTAGACCTTTAAATCCCTCCCTCATATCCACAAAAGTGAAAGAGAAGAAAAAAGATCAACTGAAGCCAATCACTCGACTCTGCCGCGCTGCCTTCGCGACTCTCTCTTCCTTCCTCTTCTGTATGAGTCTGAGTGATGGTTTTCATCATTTCAAAGTGTTTCACTGTTGATATAAGACTCAGCAATCAAGCACAAGAAAAAAGGTCCTGGCCTGTAGTTTAGGGGGAGACGCAGTGATTCAATATTCCACAACTAGTGAAATCTGTTGTGTTAAAACTCGTGGGCCTTTTTCCTCTCTGAACCTTTGCTGAACACGTATTGCAGATAACAATCATGTCGTCACCAGTGTGGATGGAGCAGGACATCTTTGACACTCAAGTCTGCACTGTGTGGCTCCACCCAACATGCTAAACCTCTGATTCTTCTCTTCTCTCAAACCAATGTCAGGAGAACATGCTGCCACTTCAGTACGTGAATGCTGAGCTTAAGTCAACAAAAGCTATTTGGCTTCACATTATGGGCTCCATTTATCACTTGTACCAGTATAAAGCTGAAATTTCCCGATACTGGGCCAAACACGGGGCCTGAGATTTATCAAGTGGATATTTATTGTGCATCATTAAAGGGATCGTTCTGGTTTTTTGAAGTGGGGTCATATAAAGTACATATCTATAGTGGATCTGTTTCCTACTGTAATCACCGATCAGCGCAGCCTCAGTTTAGAGAAGTAGAGAGTCGCTCCAGCCAGACGCTCAGCTTTGTACTGCAGTGAACGGGGTCCAGAGAAAAAGCAAAATTAACCACCTAAAACAAGGCTCACCTTAAAAAATCTATAATAGTTCAAGTGTACGTTGTAAAGGGAAAATTCACCATAGAACCTTCGTATCCCTCCGCATTAGCACAACTGCGTAGGGATACGAAGGTTCTACGGTTGAGAAAATGTAGTGCCAAAAGAAAGGCCGGTCTGACGGCGATGTAAAGTGGTGTGAATTTTCCCTTTACAACGTACACTTGAACTCATATAGATTTTTTAAGGTGAGCCTTGTTTTAGGTGGTTAAAGCGAAACTCTCACCAAAAAGCAACTGAGACTTTATTTGGGATTGAATATGAGTCAAACCTTCGTGTAAAAGCATAATTGCGACGAAAGAGGCACTTTTAAGATTTACTGTAGTTTCGGTTTTGGCCACGTTAATTTTGAGCGGGAGTGCTTGGGGCATGATATGCTACCATCAAAATCGTTATTTTTAGAACACTAAGAAGGCTCGACACAACATGAAACTTTGCTCGTAGCATCACCAGGGTCTCTACTCATGAACACGAGCATTGAGAACATTGTTTGTGTACACATAGTTTATGAAAAAGAAGGTTTTTGAACTACTCACGTTAGTAGCTGCATCTTCTGCATGTCGCCGTCATGGCAGGCAAAAAGTGTCGATCCCTGAGTGCGACCTGACAGGCACGCTTGAGGAGCGGTTCACCATTTCTCTCCTGCCTGTCAGGTCGCACTCAGGGATTTGAAAAGCCTGTGTCGAGCCTTCTTACTGTTCTAAAAATAGCGACTTTGATGCTAGCTTATCATGCCCCTAGCACTCCTGTTCAGAATTAACGTGCCCAAAACCGAAACTACTGTAAATCTTAAAAGTGCCTCTTTCGTCGTAATTATGCTTTTACAAGGAGGTTTGACTCATATTCAATCCCAAATAAAGCCTCGGTTGCTTTTTGGCGAGAGTTTCGCTTTAATTTCGCTTTTTCTCTGGACCCCGTTCACTGCAGTACAAAGCTGAGCGTCTGAATGGAGCGGCCCTCTGCTTCTCCAAACTGAGGCTGCGCTGATCAGTGATTACGGTAGGAAACAGATCAACTATAGATATGTACTTTATATGACCCCACTTCAAAAAACCCAAACTATCCCTTTAATCTCAGTAAGACCCAGAGTTAGATATAAATTCTGCAACCAGTCCGCATCAACCCAAACGATATCATATAACTTGTATCATTTTCTTTCCCCCCAAAATGTTTTATTGTCCCATTATTTTGTTTTTGTTTTCTCACACTCACCCCAACTTGCTGGATTTTTATTTAAATTGTGATGCTGATTTGTGAGTTTTTCATTCGCAAAGCGCCTCGTGACATTGTTTTAACAAGGTGCTATATAAATATAGGATTCATTACCATTATTATTATTATTATCATTGTCATCATTATTATTATGTTACAGCGTGTTAACTTCTATACTGTCTATACATTTACTGTTTGACAAACTGCGCAAATAGTTAACATTATTAATAATCAATAATAATTAATAAACACTTATAATAATACACAAAGCTTTAAAAATGTTTTGTTATGTGATATTTTATCCAGTCAGTTAAATGTGAGAGAATGAATCTTAATAAATCATATCATGAGGTGGCTGTGGATCAGCAGCATCTTGTTATCAGAAGGTTGCTGGTTCGAGTCCACATGTGAAAGTATTCTTGGGCAAGATGCTGAACACCAAACTGCTCCTGATTTGCTGGTCAGCACCTTGCATGGCAGCCACCGCCATCAGTGAGTGTTTGTATGTATGAATTACTGTAAATCGCATTATTTGCATGTTTTCAATACTGAAGTTTTCCAGTCAATCTCAACACATTTACTACATAACCTTTGACCATTTCATTACAAACTAGTGGATGCAGCGACAACAGCATCACACAAGACAAAGGGTCGACCCATACAGGACACGCACACACACGTTAAAACGTGTATAATTACGTTTTATTTGTACCTTTGAAACACAAGTACATTTATTTCCAGAAAATTACTTTTGGAACTCATTTATATTTAATATTAGATACTTTTAAGACTTTTACTAAATTAATTCTATGGGTGACTTTTAATCTGACCAAAGAACAACTGCTCATAATGACTTGGGATATGGCTGCATAAATAAATGTGCATGGAGGAGCAGTAAAAGTCAAATGAAATGTGTGCCATTACTGTTGTTGTGACCAAAAATATTGTATTTCTTACCTTTTTACTATTATTATTGTTTTTTGTAACATTACGATCATTTGGCTGCTGTGGCAAATATATGTGCCTATTTGTGGGACAATAAATTAATAGTGATTCTGATTATTCACAACACACCAAATAAAAACTCAGATATGAATTAACGATGAAACACTAAAATATCCCGAGCTGATTTTGATAGTCTATGTTTAACTCGCCATCTTTACTTTTATTCAACTTTTGGCTCCTTCTCTCAACACTGCTGACGCCCTCCTGGCTCCAGCTCACCACAGAACCGCTCATGACAAACTGAAGTCCTCTTTACTGACACTTGCTGATGGGAGTCACGTGATCACAGGGCAGCGAAATGTTTCCTTGCTTCCATAAAAAGCGCACAGAGGGACTCATGGAGCTGCAGACGCGCCCGGGACGCAGCGCGCACGCACGCACAGGACATGAGTTTGGACGCATGCGGATTTAAAAGTACTTCAAGAAGAACTTGTTGTGTTTTTTGTTTTTATTAATGAGAGGTAAAGTTTAGCAGACACTCATGATGGAGTCGGAGGACAGTAAGATTTCAGTGTGGGTCTGCCGAGAGGAGAAGCTCATCTTCGGCTTGTCGAAGCGCACGACCTGCGCTGATGTGATCCAAGTGCTTCTGGAGGACCAGAACTCGCAGCTCGGCCTCTCCACAGGAGGCTCGCAGTCTTACTGCCTGGTGGAGAAATGGAGAGGCTTCGAGAGGATTTTACCGAACAGAACCAAAGTGCTGCGCCTGTGGGTGGCGTGGGGAGAGGAGCAGAGGAACGTGAAGTTCGTGTTGGTGAAGAGCGACGCGTCTCTGGCGAACCACGGAGCCCGGAGCGCAGAGGCGCGCGTTGTGCTCAGCAAACACAGCCCCTGCGTCACCGCGGGCGCCGCGCGCTCCCCCATGGGTGCCATCTCACCCGAGAAACACCGTCGGATCGTCCGCAAGGCTTTCAGAAAGTTGGAGAAGATCAACAAGAGGAACAGGGCGCAGAGAGACGCCTCCTCGGCGGAGAGGATGGAAACGCTGGCGCACCTGGTGATCTCTCAGGACCACACCATCCGCCAGCAGGTCCAGAGGATCACAGAGCTGGACGCGGAGATCGAAAAGTGCGAGGCGAAGGTGCACCTGGACAGAATGAGGAGACACGGGATTAACTATGTGCAGGACACGTATTTAGTGGAGGCGGCTGCAGCTTCCGGCCCGGAGGCGGACAGACTGTGCTCAGCTCGGACCCTCGCCAAGTTTGAGGAGTACGTGCGGCGGTGCGAGGAGGTGGTGAGGCTGGAAGAGGAGCTGTGGCAGCAGGAGGCCCTCATAGACAACATCGGGACGCAGGTGCAGGAGGAGCTGAACCACCGCTGGATGGAGCGCAGGACGGAGGAGCTGCGGAGCTGCGACGCAGCGGGAGACGCGACGGCGGCAGACAACGAGCTGCTGCTGGAAGGAGAGAGGCTCAGGACGCAGCTAGACGCGAGTTTGTACATCGGCCTGCGCCTCAACACGGATTTAGAAGCAATTAGGAGCGATTTAGAGCTGACCCAGGAGATTTGCGTGGCGAGGGCGAAGGAGATGAGGGATTTGTTGGAGAAAGTGGACACTTTGGACATGGAGGAAAGGACGGAGGGATGCTGCCACGGGGCGGATGTTAAGACGGGGATGATGAGCACTTTGGAGAGGAAGAGCGAGTGGGTGGAGCAGGCCAGGGGTCTGTCGAAGACCCACAGTGGGAACGATGACGACTCAGACACTGGCTTAAGTTCTCTGCACAGTCAGGACTCAGACAGCCAGCCCGTGTGGGAGTCACTGGTTTAGGATTGGACTGACTGATTGGATCTGACTGTTAATCATTTTTTTAAAAAAAAGAACTGCTACACTCTCAGGGATTATTAGGACTCTACAGCAACTGAAAACACTCTATATTCCAACACGGATGACAGAAAACTTAGCTCATCTTTATGTGGCAGCATAATAATCCCCAAATGTTCCCATATTTTTTTTATAACGTCCCTCTTAAAACTGGTTCAAGAGCTCAACAAGAAAGTTGTTTTAACACAAAAATAAAACTGTTTTTGAAGCTTGCTTGTTCCTCTTTTCTCCAGTAAACTGCAAGAAAAATGATCTGTGCACGTCTGAGTCAGGACTTCAGGGTGATAGCGCATCACTCTCCACAACCTCTGCCGTGTTAATCCACACCTCAGAGACGGCCGCAGCCAAAACACCAAGTCAAAGGTCTGAGGATTACTCTGCGAGCAACATCTCAGATAACCAAAAACCTCTTCGCTGTGAATCACAGTCATAATGAGAATATCTGCAGTCAGAACAGAGCCGCACAGCTCATGTTGGAGGTCCTGGACTCAACACAGATGATAAGAACTTTTATCCATCAGCTGCGTGAATACACATGAATACAGTTGAAGGCCAGTTTAGGTCTGTGATGTCTAATGAATTCCTGCTCAGTCTATAAGTGGTCGCGGGGAGGGGGCGGCTCCGGTTGGTGGTGGTGGAAAACAAATCTTCAAATCCGCCAAGTGTCGGGAACAACTCTTACGCAAAGTCAATTTTCATGTCGGCTTTATGTGTTTACGATCAATCATTTCACAGCGAGATTACTTCGCCTTTTAAAGACACAGTGATGTAATCCGCAGACTGTAATTCTGGGAGGTCAAGAAGAAGAAATTCTTCCCTTCGCTCACTGCTACCGCCGACAACCAATCAGCGCTGGTCATGTGATATTTGTGGTACATCTGAAGCTCTGCTGATCTTCATGAGCTGTGATAAAGTCTCCTCTCTGCAGCATTAATGATTCTGTTTGACAGCCAAACACTGCTGGACCAGGCCTAATGTACTGGTAGTGAACTGCGGCTCTTTTTAAAAGGATAAGTGCACCCAAATATAAAAAAAATGGGTTACTATCTACTCACCCTCATGCTGTGGAAAGTCGGGTGAGGTTTCGTAGTCCACAAAACGTTTCTGGGGCTTCACAGCGAAACAGCTTAGCAGCGTTCTCCTACACGACTGAAGTAGAACAAAATCATACAACACAACACAGCTTGTCTGGCCTCATCCAAGGCTCCAAAATCTATTTACACCCTTTTCAGACAAGGCATGCGTTAATGCTTTAAGACGAGCTGTATGGAAACACTTTATGTTATAAAGTCTAAGTCTAATCTACTTGAGTTTTTTAGAGGAATGCTGCAGCTGTTTTGCTGTGAAGCTCCAGGAATGATTTGTGGACTACGAACTGACTTTCCATCGACATGAGAAGATAACGACTGAATTAACACTTTGGGGTGAACTTGTCCTTTAAGGCTTCAGCATTCTTCAACAGTCATTGTGGAAACGACACTGTGGCCCAGGTGAATATTATCAGCCTCACGTTTACAACCAAAGATGCACTGATTAGATAGGACACAGATGAGACTGAGCCACTTTTGAAAATAAAACAAACATTTTCACCTCTCAGTTACATTCGCTCTGTCACAGCTTTTAGTGCCACAGCAAGCCCTGACCTCATGTTACCTCACATTAAAACCAAGGAGTCGACTGGGGGGTGTACAGATATTGGTGTGGGGAAAAGTGAGCACTGCTGTGGGATCCATACTTGTGTCAAAAGATATCCTCATTAAAGATTATCAAGACAATCAAAGAAAGAAAAGCTTCCCTTGTTTCCTCCTTCTTGAAAACTTCAAACCACAGCCATACTTTTCTAATCATCACCGCTGCACATGGACACAGAGTCTGATACGGGCTGCCGAAGATGTCTGTTGTGTGATGTTTATGAGCCGGAGCATTCTTTAGCGCTCCATTGTATAAAAAAACAAACAAAAAAACAAATTGCACTGACAGAATACCTGTTACAAGTGATATAAAACATGTAAAGTGTGGATCCATGAGACGACTGAGCAGGCACAGGCATCGCCAAGTGGTGCCCTGGAGGAGGGCAGGTCATACGAGATAATTAGCAGTGAAATAAGGAAGCTCAGAGTGAAGGCATGACATTTTCAAGAAATAAAGATGTAAGGAGATGGTTAAACAGAGGAGAGCAATGATCCAGCGCAGCCCAGGGTATGACGATCCAGATCTCGTTTCTCACAGGACAATGTGAACTCTAATATTGTAGGTAAGAGACTGAGACTGAGTCTAACGACCCACTAAAGAAGCTCACCATCGAAGTCAAGGGGACTACTTAAATGTTAAGTCAAAGAAGTGCGTTTTGAGTTTAGAGTTAAAGGCGTCAGTAGAGCCTAAAAAGAGGTTCTTTTAACCCTGGGAACCGTCAGGAGCCCTGAATTTTGAGAGGGCAATGCAGGAGGTGGAATATATGGTATGGCGTGGTGTTAAAACTCTAGCTGTAGACTTCGAGCGTTCTCCGGAACGTGGTGGAGCTCTTATATAATGCAGCCGAACTGGCCTCAAACCAACAACCGTGGCCTACAGATGACAAAGTTCAGAGTTTGATTTGCAGCCCTGAAACACCGTCCAAGGCCTTCCACATAAACAGAAGTGCTCTGTTTATAAACAGCGTACTTCGGCGCAGCACGAGACGTCCCTGCTGTCGTCTGCAGCCGATGACAAACAGCTTGCACCTGCACAGGAGACGGAAAGTAGATTTATTTTGCTCACAAAAAGTTTCCAGGCTCAATGAGAATAAAACAAAAACAGCACCAGAGACAGTGTTGGGTTTCTACCCGTGATAAACCGCCCTTTATAGCTGAATACACGGTGATACTCAAGACAGCACAAAAGTATACATTACTACCTGTGTCCTGCCGAGTTAATAGGCGTATTGAATTATTCAAAACCACAGGAAGAATAAAAGACGAGCGTCGCGGTTTCTCAGCAGATACGGTGACTCGGTGACATGGCAGCGAACGCGCCATTACATAACTCTCATATATGTCTAAAAAGTGGAGGATCATTCGAGGTGAAGAGTGCCGTGTTACTCAGTGATATTTAATCACAATAATTTTTTGACCCCTTAGGGACTCTTCTTAACATTCAAAATCATTGATAAGGCAACATCACATACATCACTGTGATGTGATGTGCAGAGGTTTATTTTAAGTCACTTTTATAAAGATTAGCAGCACAATAAAGAGCATTTTTCACAGCGTTACAGTGAACAAGGTCTGGGCAGAGACGGCAAACAGGTAGCTAACTTCACTGCTAACTGAGCTATCTGAGCTACCAGCAGTTATCAGAAGTTAGCGGCTTCTCTGGTGATACGCTGCCTCCTATTTGTTAGCAGTTTGGATCTGACAGGGTGCCAATTCTTATATTTTGCACATTTAATGGCAGTGTCGACATTTTGTCATGCGTTTTGTTATAAATATGATCCATAACTCACAGATTGAGCAGCCCGCTGTGTGAAAACACTGACAGAGGAGCAGATGTGACCTACAGACACCCAACAGCTCCTCACAGCGTGAACTACATGACTTCCTCCAAGGAGAGACTCGTCTCTCCAGACCGTCAGCAGCCTCAGCAGACTGTCAGATGTTTGTTTTTTGCTCCACTCCTCTAATGTCTGTGCAGACTAGCAGGGTTGAAGCACCGCTTTGCAGACATTTGCCTATAAATCACTGTGAGCGTTAGGTAATGAAGCAATGCCGTTTCTTATTTGATGACTTGATTGACGGCGAGAAGTCGTTAACTAATTGCGAGCACGCTTGCTTTTCTGTGTCCATCAGATAAATGGTGAACAGCATTGTGATAACGCCAGGAGAGGCACAGTAACACGAGAAGAAATCACCACGACTGAGGACGCCATGTTGGAAATGTCCCGTCGCGTCTGTTTACATAAACGCCATCGAACGACAGAGGAGGGTTGTCAGCGGCATAGGGGGGAGGTCAGCCGCGTTGTAAATTCTGAGGGACAAGGGGGCACTCAAAGTAGAGGGGTAGGGGTAAAAATTGGAAACCCTCTTGAGGGCCCGGTCAAACTCAAAATGATGCTCACAAAGAAAATGGTAGAAAAAGACACAGACACACACACACACACACACACACACACACACACACACACACACACACACACCCAAAGTGTCTTTGTCCTTTGAATTTAGGGCAGCATCATTGTCAAACAAGGGAAAGTGCTGTATTACATGCCCTGTGAATGGCAGCCTTCCTGCCTCTTGACACACAGCAGCACTCTCCTCTGTGCTCGCCTCTCTCATGTGGCTCTCTTTTCTTTTGCCACTTTGTCACACAGATGAACATAAATTAGTCTGACCTGACAGGAAAAACAACAGCCCTGTTTTAGCTCACATGCGACAAGCGTAAATGTAAAAGTATGCATAGGTTTATTCTTGCAGGAAAACCTGAGCACATTCCTCTTCTTTTGTTTCACAGGTGAAGTCTGTGAGGAGTGCTTCCCACATCGCTGAATGGGGTTTTATAAAATGTCAAGTTGATTATGTGGAGAGTCCCCAGACCTCTGGAGCCACTCGAGAGGAAATTCAGGAATCTGAAGTGTGGTTCTCTAAAGCTTTTTCGCTGAGCTGGCCTGATTAAAAGGAGACAAAAGGTTTAAAGGTTCGACCGTCATAAGTTTGAACATTTTTCTCTCCGGCTTGCAGTCTGAGTTTTCTGAAGCCTGTCTGATAGCCTCTTTTCGTCTTCATTGTCACACGGGCACAGATCCAACATTGTGTCTTTTATTACGACTTCCTCACATGTATGTAAACACGCACACAAGTCACGTCCTTGTGCGCGCTAACAAAAACATACCAGGCCCCAACAAAGACCACGTCACGGTCTTTGTTCGGGGGTCATCGCAGGGTTCACAGGTCGTATTATCAGAGGTTAAAGTTACTGAAGCACCGCTGCCATTTGACTCTCTGCGAGGGGGTGGGGGTCATGAAGGTGAACAGTGGGCGAGTGGGAGTCAATGAAGGACGCACACTTGAGGCAGCAGGACTAGTCGACTCCAGCTCTTCACAGAGACGAACAGCAGGTTTCATATGAAGCTGGCAGAGGTCTCTGCACAGCCACTAAATCATAATGTCACCGTCGGTAACTACATAAACAGCTGTGAGACTCTTTCCATGCATCCGCTTTGTCTAAATAAGGAAAAGAAATCCTGATTATTGCACATATGAATTCCTCAAGTTAGTTAGTTAGTTACTTAGCAACAGGTGGAGGTGAAGACTGCATTGACCAGATTACTGCTCGTCATTCAACTGAATCTGAAGGATCGGAATTTCTTAATGCAGCTAGATAAGAAGTTGTATTTCTCTAAAATAACAGTGGCAATGGCAGAGGACAGGAAAAAAACAACAGTTCTGTTGAAGCCTACGATGTCAGGATTAAAAGTTCCATCAACCCATTGAAAGGTTAAGATAAAAGACGTTACATTCATTTGTATTAAGGGTCACTTTTCTTTCTTTTACTGACCTTTTTTAACATCTTTTAACTGTAACTTAAGTCTTTCATATAAAGTCAAATATATGATAATTTTGTTTGGTATACCTTGAATTTGTGGTGATTTATAAGTCACATATCTAACTGATAGAAAATCACCTTGATGAAGGGAATTAAATTACGCTGGAGAAAAATTCAACAGCAAAGCAAACAAAGGAAAACAATCTCACTTTATTTATTTTAAGGCATGTCGTTTTCTAACAACTTTTAAGACTCAAATGGGTGAAAATGCCGCCAACATGGCAAAACATGTCTACGCAACTACAAACTACATCGAACTGTTGAGTGGAAGAAAAATCACTTTGTCAAATGAATTACACGGAAATGTGTTATTTCTCCTGTTGTCAAAGCAAATTCCTTGCGTGTCAAGAAAATAAATTAACTTAACCTGCCGGCATTCTCTAATCCCTGGAATGTGTCACTTTGTGTTCCTGGGAGCCTTTGTTCGGCCTCACAGAGTGATCCGCCATGAAGTCACTAATGAAGGTATTGACTCGAGAGCCAGGACTTCACTACAGGCGCTGAGGTGTGAGCCACTCAGAGAGCACTTGGCCTGCTGCTAGCAGACTGGGGCCGCCAGCGTGCGCTCATTAGACCTCATTGTGCTAGTGGCAGGTGTGTTAATCCTGTAAGGCCGGGTGCTGACCCGGGGACCTTGCCTGTGGGATACTGTACAACCTCTTTCTGAGCGTCTCAAGGCCTGTCACCTCCTGTAGTACCAGACGTAGCCCAGATCTGTCAGCAACAGGCTCATTACCCTCCAATAACCTTCTTCAGAGGGGCTGAATCACAACCAGCGCAGTGACAAAGTTTAGGGGAAGCAAACCTCGGAAAGCCATATCACACTGGTGTCATAGACATCTGACTGCAATCTGAGTGAACATGGCAAAGTCATTCATAAAGAATCAGCTGTTTTGGAGATAATTACCTATGAACAAAATCTTTTTGGACAGATAAATCTCAAAAGCCATAATGAATCATCTCACAGTCATCTCTCCACAGCAGACAACACACTCTTTCAAAGCTCTTCAAACGAAGATCTTATTTTTACTCACAGTGGATTCAAATGGAGATTTCGGGTGGTCACGCAAGAAAACTTGACACTTATCATCACAAGGGCACATTGTTAATTCACTGACATAATCCAAGTTGTCCAGAGGGGCATTTCTTTGGGGATAAGCAGGTCAAAAGGCGCCTAGACGTCTAGGTTACAGTTTTGTCCATTGTTCGAATGCCCCTGCAGAAACAAGAGATCTGGTTTTGACAACAGGTGATACAAACAATATATACCTCATTGCAAATAAGCAAATTTCATTTATTTTTGGATGGGATTAGGACAATTTCTGAACTCTAAGGCGAAATGTTTGCTCATGTGCCTGCATCCGTTTTGAGTAGCCTGCAAATCATAACTTCTATGTTAGTTGTGTAAAAAGTGGATTGTGCAATAAGAAATATTCAGATGTAAGTGAATGCATTTGAAGTTTTGATAACTGCAGAACTACATTTGTAGATGACAGCTGGTAGCAATGTAGCCAAACAACACAGAGGAAAAGCATATTTAGCATGATAAGTCGGAGAGTCTTCCACCATGCTAGTAACTCTGAGACTGCACTGAGTTAATGCTAACTTCAGCATGCTAACATGCTGCTGATGTTTAGCGGGTACATTGTTGATCACGTTCGTCATAGTTTTGTCTGTAAACATGTTAATATTTGCTAAAAGCACCAAATGCAAAGTGTAGCTGAGGCTAATAGGAAAGTCAATGTGTTGGTAAATATAAAGACATATATATTGGACCATTTTAACGCCTGCTATGTGTTTGCACAAAATGTAATTCTCAGACAATTATGTTTATTTTTTTATTTTGTTTTCAGTCTTGGTTGCATTGTGGCTCCTGGATCATCAGCAAGCTCAGACAGCTGCACATCTGCCAACATATGAACTAAAACAGCAACAGCCAGTTTTGCACTGCAACACTTAGTACAACCTCACTGTTATCATCCTATTTCAGTGTGTGTTTGTGTGTGTGTGTGTGTGTTTGAAAGGAGAAATGGTGTGACCCATAAAAGTAGTGCAACACAATCCATTCCCATTATATGTGAGACCAAACTTTCCCATTAGGCGATAAGAAGGCGGAGTAACAGTGATTGTTCTGGAGAAAAGATCTTGTGATTTTTGCCTAGAGCAGCATCCATTAACTTAAATGGAGAGAAGGATTATTTAGTGAATTTCAGAAACTACCCAGACGTCTTTGTGAGTTTTTCTGTAACCGATACAACAAGCACACCCTTGAAGTCCTCTGTTACTCGCGAGAACGTCTGTGTGTTGTTGGAGGAGACAACTGAGACAACAACTGAGCTGTAATACACTTGAGCTCTCTTTTCTTCACCTGTGGGTGTGTCACATTTTGCCACAGACTTCCTGAAATTGTTGAACACTTGTAAGATGTACTGTGTTGTATTGTCCCACTAAAACTAACAGGATGAGGTGCCAGGCAAGTAGCCACGAGGAGCCGACTGAGATTAGTTTGGAGTGTAATGAAGACAATAGCCACAAACAGGGCTGTAAACTAGCGGTCGCCACTCGCCAAATGCGACTAAAATATTCCCCTGGCGACTTAATTTTGGAGGGATACATGCCATGGGGCGGGTAAATGTTTGTCCCAATGGTCGTGCTCTTGCAATAAATTATTCATGATATAGCGAAACATTGTAGTAGCTGTAAAGTGATAAATTCTGACGGTAGCAAACGTTAGTGCTAAACCAGTGATTTGTGTGTCTCACTGAAGTAGCTCTCCCAACGTCACCGCTGTAGAAAATAGAGCTCAACAGTGAGGTTCCGGAAGTGAAAATGCCATTCATATTCTGCATTAAGATTTTGATTATTAGCCATAATGTCGTAACCATCCAAAGTAGACTCACCACGAGCTATCAGATTGTCAAACGATGATAGATGATCCTGTAGAAGCCACAAGTCCGTATGATATCGATCTTGTTTTGAGAAAAACATGTTTTATTCGCGATGTCATTGAGAAGTACTACACTACCCACAATCCTATAGTGCAACAGCGCCGTCTCTGATTGGTGGAGCTCGCTGTTACCATGGAAATGTTTACCAAACCCGCAAATTTCATGTTAGCTAGTTACTGCTAACACTGAACTCTACGATCGTTTACCACAGAGCTGCAATGATTTCACTTTCTGACCTACTGCGTTCATTTAGTGATGAGGAGAAGAGTTTATTAAGGGTTCAGCCGAACATGAAATTAGCGGGTTCAGTAAACATTTACATGGTAACAGCGAGCTCCACCAATCAGAGACGTCACTGTTACATTTGCAATGGTTTATGGGATGAGTAGTTCCTTTACTCTTAAGATAATTATGTACTCAGTCTTGTACCTTTACTTCTCCGTTTTCCCAAAAAAATTTTGCGCCGAATTAAATGTTTTATGGTCACGATTCATCTGCTAGCTAATTGGCTTGGTTCCAGGCCTAAAACTCTTTATATAAGGATTTTATGAAACGTCAATGGAGTAAATGAATGGCGCAGTGCCAGTGACTGTAGCTGTTTTTAAACAGAGCACCAAGCCGCCAATTTGCCCGTCCTTCTGGCGGCTCGGTCCGCGGTTTTAGACAGAGGCCGGCAAATTGGGGGTCTGTTTTAGTCCGCCGATTTTCCGCCTCGGAGGGTACACTTATTTCCGCCTCGACTGCTATCTAAAACCGAGGCGGAAATGTGCCGGCCCGTGGGTGAGGTGGGCGGAGGTGTCAATGACCTGCACTGTTGTGTGACCCACAGCCGAGGAGTTCTAAAACCAAGAAACAGCTGATCACAGCAGTCAGTCCATCACTTCATCCGAGGACATTAAGTTGAACAACGCTGAGATCTAAAAAGGGCTTGTGATTCGAGCGCAGCAATGTGGCGGCACATTCCCGGTGTGACTGAACCAAAGAGGAAAAACACAGAGGAGATAATAATTAATGATCGTTTCCTTTGTCAAAGTTTTGCACTGTTAAAGTTTTCAATTTGCAATGTTATGAAATGTAATTAATAATATTAAAATGTATTTCTAAATAATACTTTGGCCTCTTTTCTAAGCATGTATTGCTATATAATGCTGTTATCTCCATGAAAAGTACTGAAACAGATGTATATGCAACAAAAAGAGGCAATTCATTATTTGGCCAGTAAAAAATGTACTTGGCCGGTAGATTACTTCATCTACCGGTCCCCTTGGCAGGTGAGCCAAAAGTAGTTTTACAGGCCCTGGCCACAAACCAAACATCTCCATGCTCTTTTTGTCAAAGCTTTATGTTAGCCATGCTAGCTGCACTTACCATCTTTGAACTGTGAAGATCATGCCCATAAACAGAGTGGGGACCATCTGTATAAACTCTTTTATAAATTTGGTCCAAGTGCTCTACCTGCTAAATAACAAGTTTACGTTCAGTTAAAATACAACATTAATTAATTATCATACTGATGACGTAAAATTGAGGCTTAAAAAAGTAACTGTGTCTACATGTGACAACACAGAATTCAGTCACTGTTGAGAGGGTACAATCTGTCACACTCAGTACATTTACATGCACAGCTTAGTCGGATTACAGCCATAGTTTGACTATGTTACTCAATCAGACAACTGCAATTGTCCAAGTATACATGCCTGTGACAAAATCAAATTATTGGCCAGAGCATGTCATACCCCAGTACGATAGATGGTGCTGTACCCATTTCAACTAGTGGTAATAGAGCTACCTCTGGCTGACCTCTTTACGTCACCAGCAACAACAAACTTTGCCTCGGCATTCGAGAAAGATGGCGTACGAAGAGGAAGACGAAGCTACATCTTTGTACATTACATATATGATGTACATGATAATTACACAAACTAGATGCACAATGGCGCTCTTGCGGTTATTTCGGAGGAAAGCCGTCGCCGCCGCCGTCCTTCTATTTCCAGCTCACGGCCCCGGGAGAAAAATCTCGAGCCTGCGCAGAACACAAAATCTGATCCGATCTGATGGAACGAATACATGCACGAGTAATGCGACTATCAATCGAATAATCTAGGTGTTTTAATCCGACTATGAGAAATCCGATCCGGTCCGATTTAAGTCAGACTAAGGTGTAAACATGCATCTTAAAAATCAGATCATAGTCGGACTAACCCAGTGATTCAGTTTTCTCGAGTGTCATGTAAACGCGTTGACTGACGGTAAAAGAAAGTATTTCTTCCTCTGACTTGTATGGTAATGGTCTGCAGCTTTTTTCTTTTTCTTAAGCCTCACTGAATTTCTTTTGTGCTCCCTGCCTCAGAAAAGTAGCTGAAGAATAATCATTATGCTGCGATTTGTGTCTCTCCACAGATGGTCTTGGCCTGAATAACATGCATGCTGATGAGCATTTACAACAGCTGACAGGAGTTCAGTCACAGAGAAACACTCTCCATCTTTGGAGAGGACGGCTGAAAGCTCTTCAACAGCAGCAGGGTCACATCTCAAATGTATACTGCGTGTCTGGGACACTGGAGGCCTTTTGTCTATTATTACTGGGAATAATGAACACACGTGCACTTTCTTAGCCTAAATTCATAGTCGTGAAGCTCATTGCTGGGTGAATTGACTGATGGAGAATGAAGCTGCTGGTTGCTCATTAGGAGTGCATATAATACCTGCTAAACAGAAATGACGTGAGAAATTTGGTCACCGGTTTGCCAGTTTGTGATTTGTCAATAAATGAAAAGCATGTTGATGCAAGATTTTTATTCATTTTAAATGTAATTTTTGCAGGTTTTGAAATCTCAATTGATGAATAACCTGCAAAAATGTCTGGATTATTCAGGTGGATCAATTTACTTCTTGCTGTTCATTATAATTAATCCATACTATGATGAAACACAACTTGCTTGAATTATTTTGGTTTGTTATTCTCTTGAATCATTCATTGCTACGGAAGCCCAAAAAGGTCACGTGGCCAAACCTTCTTCCCTCAGTTTTCTCATGATAACTTTAATTTTCTTTGTTTTCTTGAGATCACAAGTTTTTTGTGTCATTATCGCAGAATAACAAATGTTGTTTTGCAGAGATAACAGGATGATTTTAAGAATCTCAAAAATATCTTTGTCTATGTCATGACAAAATAACAAATGTCGTCCCGCAATAAAGAGATCATTTTTCACAAGAAAACAACTTCACAAGATTCAGAGTGGACAATTACAGACACACACTGCTCTGTGGGGTAGGTTTTACGAACGTTTGGTATTAAGACAACTGACAAGTTGACTCAAAGTCAACTCTCTGTCTTCAGAAAGATGACATAAGTAAAATAATAATGATACTGACAAAAATACCTTGTGCTCGTGAAAAAACAAATTATACAATATTTCTTTGGTCATTATTCAACACAGAGGAAGGAGGAGATATATAGCTGTATATCTATATATAACTTATCAGAAGAAGCAACCAGACGAGACACTGCTCAACACAGTGATTACATCTGACCTCACGTGTACGACACAACTGCACAGAAGGTCTTTTTTCCAAAAGGTGTTTTCAAAATTCCTTATTGTTCCCGAAGTCCTTATAATATATGAGATACAATGTTTTGTTCGTCTTCAACTTCAAAAGCTGACATTGGCGATTGGATTAAAATTTAATATGATAAACCAATTCTGACATGAGGGGAGACGGGATGCAAACCATGAGTGGTTGTTTTTCTGGAGACAACACTGTCTGGTACAGATTGTTTTGGCTGATTATGAGATTAAATCTACTTCAGAATGACCCTTGAAACATCGAGGTTGTAAGAGGTGTGTTGTGTGCTGTTCGGTCTCTCTGCATGGCCAGATGCAAATGTCTGACTTTTTCTTGGAAAATGTGTTTAAAGAGAACAAATCATTTTTAAAAAAGCAGCCCGTCATTTATTTGGATGGGACTTCAGCAGGATGCCTCTGGCTTGACTGAGGGGGAGTGAAAGATGCTTTGCTGAAGCTACGGCGCAAAACTCTAGAGACTTTGATTGCTATGATGAGAAGTAACAAATATTTTCAGATCATTGTGAATCTGTGGCAGGACAAATTAGACTTTCTTGGTCCGCCACAGTCGAGGGTAATCAATGGGAAACACTGATATGGAGAAGATAATGCACAGTAGGTTTTGTTGTGGATAAGACTTCAAGGGGCACATTTCTTTCAAAGCTGTCTCCTTCAGACCCTCATCACAACCTCTTTCCCAGGTGTGTTTCATGCTGCTGGACACAGTTCCAAAGATAGAGAAGGAAATCACAAAATCCACAAAGTAAGCTTACTCTATCTTTGCTCTGCTCCTCATTCACATCTACTCACTGTGCAAAGGAACAAGGAATTTCTGCCAGATCAATGTGTGCAGGCGGGTGCACACTCCTCCCTGATTCGATAAAAGATGGAGCCTACTTCAAGCTGGAAAGGAGTGTTTTCATCTGGGTGTCGGTGGGAACCCACCCATAAACTAAACTAGACTTGTTCAAAAGATAGTCAAACTCCCCCATAGCAATGGTACACTCCTGGTGGCAGCTGAACAAGTGTTTATACTAAAAACATAAACTGATCAGAAGCTTTGCAGACTGGAAATAAGTTGTGTATCCGGTGGTCATTATAAAACAATACAGCCATATGCTTATTTGTACCTAATGTGCCCCCCCTACTGGGCCCAGTATACACGACCTCAGTATTCCTAAAATCCTGTTATGGCCCTGTCTGCTCTGTGCTGTATGTGTGACGTGGGCCTCCAAAAACACAGCCTGCATGGTGCATGAATTCTCCTAAGTTATTGAGGCTTGTTCTGAGTTTTCAGCAGCACAGCTTACAAACAAATAAGGGTGAACAGACTATCAACACGCCAGTAACCAACTATTAAAGTTAGAAGCTCCGTCCATTTTACTGAACTTATGTAGACAGCAGAAATACTTTTTCACCATCATGGCGGACAGTAGTACAGACAGACACAAATTGTAAGGTTGTTATCTAACTCACCCTATTTGTTGTCAAGTCCACTTTCTTGCTCTTCTGGAGAAGATGTCCATATCCTTACATTACCGTATGTATATCCTCGGTCTCATGGCGGTAATTGTCTCTACATGATGGCCTTATCTCCGCCCTCCATCTTGGCTCAAAATCTAACGTTGGTCTTTCAGTTAGCAACACCCACAAACAAGCTAGCTTGTTTCATGTAAATGTTGTAGCGAGGTATAAACTCAGTTTCTGTGAGGCCAGAGTGGGACAGTTCATCTTCATTTCCAGATTATGTATGATAGTGACAACATCCGACCGACCGTGAGATAACGTCTGTTCTTGAGTTTCACCTGGGTTCACCTGGCTAGTGTCTCCACTGTCTGCCTGCAATACCCCGTGTCACCACAGAGGCCCACTGACATTGACCAGACGTTACAAGCCAGGGGGGCGCTGTTTCACTCGTTCCAAGAGGGTTAGAGTAAGTGAAAAATTATTTTATTGTATTTAAATTACAGTAATAGCCAGTTTGAACTGCAACGTTTGCTTTGGTTGCCAATACCACACACCACTACATTTTGAGAGGGTCACAGGAGTCAAAGCTTGTTGTCAGGGCCAATCCAGAGGTGATATAATATATAATATATAATATATAATATATATGATATATATAGTATAATTCAAGGCCTTATGTGACAGGCCAAATTTCCATTTCCATTTTACATTTCGGGCATTTAGCAGATGCTTTTGGTCAAAGCGATTTACAGTAATTCATACATACATTCATACACTGCCATGGCTGCCATGCAAGCTGCCGACAAGCACATCAGGAGCAGTCTGGGGTTCAGTATCTTGCCCAAGGACACTTTGACATGCAGACCAGGGGAATCGAACGAGCGACCTTCCGATAACAAGAAACTGGCTCTAACCCTTATCCACAGCTGCCCTCCACGAAACCCATGTTGCATAAAGTGATCCTGCTTTAAGAAGGATGAGAAGAGATCTGACCGGCTGTCTAAAATGTATGTAATCCTGTTGCTCACTGCAAAACCCTTATAACTTGCACTGCCCTTTTACTTTTGTAAAATATTTGAACCCAGTCTGTTACACCCAAAAGCAGACATTAATAGTAGCCTGTGATTTGTACCACAGCAGGTAAGGCTTTGTAATAATCATCCTGATGAAAGTAGTAGACTAGATGTAAAGTAATATAATCAGGAGCACAGATGTTAGGATATCTGTTGCCTGTTGCCTGATGGCTGCTGGCTGCTTAACCTGTCTTCTGAGAGACAGGACAGTTTATGAGCTGAAACAAGCATTTCATTAGGCTTTCATGTGTTTAACACTGTAGTCATAAGGTTGTGTTTTGACTCCTTTTTAATCTGTGATTCAACAGCCACACAGTTTTCACCAGCGTGACTTGGACAGACAATAACACAGTTTAGTCATCGGCTGATCCTGGTTGCCATGAGACTTTTTCGACCAAAATTTCCCCACGAAACCCAAACACTGCAACCTCGACATGCCCTTGGATATGACAAGAATCCTCATGACTCACACGAGACAAAAGGAGAGGTTAACTGGGGCTCGTGATAACAATCAACAAGCATTTTTATGTCTGGACAAAGATTTTGAATACATTACATAAATAAAAAGGGATGCTTTTCATTTTACATCACTCAGTAGACCATATTGCATGATGAATTTAGACTCTTTTATTTTTCCATTAAAGGGACATAGGGCAGGATCTAGA
>CAEMYA010000013.1:76218-102133 GCA_903131615.1 Diplodus sargus
ACATCATAATCACATTTATACGCTTATATTCCACTGTAGCAGAATGAAGCCTTAAATCTGATGGATGTTCTGATATGAGACAGTCACCAGACACAAATGTGCCCATTAGCACATTTCGTCTCAGATGACTTCTGTCTGATTTAGACACTTGACCTTTCGTGTTGTTGCCTCGACTCTGGTTTCACTTTGTGTTACTTAGAAAATAAAATGGAATACACAATGCTTTTTGCATTGTTTTGATGATGACCGTTTCCACGTTTAAATTTTCATCGGCTTATCCTGTTTGACTTTTTTTTGTTTAAGTCTTTAAAGAAGATGGACAGCAGCAGAGTAAATGTTCAAGGCCTTTTTGTATCTAAATCCATTTTTGCTAATGTTATTTCCACTTATGGTTTGATATGCTGAGCAAATATAAACACATACAGCTGAAGCATATTCTTCTTCATCCTCAAATATACACTGTGGAATGAAAGCGAACAAAAGCCGTGTGACTACCTTGCAATTTATTGTGGGAAACACTATAAATAACATCATGATTGATTTAACTCCAGAAAATGCAGCATTAAAAACAGGCCACACACTTCCTCATGATGTGTGGCACACTGACACTTTATCCCTCAGAAGGAGCAGATGGTTGGATCGGGATGGGGTTGAGTAAGATATAATGTTGCATGTTAACATCGCTCTGCCTGAATTATATTAAATTAGACGACACCACAGTCTGTCCTCGCACAGCTGTTGGGAGAGGGGGATAACAGGCAAAAGGTGGTTCGTTTTACAACTCACTTCGGAATCTATGTCTTACACTCAGCTCCACGGTTTCATGTTTATGCTTTATTGTGATGATATAAATATTCACTCGACTCATTCCAAGATTTTTCTGCCTTTCACTGACTATTAATCTCTCACTCATCATTTAAATTGTATTCGTCTGTGCTGATTGAGGTTTCCTGCCCATGTATTTTCTTGTATTATCAAATATATTTGGTGTTTGACGTGTGCTAATGGCAGCAATTCTGTGTCCACTGACTGAGGGTGGCGGTGGCTCGGGGGTAGAGTCAGCGTCTTGTTATTGGAAAGCTGCTGGTTCAATTCCCCTGGTCTGCATTTCAAAGATAATAAACCCTAAACAGTCAGTGTATGAATGAATGAATGAATGAATGAATTACTGTAAGTCACTTTGGACAAATCTGTCTGCTGAAGGCCCTAAATGTCACATGACACAATCTGAGGCTATTAAACAGGTTGCCATGTCTGAGATCCAACACTTTGCCATCTGTGTTCATGCTCATGTGTCTGATTCTGCTAAATGAAAAAAAAAATAAAAAGCTTGTAAGAGGTTTTAATGAACACTGATACCACCTTAGATGTTAGAGGGAGAGTTTGGGGTAGAGTCAGTATATCCTCAGTATATCATGTCTGACTATCTGAGCCAAGTTAGAGCTCTTGTTATTTACAGACACCGGGCATCGACATTTGCCAGCGCACAGAGACTCCTAGTGGACAATCTGCAAATATAAGCAATCACAACACAGGGCTGGTTTAAATCTACAGTGAAACTGGGCTTCTCTAAAGGGGTTTAATATTACCGTGCAGTCGATGAGGACATTCTTTCAGCTCTTTCCCTTGCGTCACACATTTGAATAAGTAATTACAATATTCTGAGGTGTAATGTGTATACATCACAACACAAGCATCTTCTGCAGAGTAATATGTGTTATGATATATATGTTGTCACCTTAGCTCTTGATAGATACCAAAACAGACACTATCTCCATTGCACCATTATACAAGGGAATATCATCTGATTAATCATTCATCCAATACCCACCAAGCTATTCAAATGTTGATTGTGAAGTATTGTTTCTGCCGATATATATATAATTAAATGATCAATGATTTGATTGACACATCTTAAACCTGTTAGATGAGATGAATTTACAGTTAGTCAGTGTGGAGATGTTTCGTCTGTTTATTGTGCTCTACTGCCAGCGTGTGGTAGGAAGAGGTGATGATCCAAAAGTCTCTGCTGGTAAGACATTCTCTCTTCCTCAGCATACATAACAATTTTTAGAAACCTTTGTGCTGTGTTTGGAAGACAACTGAAACCTTTTGGTATCTTGACGTATATTGTTTTATAACTGCGATTATCAGGCTGCTGAATATGTTACCTTTTCTCTCTTATTGTCCTCACAATGAAAAAATCAATCACTAGTAGGTTTACCAATACTACTGGTGCTATGGACAGATGTTAATAATCACACAGTCAGCCAGATCATCATGGTCTGTTAGGCAGTGGCATCAAAGTCTGTCTGTCTGTTTTCTGTCGAGACTGACTTTTTCCCCCCATTTAAGGCCATTTAAGGAGCATTTTTCCCTCGAGTGAAATGAAAGTAGAGGGAGATTGCTCATTTCTCTGACACATTTCATCAAATCAATCCAATCTGAATGCCCTGTCTTGTATCTATTATCCAAAGAAAGAGTGGGTGAGTGAGTCCCTCAACAGTGGGTGTACAAGGTTTATCAGCCCCGTCTAACTCTTCAGTTAAATGGCCCTCATTGTTTGTTTCACACATTTACATTCTGGTTCGATCAATGATGTTAATTTGTAGGATTAACAACAGCTTCCATAACTCCATTACTTTAATTTCCCCCGGAAACTGTATGATGTGTTGTATCTTGGCTCCATTTTATTCTGTATTTGCTCGTGTTTTCTGCTTTTGCATTGGGTAGAGTCGTCGGATCTCTTAAAGAGACGCTCACTTTCAAATGATAAAACCCAGAGATGCTGTTATACAACAGTGACGGTTAAAAAACAAAGCCAATAACAATGTTTGAAAAGGGATTATGATGTTTAGTAATATGAGGATGTTGTGCTGGAAACTGGAAGGACAAAATGATGCTTTAATCCCCGGAGGGAACAAAAAGCTCATATGACTACTCTGATAATGTGAAAACAGGTGTGCAATTACTCCTCCTGCCATCTGTTCTCTCTGTTTAATCTGTTTTGTCTTAAGGCTCAATCTCTTTTTTTTTGCATACCACTTTGACAAATCTTAAATTGTATTTATGAAAAAAATAAATTTAAAGCGCAAATGTTCATCCTCGAGGGAAAGAAAATGTTTCTAATTGACAAATCAAATGTAGACCTTTTGCATAACCAGCGAGGATCCTTTCACATCAGTTTCATCAGATCCTGTTCATTATCAGGTCAATCTTTTATTTAAAAAAAAAAAAAGGTACACTGCAAGGCATCAATTTGGTAGGGATGCACGATCTATGTAGGTCTGATGAATTTATCAGTAAGACTCCCATAAACAACCCAACAGCATCTTTATTCGGAACAGAAAACAGATTATTGAAAGTTTGATCACTTCCCTCCCTCACTGCTATAAAACCTGTTTGCCAAAATTCATATTAGCAAAGACTAGAGATGTTAGTCACACCCCCATGTGTGTTACATCACCAGAGAGCCAACATGACTGAGACAGATCACATAAATGATGCTTGATTTACTGGAGAGGTCTCGCACTCATGTCCACCACAGAGGACAAAAATACATTGATGGTGCAACTCCTTTAAATCTGTCCATGCTGCTCTAAATTTGAAATCTAATAGTTTTAACTGGGTTTAATGTAACAATATTCTATGAAGTCGTCTTCACATGGACAAAAGCAGGTTCACATCCTCACGATCAACAGACCTGATCGGCAGCTCCACCAAGTCTCTCAGAAGAAAAGAAATCTACACCATGTAAGTCAGTCTACAGACACACTCCTGCTTCACATCACACCTGAAAGCTGCTCACACATGTTGCTTTGTTCCCCCTCTGCCAGTTTACAAAATTGTCTAGCTTTTATCACTGTTACTGCTTTTCTTTGTTTTGTTGATGATGTGTTGTGTTTTCAACTGTTGTTGTCTTTATTGTGTGTTCTGATATTGCTTTGTTCAAGCACTTTGGGCTGCAGTTGTGCATGAAAGGTGCTCTATAAATAAAGATTATTATCATTATTATTATTATTATTATTATTATTATTATTATTATTATTATTATTATATATCTGAACTTGATTTCACAGTTATGGATTTCTTCACCGATATTTGTTCACAGATCTGCTGTCCTTCAAACACTAAAAGGCTGCAATGCAATATAGAAGATCTACAGTTCACTGAAGAGTTAAAATAAATGTGCTTAGAAACTGAGAGACACTAAGACTGGCCATTTATCTAGTTAGACATCGTACTATGTTCAGTACACTTGTTTAGTCAATTGTGATATTGTGTTGTTATGACTAGTCTTATAAATAATCTTATATCTGTAAGACACGCACAAAGAAGCTGAATTTTAGTTATAGAGTTTGGTACTAAAATATCACCACTTTATCATTTTATTTTGTGTGACATGTAGATTAAAATGATGCTTTACTTATGATACCGAATGTGTAAAAAGTGACTTAATCATCTTTATCATAATTATTTGCAAGGGTAAATAAGGCCGAACAAGCCATAATTCATGTTTTCATTGATAAAATCAAGCTAAAGTCAAGGGAAAATAGTCAGCACATCTCTGCAATCTTTGTAAAGTAACTTTAAGTAACTTTGATTTATTTAAAGCAACTTAGTGTATTTGTGTATATGGATTTTTATGGGCTCTAGCTGTCATGGCAATGAGTAAGAAACAGTCATAAAAAGCAATTGGCTGGCTTTCATTTGTTTAAATAAATCCTGTGAATTTAAAAACATCAAGAGGTGAGAAAGAGAAACAGAAAAAGTGCCAAGGGATTTTCTTTCTTGTGGCAACAAAAGGAACAGGGAAATACGGTGAAATACAGTATGTCATGCGTGAAGGCCAGAATGAATTATGGCCTGTACAGCTCCTCATACTCCATTAATATTTCAACAAGCCTGGTGACAACCATCAAGGCTGAAATAAGAAAGCCAGGTGACCACAGCTGCCTTTGTTCTCATATGAACCTTGACAGTATGCAGGCAACAGTGTAAACGATCTCCTTCCTGTTTGTGTTACAGGAGGAGTCACAGTCAGATAGAGAAGAGACACAGGGACAAGATTAACAGCTTTATAGATGAGCTGGCATCATTATTGCCTACATGCAAGAATAAATCACGCAAACTGAACAAACTCTCCGTCCTGCGTATGGCTGTCCAAAGTATAAAGATGTTACGAGGTGACAGATGATGAATTTTTTACAGTTTTACAGACTGGGGAGGAGTCATGTTTAAACAGCTGATTAACGTTTTGTCTCTGAAAAGCAGGTTCCGCTGTCAACCGTTACACAGAAATTATCTCAGTATTGCATTTATCACAAATATCTGCCATGTACAGTTCTTTAGATCAGAAATGTGGCATCTCCATTATGCGTTATTGTCCAAGTAGTGCTGCTGCTTTTCCATTTGTCAGAGTTAGTGAACAACTGTTCTCAACTTTGGCTGAAATATTCTGATCGGTCGGGCCACAACCGCTGATGGAGCCCACAAGATCACCTGATTATTTGTAGTGGAGTGGTTTGTAGCACAGATGGGGTTCAGGCTCACCGGAGGATCTAGTGCTCTTAAGTTAAAGTCATGGTTTCAGGCTCGTGTTTTGAATTGTAGGGGTTGACTTTTTGCTGACACACATCACAGATTGTACTCTTTATGTTTTATATTGCCACCAACATGTAGGTGATCATTTTCAAGTGTTTGGTGCTGTCCCCAAGTGGCTAGAAATCAATTAATATTAATAATCAATTATAATAAGGGATTATAATTACAAAACAAGGATCATGAGACTTGATGTGGATGTTGCTCTGAGAAAATCACGGTCTGGCTCTGCTTCAATTGTCTGAACTCATATGCTGTTATTCTGCTCCAACACCTCTTAGATCTGAGGATCAAATGTTGTTCATAGTAATACAGTCCAGATTTAAAACACAGGAGATGATGCGTGTATGGTTGTAGTCTTTATGCTATTGAACCAAACTCCCCCCTCAGTTTTAGATCAGCTGAATCAGTGCCTCAATTTAAAAAGGATTGAGGGTTAGGCTATATTCACACTACAGCTCAAATTGTATTTTGTGCTATGGGTCAGCTCTGACTTGAGAGGTTTTCCAATTTTGTCATTTTGATGTTAAAATTTGTAAGCCTTGATCTGTCCAGTCATCTGTCTCACCTCCTCTATCGTCTACAGGCAGCTGATGGCTTCCTGTTTGTTGTTGACTGTCATCAAGGGAAAATACTGTTTGTTTCTGAATCGGTGTTCAAGATCCTAAACTACAGCCACGCAGGTGCAGTAGTTTAATCTTTCTTCATTGTGCCAATCATTTGACTTCACTTTGGTGTGCACCGAACTGTGTATTGTCAGTCCTCCTCCTGAAGTCCGTCTGTCTGTCCTCAGAATGACCTGATTGGACAGAGTCTCTTTTATAACCTTCATCCTAAAGACACTGGCGTAGTGAAGGAGCAGCTGTCCACAGCAGTTACCAATACATGAGAAAAAATCATTGATGCAAAAAGTAATCAACAATAACTTCAAGAGTGCCTTGTGTGTGGATTTCAGGCTGTATAAACATGATTTCTGATTATATTTATGCAAAAAATTAAAATACTCCATAAATATAACCATAAATACTTTTAATTTCAAGAATATTGTGACCCCAATTTTCCCGAAACACACACACACACACACACACACACACACACACACACATATGTATATATATATACAGTATATATATGTAATTAGTTCAATAGGCACCCAGAGTGCAATAAACTGTAAAACCCCCTCTCTGTCTTGTCCTGTTGGTACTTGGTGTTTTGTGGTACACTGTAATTTACAGGCTACCATCTCCACGGTTACCATTTTTCAATTTTTTTATTTTTTTTTCAGATATCAGCCCAAGTTCTTTAAGACTGTGCTCTGGTGTCAGACGCTCATTTTTCTGCAGGACGAAATGCAACAAAAATATGGAAGATGAAGATGTTTTGTCCAGCTGCTCAAAAATAAATGGTAGCATCCCTTATTTAAACAATACGCTGCGTTTAGCGGAATGATCAAAGTCTGATGCTCACTCAGTAGTATTACTCATCATTTCAGATTACACCTGACCACTTTCCTTTATTCCCAGCTGATTGTAAGGCCTTCTGCACCATTTGCAGCACTGGATACTTAAAAAAACAGTCTGCCGCTGCAGTGGATCTGTATGAAATTGATAACCTGGACAGTGATGGATGTAACTTCAGCTGTCTGGTGGCTGTCGGTCGGTTGCATCCACGCGCTGTTTCTCAGCCAGTGCTGAATCACGTCAAGCTCAAGCCCACAGAGTTTGTTTCACGTCATGCTATTGACAGAATGTTTGTTTTTCTGGATCACAGGTCAGTTCTTTTACCACAAACCCTGTTTTTACAACAGCTCATTTTGAATAAACTTGAATTTGTTCATGTACAAACATACCTTAGCAATCACTTGATTTCTTGATCAATAAAGTGTCTCTACAAAGAGCAACAGCTGTCAGTTACTCTGAGGACATACTGCCCCTTATATTTTAAGAGCCACCTTGGAATTCTGGACATATTTTCCAGATTACACCTTCAATGAGCACTAAAATCAATTGAAGATAAAATTCCAAGTGAATATGTGTTTTTTTATTTTTTTTCCTTATAAGGGCCACCGCCAGTTTGGCTTATTTACCTTAAGAGCTGCTGGGAACTTCATTTTCCGAATACTTCCATGAAGACGATATTGCTCATTAATCAGAATGTCACAGGAAAGGTAAGGTATGCTTCTGACAGAAGGGACGGCACCACACCTGATTAACTGTTCTTATTATATCTACAGTATGGATATAGGACTCTGCTTTCCATGTACAGTGATTACATTGATAAATGTGCGGTGACATTAGAGTTTCTGTAGCAGAATGAAGCAATGTGTGAAAATAGCGCTGTAATTCATCTCACCTGTGGACAGTTCATCCATTACCTGTCCTTGTCCCCCTCTGCTGCTGTTCGCTGTAAGTGCTTCACACGAGAGAGAAGATCAATATCAACTGCTACAAGTTCAAAATAAAAGACGGCTCATTCATCACAGTGAGGAGCCGGTGGTTTGGTTTCATGAACCCTTGGACCAAAGAGGTGGAGGGCACTGTCTCTACCAGCACTGTGGCCACGTAAGAAAAACCTTTCCTTTATAGCTGAAAAAATGACGTCATGTTTTATAATCCTGTTGTATGACATCTGTCCTTAATATGAAGCATTAGATTGCCACCCAGACTTACCACATAGAGCTATTGTTTTATGTGATACTGCATTGTATACTCTCTGTTGAGATATTCCATAGTACTCCAGACGACTCACCTGAGAGCAGTTATCATCTGTCCAATGCCTCAGAACACACAATGGCCACTGCACTGATGCCAGGGGTGATAAAGCTCCTTCCTGTGGGCATTTGTGTTTATTCTGAACCAACAAAGCAAAGCAGCAGGTAATTCAGGTTACAGCCTCTTCTTGTCACAGATGAAGGGAGGACTGGTGTCCTAACAGAGACTGGAATGAGGACAGGTGGCGGGAGGACTGGGCAGATGATTGCAGAGGAACTGTTGGAAATCCAGAGGTATATCTATCTCTTGGCTAATATTGACATTTGTTTTTGTTTGTCGCCTTAGTTCCATCCAACGTGTAATGATTCATACGAGGAAGGTAGAACATTGAACGCCCTCGCCCTCAAGAAATATAAGAACATGTGAAATGAAAAAGAGAGAAACCAAATATTGCAGATTGTGATCTCAGAGGGCCAGCCGGTGTTGGAGGAGACGGTCTCATCTGACGCGAGGAGAATATGGATGAAGATAAGAAAAGAGGCAACTGGTGTGATCATCTCTTGAGTGGCCTACATATTATTGATAAGGCTGGTTACTATGACTACACTAATACACTGTTTCTAGATATCCATTTGTGTTATTTTGAACAAAGGTTTCTTCTCTTTGCCATAAGAAGAGGTAAAGAAAGCTTTCAGGGAGTTAAAACAAAATAAAATAAGAGAAATGTCAAAAGATCTGTCTTCATGTGAAGAACCTCTGTTAGTTTTCCTGTGCAGTCATTAAGATGTAGCCTGTCATTATTTATCCAACATATGATAAGGCTATAATAGTGTAAGGACATAAATCTCTCTGATTGATTCTCGTTTTAAAGGATTTGCTTTTGGCATTTAATCTGTCTTTGGTTTTTGCTTCTGCACTAACTGGATAAAGCATATGATCTGTACTTCTAGTTAGAGTCAAGTTGTATTAATTTTCAAATTACTTTACTTTTCATTGAATCCAAATCTAAACCAGATCATGTCCACAGATAAAAGCTCTTTTTGGGTTTGCTTCTGGACTCTGGTATTCCGTTGGTACTAAATGTACAGCAAGGTACAAGCAAAGCTACAGCAGCACATTGTCTTGTTGACTTCTATCCACTGGGAAAAAGAAAATATGCAAGACTGTGATCCATTCTGGTTAAGACTTCCCTCTTGAGCACAAAGCACTGATCACTCACTACCTTTCTTATTCCACACATGTGGCTTCGCTCCTGTCACAGACTAGTCACCAGACATCAACAATCAAGGATCAAATATACAAACGTTGTTTTGATGTCTTTATTTGATGATTTGAGGTTTTATTTTTAAACAACAATTTCAAGCTTTGCACAAAAAGATTCTGATCACAACAGCCTGTGCTCTGCTTAATATCTTGCGGGAGGAGCATAACATCACATATTAGATCCAGCCAATGACTACATACCCAATTACAAGATTCAAAGACATCTGAGAGAAGTTCTGACACTAGGCGGTGATGACTGATTTACTCCATGATCATAAAGTCAGGTTTTCTCCATTTTCTTGTCTCCTTCCTCCCCCCAAAGCACATTTAGTAGTTAGGCCACCCGAGAGAATCAAAAATCAAACTAATCAGTGAAATGAACCTGTGAGAAAACAGTGACACCACAAGTGCTCAGCCAAACCCATCAAATTAAGGAACAATAACATTGCAAATAATAATGTTAATAATGATAACAATAATAATAATAATAATAATAATAATAATAATAATAAGTGTTTTACTGATCCCCCCCCAAACAGAAAAATAAATTCCTTTGGTCAAGTAAAAAACAAAATCAAAATAATAGTGAACACTTCTTTTCACCAGTCTTATGTCCTTCATTTTCAATCTCTACAGTCAACCAGGTTCTTGAGGCTCTAAGGCTGCAAAGGAGGTGTCAAGGCAATATGGTTATGGTGCCCCTGGCGCTCCATGCTGCAGCATGCTGGGAGGAGGACTAGGGGAGGCGGAGAGAGGCAGAGGCATTGAAAAGAGGACTTGTGTGTCCTCAGACAGCAGGTGAAGGTGCATCAGGGTCAGGCTCATTGGAGTAGTTGTTGCTGTAGTGATTCCCACTGGGTGGGTGATTAGGCAGGATGTCCAGTTCATCCACTTGGGGGCCAGGGTGCATCACCACCAGCTGGTCCTGGGGGATGTCAGCTGCTGCCGCCGCCAGGTTGGTAATGGACTTTGACTTAACACACTGGAAGTCCACATGGCGACTTTTACCCTCTTCCTTTTCCCAGGACATGCGGATGAAGGGCCTCTGGACGTAGTTGTAAATGACCTCTGGACGACCTCCTGGTCGTTTTTTGACTTTCTCTTTATATGTAGGATAACCTGTGAAGGTGCAGTGTAGACAAGTCATTAACACAGTTTGTTACTGAGTCTTGTTCACTCTAATACAGAAACACTAGAATCATGGGACACGAGCTGATTAACCAGTAGGGCTCAATATACTAAAGACAGTTCAGTGCTTAGAAGTAGTTCTGATATATATTTTCACTGTGATAACAGTTAAATCACATTAAATCACTTTTTAATCAGTTCACTTGTCATTTTCACCTGTTAACCGATCAGCAGAAACACATTACATTGAATAAGGAAAGATTAAATTATCGTTAGACATTTTTATCCAATATAACACTTATACACACACTTGGGGGAATAACTATATGCCTTCAATACTGCAATACATGAAACCGAATTGTATGTCTCAACATTTTCTGTATTTACAAATTTGATAAAGTTGTGTCTACTTCTGTCCATTACAACCAGCATCTTTAAGTAGCACACTCAACTGTAAAACAGGATTATTTTTTTTTTCAACAGAACATCGTTAATGTGGATGTTTGACTCCTCCTGTATCACTTTCATCGATTTGGGGTCAGACTCAAAATAACTGATGCTTTTTTTTAAAGCATATTAACAATTGTCCTGCCATACCCAATCTGCAACAGCCATATCTGTCTTTAATGCATCTTCCCTTTGCCTTTATACTGGATGACAGTTGTCTCATGAAAGCCTCACTGCCAAAAATAAACACTACTTTCAATGTAGTATTCTGCAGTGCTATTAATGAAACCACTGGATTGATTTCTGAGTCAGAGGTTTTCCTTTCAGCATCTCAATCTGTGACTTGTCTGAATAATAAGCATTTCACTAGAAGCTCACTCGTCTGACAGGAAAGATTAAAACACCTATATTTATCATTAGCGGCTTCAACTTACCTTCAATGCCCAGTCTTATTTTCTTTAATCCTCTCTCCTTTAAGACTGATTTGGCAACATCTCGGTTCTCAATATACTTGAAAAATCTGTACAGTTTTGTGCTGTATATGACTGCAAAGAGAACAAACCAAAACAGCATTTACTAATCACATATCTGTCTTTTGTGTATGTGCAGACCTGTGTGTCTCTATTCTGTAACAGTGTGTACTCACTCTGCGAATACTCTTCTCCCATCTGTGGTGGATATTCTTCATCCCAGTCAACCACATCATCGTCAGTAAGGACTACAATGTGACATTCCCTCTCCCCGCTCTGGGCACTGGCCACCATCAAAGGCAGAACCATTTCCTCCAGGTAGAACTCAAATTGTCGCCGAGCTCCGTCATTGGACAGCTCGTGCATCAGGGCACCTGAGAGGAAAGGAAATTGAGATGGTCAGCTCGAAGATGTGAACCTCTTTAAACTGTCAACCATGAGTTGAAACTTGTGCAAGGCCTTAGAGTATATGAATAAATATTTCAAGCTATAACAGAATGGATTCATGATTATGTGCTTTCTTTTCTGCTTGCCATGTTTTGTGTTCTGTTAAGTTATAGAGGCTGAAAGTAACAAGGCAGTTTTTTGTCAGTGCCGACTCAAACTGCCACCATTAATGGATAACACTATACGCTTCAGCACCCCAGAGGTAATACTCACTGAGGTCTCTGCATTTGATGGTGCTGTAGTCGAAGGAGATGCATAGATAGTCACACGCCTCCCGCAACTCGGGGATGGAGATTCCATCAGGACAGCGGATTATCCCAGATTTGTAGTAATCCTGTCAATTACACAGAAATCACATAGAAGATAGTCATTTCGAACATTGTGTTAATCCATTGAGTCATAACATTAAGAAATACTTTAAATAAATTAAGTGCCCAGACTTAACAAGCGCTTAAAGATTTTAATAAAAGATCACAAAATCCAACTATGTAACAGTATCTTACTTCAGTATCACATTTTGCCATCTAATGGAAGACTTGGAGTTCAGCAGGTGAGACTTGTTACAAAACACATTAACTACTCAATCTGTCAAACAGTTACAAGACGATTGTCAGAAGGCCACGGGTAACATGCAGTCAGCCAGGAAATAAGATGCAAGTTTTAAGACTGTTAATATGCAGTATCAGGGCTCCAGGACAACTATTTTGGTTGCACATGCTCCCAAAAACCTGTCAAAGGATAAACATTTTCACTGGATGCTCCAGTGCGCCAGACAGGTCTGATCAAACATTGTGTTGTCTCAGGTCTCTCTCTCTCTCTCCCTCTGGAGAGTACACTATGTTAGCTCTAGAGTTGGTAGTTTTAACACTAAGTTTAACCTTTTCACCAATAAATAAATAAATAAATTAGCCAATAACAATTGAGGTTGATTATTTAAGTTTGTTGACACATCACTACATCTACAATCAGTAGTCAGTCTCTTAGATGTCCGTAGCTGAATGTCATGCAGGCAACACAAAACAGCCCTGCCATGAATTCCTTCTCTATGAAGGTTATAATGCTTATCTTTTGTCGACAAAGAGGGGTGATGCTTAATGTATACATTTTTTGCTGGCTTTAAAGTAGTTTGTGCTGCTATTGAATTGTATTGTTATACTGTAAAATGTGTCTAATTTGTGGTCTACCATCATCAATATAAAAAGAGAAACTGACCAGAATTGCTCGAAAAACTGTTGAGCTAATGCCCTCAGCCACCTCGTACTCTCCCTTCTCGTTGGGCCGTGTGAAATTATGTTCTCTTCCAGATCCAAACATTCTGAAATAAAGAAGTTTTGGTTAAATCTTTGAAATGGAGACAATGAAAATCCAACATTTATGCACTTCTATGAACAGTCATTTAATGCATAGGTTACTGATTATTAAAAGACTTTATGTTGATGTGGCTGTAATCAGAAAAGACAAATAATAGTACCTGCCCAACATTGTGTTGGGTTGTGCAGTGAAGATGGAAGGATCAACTACGAAGCGTGTGTTGTCAACAATCAAAGTGACTCTTTCTGAGGTCCGAATGTTTCGGTTTCCGACGGTGGCACTCGCTCCTCCCTCCTTGGGATTCTCATAGACAAAAACCATTTCTCCAACTCCCAAGCTTTTGAATGTGCCTTCAGTGCTGGACAGGCTGCTGTTGCGGCTGCTCACCACCCCGCTGCTGCTGGAGCCACTCGGAGAAACTCTCTGAGGCCGAGGACTACTAGGCCTCGATGATGAGCCACCATCTCGTTCACGGTCTACAGACAGACGGGCAGTTCGACATCCCATCAGAAAAAAGTAACGACTGATTGATTGACATTTCCTTTGGTATTCATGTGAAGCATTATTGAGCAGCTTGCTACCACCTTTGACATCCATTTGATCTATGATGATCTAAAACAGCCAGACTGGAAAAGGCCCCACTCAGAACATGTCTTACATCCAGACGAGCAAACAACTTAGCTTGGCTTTAACACAAACAGGTGGATTAGTGCTGACTTGCTCCATTTACAATCTAAAACAGCAGAGATAAATCATGTCTGAAATGTAAGTTGATAAATGCAGTCAGCTGTTCTCAACAGTAGCTGCCAAGAGCTGTGGACCTTACATGACATCCATATAAGCCCCCTATTCTTTCCACACTCACCACTGTTGTGCTGCCGGGTGGGTGAGGTGACGTTGCGAATGCAGGGGGTAAGCTGGCCTTCTCTCTCGTGTGAGGAGTCCCTGGAGCGATCGCTGGAGCGGCGGCGGTCACGTGAGCGTTCACAGCCTCCACTGGCACCATGCAGGCTCATCTTCCTCTGTTCGGCCTCCACTCGAGATGCTCGGGCCTGGCTGCTGCTTTACAAGACAAAAGCACACTTAACATTCATCTGTCTTTCTAAGGGCCACTAAGATATTTTTATTCCATTGCTGTGAAGATATAACACACTGGCACACACATTCCAGGTGGACAGACTCCAGAGCTGTACAGATGTTGTATACACAATCTCAGAGCACTTGTTAACCATGTTAACATCACTGTGCAATTGTTAACAGAATCAAGTTATTACAAAAACAACAACACTTACAACACTTGTTGTGTGATCATATCAAACCTTGTAAGCAGTTACAGAGGTACACCTAAACTCAGGCGTAGAAAGATTGCAAAGGTGCCAGAAGACATAGGACAGTGAACTTCGCAACTCTCTATTTAGTATTAGTTTCTGGCAGGTCAAACCTGCTTATTGACAGAAAACATCAGTTTACACCTTAATAGTTACAACAGAGGGAGAAAGGGTAAAGGTGATAGGCACAGCTGCCAGGTAACGTGATCAGACGACCCCCCCAGGCTTCAGACCAAACAGACAAGTCTTAGCTCCTCCTACCTATTAGTCTATTATACGGTTTGTGTCAAAGAGGCTGAGACATGATGTACTTTTCAAAACCTACATTTCCATGTTGGAGACTAAGGCCGTCATTAGTTGCACATATATTATGACATGTCGCAAATAATAGTTTTGATATATACTGCCATCACAAAATTGCCTGAATCATTATACCGTTATTATTGTGGGGTGGGGAGGGAAGTATGGAGAGAATATTCTATAATGCCGTGTGTAATTCTCAAGCATGATGTCCATATAAAGTTAACTTTAAACAGCTGCATCTGATTCACAGTAAATACTACAGGGTATACCAATTATTGGCCCTAGTTGATTATTGGGCCATTAATCAGCATTTTCTTATTTTCAGTAACGGTGATAAATTAAACTAATTTCAAAATGAGCTACTTTGGCTCTGATGCAGCGTACTCTCACACAATGTCCCACCCACAACACTATTTGATTGGTAACACCTCATAATTTATAGCCTATCAGCACTGAAAAATCTGAATCTACAAAGTATCAAATTACTAAATGTATCAAATAATTGTAGAGGAGATGAAGTATAGAGAGGTGGAAAAAAGGACTGAAATAACGTACCTGACACGTGTAGTGTTAACAGTAGTGTTTGAGTAAATGGTACTTTATTCCATCACTAGTTGTTAAAACATTTTTTGTTTTTACTGCAATTAAATATTGGTCGCAAATATTGTTTTTGAGTTTCCTAGTTTTCTAATGTATAACTAAATTAGTATCAGCCTTGATAATTCCATTTTGGTCATTAATGCATAAAAAAATACCCAAGTGGGGATGTCTGTTTTGGGACAATGCAAAAAGCAGTCATACCAATTGGTCTATGACATTACCAACAATGTGCTCCTATGGCCACTGGTATTTCAGGAGGTACGAACTTTTGACCATTGACAAGTTAATTTTGTGTAACTGTATGTCTTGTTTTATTCCTAAATTATAGTATGGTCTCATCTATTTGTTGCTTTGAAATTATCTTTACAATGTTTAATTGTACAGTAAACGTACGTCTTCTCATCTAATATGAGACAAAACCCATACACACCATACAGACTTGTGATGAACAGATCTTCTGGATACCATCTGATCTAGCTGAAACAGCTTTGAGCAATACCTAACAATTTCGACTTTTATGCCTTATTGTCTCATATTATGATTCTAAGATTTAAATAACTAATACGTGACTAATCTATAATCCAGCATCAGTACTGTTTTGACAGTGAGTGACACTAAATTGCTGCTATGGATCTTTCCCATGATGTCTGACAGATCTTCAGCTGGCTCACCTCGAATGCTTGCAGAGTTTGCGAGGTCGGCTTGTTGCTTTTCGTTCCCAGTTTTCGGTGTCACTGGAGTTACTGTCATATGACTGCAGACTCGCTGCCATCACCCGTACAGAGGGGAGTCCGGTCTGGATCTTTCACCGTTCATAATCTGGCTAATGGCGAAATCAACAAGTCAGTTCGATCTAGCACCTAAGTTAGCACACCGCGGGCTAACTGCTATCAGCTAATGTTACCAAAATAGTTTGTCAGGGACTTAAACGTTAGGTGTGCTGTCGACTTGTATGTAAACGACGATGGATGGCCGCGGTTATCATGTAATTTGAATATCTAATGACTACAGAACAATGTCTTGTCAATGTTGCTCTCAGACTGAGTCAGCCTGCGATTATGTTAGCTAGTATCCCGTGTTAGCATACCTAGCTAGCTTACATTAGCTGGCGTTGCTAGCGGTACGATATAACACTATTATTATAATATTCTGAGACAGCTGTTTGGCAACTGAAATGTTCCCAACAGTCCTGACATGGAAGCTGTCATATTCTAGGCAAATATGGCAAAATATAAAATAGAATAGCTACCCAGTTAGCTACGTTTTCCGCTGTAGTGTAATCCCAATAGCTCAGCAGCTAACCAGCATCTCCTTTCAAAACACTCACCCTGCTGACGTCCAACGTGACAACCGTTAGTGGCTTGACGTGCTGACGCAGACACGAAGATGACAATTAAATCTATTGCCAAATTTGCTGATTTCGTTAGCTTTGCCCAAGGAATGGATTTAATTTAAAAATGAAAATCTTTTGGATGACGTTGACCTGTTTTTAACAGCTGGTAGAACCAGTTTAACTTTTTCCTAAAAAGGAAATCGAGAGTTGACCGACCCTGGCAGGTCTCGCGATATTTGGCCATAATGCTTTCTGTAAGGCTACAAAAGCTGCTGAAGCTGAAAGTCTTCATCATCTCTAGTGGACTTATATTCCTTGTGGAAATCAGCAGTTGCAAGGAAAGGATAGGTTTGCTTTGCTTTTTATCTGAGAAAATGTTGGAATCTGAAAATTAATCAAGCAGCATCTTCCCATGTTAGTCTTGCTTATTAACACCTGTCTTTCCTATGATTTGAGATATAAAGATACAAACATTTACTTTACGAACATTTTAAAAATTCTGAAGAGGGATTTCAAAACCCATGCAAAGAAGTCACTAATATGGAGTAATCGATATTGTGAGTCCAGTAATGGGTTGTTGGACCAATATAAGTTATTGAAAGACCTGGTGAATGGCTGGGGGATCTTGCAGATGAACCAGGCCAAGCCCTTAAAGACGTCCCTGGGAGACCAGAGCAGCTCACGTCGGGGGATTGAAGAGGACAGAACTTTCTGGATGTCCAGGAAGGCATATTGCTAAGCGGTGATAGGCTTTATAGAAGGTGCAAGGAAATATTTCTGCAAAAATTGACATAATTGCATTATATTTGATGTTGAGAGTACCGTAACTACATTCTGTGCCACATCCCCTTTGCATAGATAATATAACATCAAGGTTTCTAATTACAATTATAGTAACCCTGTATAAACTGACAATTGTAAGACAGGGCGGAGTAAATCAATAGAGCCAGCTTCTGTAATGTCAGCTAAGAGTTTGTTCAAGAGAGTCAGAGTGGTGAGAGAAAGCTCTGCTAATATCTAATATCGTTGTCTTTGTTTTAAGGAAGGCAAGAAAGCCCGTCGTATAAGATAGGGACACACAAAGGAATTTACTGGGTTAAAAAGGTCCTCTATGAGAGGACTCTGTGAGACTGGAAAAAAGTTAGAAAATTCTCAATATGGCCCTGAGTGTTAGAAGTTCAGTGTGAGCTAAAACCAAAATAAAAGATCAGCATCAGACATTTGATATGCAGCAAATTAAACATAGAAAATTATTACAAGTAATGCAGTGCAATTCAGACATCTTATTCGCAATATTTGATTGATGTATGAGGAAAATCAGATCAAATTAAATATTTAAATCAATTTCAACTATTGCATCATCAGACCCTGGATGTTTTATCAGATATTTTCTTAGAGACACAGATTATGTAAATGGGAAGAAATGTTATAGATTACATTTTGCGACATCACGATCGCCTTGATTTATTTACTCAGCAATGTTGTGATATGCTGAAATGATGCAAGTTGCTAATATGTGATTCAATTCGAGATAATGAGTATCATGCACACTTTCTCGACTCTCGACACTTTTGCTTTTTTCTGCTTATGAAGGGTCACATGAAAACAGAGAGGTCAACTGCTCGCAGCGTTGTGGATAAACAAACTGAGATGTACAGGATTATCAGAAAAGAGCGAGGTGAGGGAGTTCCAACAGAGATTTATTCAGAAGAGGTTTTGTAGAAATAATTTAGTGACATTTGCAGGATCAGAAGAAGAGAGGACAACCTGACAGGCACAAGCAAAAAAAAGATCATTGCAGTTAAAACTAGAATACCGTCAAGTCATTCCTGTCCCTGTTAGTAACTTTGAAAGGATGTTGTGCAAGTGAAACAATATGTAAGACTAGCTGTTGAGTTGGTCCTTATTTACATGTTACAATATACAGTAAAAAATATTTTAAAATAGTGAATTTTGACTCACACTGTAGTCGAAGCAGGAGAGTATTAGATAACGTTTAACTTATAAAATGACCAGTGTGCAGGATCTTGGTGATCTATAGGCAGAAATTGAATACAGTGCTTAAGATAATATTATGATGATATATGATAATAAATCTTAACATATATATTAAGAATATTTGTGATTTTGTTACCTTAAAATGTGTCTTTTATATCTACAAGGAGCATTTCCTCTTCCACAGAGTTGTCCATGTTGCACAACCAGTAACGCAGAACAGACAAACCAAACAACCTCACTGCCCGATCCCACTAAATCCTACATACTGGTCCTTTAAAAAATCTTTTCAAAAGCCGAGTTCTTCTTCCAGATGATGGCCTGAGATCTTGACTTTAGTCCTATTGTTAGACATTGCCAAAGAATGTAAACAAATTGGTTGAATGAAAGATAATCTAAATTTTGGAACACAAAAGTAAAAAAATAAATAGACAAATTGGAAATAAAATAAAACAAAAGAATAAGTAAAAGCTTCAATAAATAAATAAACAAAATAAATTAACAATGAAAAAGACAGACAAACATACGGAAGCAAAACAGCTAGAAAAATTAGTTTCACTGTCGGATCCTCAGGTGTTTCATACAGGAGCGCAAACAATCACTTCTTCCACGAGTTCGATCCGAGCACATCATTTGGGAAAATATTATTGATATTCTGTGATTGTCCATGTTGTGGTTTGGCGCTGGGAACAATAATGTCCTTTAACCTTTCCTGCAGCCAGTCCTGTCTGTCTCCCACTTGTTTGTGTTCCCGAACGTTGTGCATGAGCTGCACCTCACTAATGCTTCTCTTTCTGTGGAAATAGAAAATACAACTGTCAACACAGGCAAGTGAATTATTATCATCTGATTACTTTTTTTTCACTTTTTCCAAATCAAAAACAGAATTTTTACCTTAATGGTTTAGCCTCTGTGTTTAGACCGATGAGGAAAAGTATCAGGATCAGTGTTTCCAAGTGCCTCAAAGAAAACATGTTGACTAACTGAAACAAATGAAGTCAAATATGGGTTAGAAAACTTATGTCATCGCCTCCCAATTGAACACTTTCCCACAATATTTTCTCTATCATTACCAATTGTACAAATACAAACTGATCTACCATCATGCCATTCTTACCAGTCCTTCTGTCCGTATATCCAGGAGAAAGAATGGCAGCTTTTGTTGAGATGGTACCTTATCAGTGCGGCAAAGAAAGTCAAACTTGTTGATCAGTCTTTGGTGCGAGGACGGTTCTCTCCTTTATATACAGTGTAGCCCTCCCCTGGTCATCAATGAGCCATTTTCACTGTTGATGTTGATGTCACTTTTCCAATGCATCGATGGGGACAGGCATCTGCATGACACCACCTCCAGCAGCGCTTGCTACTAACTCATCTTTCAACACCTCCTCAAAGTGCCCTGTTCGTCGCACTGTTTTTCAACTTGTTCCAATTTCACTCTTCGTGCTCAATAACGAGACTTTTGTTGCACGTGTGTCGTCCGAAGAACACCCGGTAGAGCACATTCTGGTGAGAATAGCTCTAATTAGATAATGTCTCATGCTGAGGGACTGCAGTGAAAACATATACTCTTTGAAATGGCAGTGACTGTCAAGCTTTATTTATTAGCAATGCAATTTATTTTATGGTTCAACTCATGCAAGCATCTAAAGGTCGTGACCAGAGAAGAAGACGAAGAGACAGCCACTTGTATTCAGTGCAGGATGTTCACAGAGTCAGGAGGCTGCACCTGCTCTTTCACTGGATTTCTAAGGATCATCATGCAGAGTCCATGATGACGTCCCGCTGTAGAACCTGTTGATTATATATCTTAAATCAACGGTGGAGCTGTCACAGGCACCTTTATCAAGTAAAGAGCAACTAATTATTCCCAACTTAATTAAAACGACAAATTGTTCATAATTTTAATTGCTTTTGGTAGCTTTAAACTGAGCCAAAATTTGATTATCTGCGTATTTTCTCTTTTGAAAGAAAATCAGCTGTGTGACGCACACTCGTGCTACACATGTGTAGCATTGCAGTTGTATGATGTATGGGTTGTGGATCACCTTGTCACAGTGTCACAAGGAGCATTAGGTAACCATGAAAGACATTTTCTAAATGTGGCAAAGGAATGGCTATGCCATGACTGAAGGAATAGGTAACACAGAAGGACCTATATCTTTCTGTCATTAAGGCTCCCTGCACAATATGCTTTGTATTTACAGTGTCCTCTAACAATTTTATACATTTTCAATTGACACTTTCTTTGTCTTTTGTGTGTCATTAATTTCAGTTTTACATTCCAATTGACGAGTCAACTCCTAAATCATGAAACACCTTTTTTATTTAATGTAGCTGTCCACATTAAGTCTCATAACCGAGGCTACAGAATTTGAAGTGCTTCTATATTGCTACACCATTGGAATATATCATTACCCAATATGTCACTATCCTAATTTAGTGTGAATAAGATCTACAGCATTTGCATCGTGTATCGGAAACATCTCTGCTCTTCCATAGAAATCCTTACAAGGATGTATGGTTGTTATAACACCTCATTCACGGCAGAATTGGGTTCTTGTGCGGCCATATGGTTGATGCTGACCTGTGTCTTCTCCATCATGCACAAAAACAGCACTGAGCACCACCTGTGGTTTCAACCAGGGCTAGATTTTTAGTACGTGTGTAGTATACTCAACCGAGCTGCTCTCATTACCTCACGCGTCCACAATGTGAGCCATCTCAGTAATGGTATGCAGCTGGTGTGCAGGAGGACTTGACAGGGATTGATGGGAAGAATTGCACGCAAATCATTAACTCGGGTCACCCCCATGTCACAAAGAAAGTAATGCACATAAAAATGACTCATCTCTTTGAACTATATATAAGCGCATGGGCTGTAAATAGGCTGCCTCTGTACATATTAGGGTTTTGCAAGCATGTTCATTGATTTTCAGACGGTTATTTTCAACTTGCTTCCTGTTTATTAGGGTTTTATCTCAATGGTTTGTTCTGCCTTGGTTAATAAAAGCAGTTTCATTAATTTTAATCCAATATGCCAGATGTATTTTCGGATTTTTCTTTTGTATGTCCATCCAGCAATATATTGAAATATCTGGCCTCTATGTTGTATGTTTATGGAGGGACACCAGGGTCATATAATGCTTTCCCAGAAATGTAAAAATGGAGTCGCTTTTTTAACGAAATGAGGTCACCTCGCTTGAAGATATCACGTAACGAAACAGGATATATTTAGATCGGCGACATCATCCCACCTTTGCCTGTGAAACCAAACAAACACATAGAATACATATCTGTATCATAACGCTTGGATACCAATTTATTGCTTGCGAAGGAGGCAGAATCCAGTGCGGCGATAAATCATTCAGATGCGTGTGCATCCAAGTCTTCTTGGAGCAACTCAACAGTTTCTTTGCCAAACCAAATGTTTGTATTCCTCCATGAAACAGGTTTGCGGGGAGACTGTGTGCCAGTCTTGTCGGTGTCATTTTATGGGGATACCCACACTCACATCAATCTATCTATGCATTGCCCATTTGACTACCCGGCACAGGTGGTGTTGGTGTCAAGTTAGTAGTTAGTATCTCTTCACTGTTGTGCACGTAGAGTATTGAGTCTGCAGACTACAAAGGAAGAGCCGGGGCAAAACAGGGCCAGCAGCAAACTAGTCAGCTTTTTCCCCATTATCATTATAATCATCACAATTATCCTCATAGGCAGCATGATGAATATCAATACAGTGATCTCTGATTAACTCCTTGGCATAAACTTTCCCTTTCCACTATTTAAAGGGGAAATTCACTGACTTATATGCGTTTCCTTATGGGTATCAATAAAGTCTTACTGATTCTGATTTACACATCAAAGCATGTTTACATGTTTTAAGGAGTACAACTGTGTGTGAATTAAGTTAGATAAAGCCTCTTTACTTCCAGCGGGAGCTGAGTAAATGTCCTCATGTGATGTCACTTGAGTCAGTTTTGGATTATAAGATTATGTCTTTATTTACTGCACTGTGGTGTCAGTTTCACAGAGTTTGACATAAAGTGAGATGAAACAACGTATAAAAAAAGTGCATTGATACTTACCTTATTGCCTCTTTATCATACACTGACTGCAGCTTGTCCATATCTATGGGTGCCATCATTCAAATGTAAAACAGCCAGAAACTGGCAACAGACTGAAAGGCCAGAAAGCAGAACAGATCTGGGATTAAAGTGTTTAAAGGAAGGGCACAACTATGGCTAACTAAACTCTTTCCAATCTGTGTAAATGAAGTTTACAGAAGTTTGCACAACAAGGAGTGAATTTGTTATGGCTGTTCCGTCCCATCAAAAATAAATATTCTAGATGTCTTGTGTAAAACTGTACAAACATTTCCCCCAAATCTCCATCTGACATATCCGGTATTAGCCTGCCAACATTTCTGCAGGTTGGATTTTGTACCCTGAACAGCACAAGTTTGTGAGATGTATTTTATTACAGCAAATCAATTTTCAGCAAGAAACAAGTGGCAATCTATGACGAACAAAGCAAAAGCAAAAACATTAACATAGAACACTGACACAAGGGTAAATCTGTGTCGGAGATTGGGGGAGCAGCAATCTCAGGGACTGTATCTGCTCTGCACAAAGCTGTTGTAACGCCTTTGGTTTTTCCAGGGAGAGTTGAGCTTGTACTCGCTCTTATGCTCTGCAACAGTGGCACTGTTATGAATGCCAGTACATTTGTAATAGTATCTGGGTATTTAGTCTGCAGTATAATATGGTCTCATCCAGTCTGAGATGTCAAACATCATCTTGGGCAGTTTGTTGCCCCATGCTTCTTCCTGAAACACATTCGTAGTTGTCACGTTTACCCACGACTGCATGGCATAACTTGCAATTTCGTCCACAAGAGGGTGCTGTGATCCAACAGTTGAGGCAGAACAAAAGTGACTGTAATTCCTCTTCAGAGATGGTATTAAAATGCTACGCTCAAAATACATCTTGAATCAATGTGTCTACAAAAACACTGAGTTTATACTCAAAAATCCAATCTGCAGTTATGAAGTGATAAAGCACAGTGATATGAAAACAAGAGACTTTAGTCTGTCAATACCAATAAAACCAAGAGAAGAACCACAGAATAGTGGTCCAAATTTATATGTTTAGGGAATCTGATCCACACGAGATCTGAAAGCCTCTAAAATTGGCTTTACAATCATGACATCTATTAAAATAGTTTTCTCCGGTTTGTCAGAAATACAGAAAATTAGAAAACACCTCACAGCAGTCAGCTGTAATTATATAGCCTGCCTTGACTGCTCCTGGACTGTCAGTCCATGTGTCTGCATTAGTGCCATTTCTGCAGCTGTGCCCAAACAGCTCTGGTCAACATCAGTACTCCTGTATTTGTGAATTTGTTTTTTTTTTAATTTTTATTTCATTGCTTTCATGACAACAGATCCAAATTAGTGTGTCATTCATGTAGACAAAGAAAATTAACGCTGAGGTGAGCAATGGTGGCAGAAGATAGATTATTACTGAGTCTCAGTATCTGAGGACCTGAGAGTGAAATTCAACAATTAACAGTCTCCTCCAGAATTGCTTACTCCACCTTTAAGGCTGCAAGGCAGGTTTATCTGTACAACACCTTGAAACGACAAGGTAAGCACCTTACAAAAACAGCCTTTTCAATGATTTTTCTCGAAAATGGGAGGTTTAATAAAGGCTTGTATTATCATTATTGAGTTGTCTAGATTATAGCCTTGGAGAGGATAAGTGTTGGCTATTTGCAGGAGATCTGATGCCATGCAGTTAAAAACAGCTCTGAAAAAGCCTGTTGGGAAAACATCAAGCAGGAGGATGATTTCAGATGTTGCACAGTTTACTCCAAGGTCAGTCCAGACATTAGGATGAAATGATGGCAAACCACTGATACGGTCACATTTGAACATGTCATTGGCTTGAAACCGTATTGACACTTCTACAAGACATGTTATATCATGTTCATGTAACATGTTGACCTGTCAGTCCGGAAGGAGGAGGGGATGCTTGTGGAGGCAGCCAAGCCAGTGGCCGCAGTTCATTCTCTCAACATTTGAAGATGTGACATCACTGGATAGTTTCAAGGAGACCTTGGGACAATATGCAGCCTTATTTGTGGTGACGCGATATCGGGACGTCTCCAGCTGTGTTGAATGGTGAACAAAACAAGTATTTTAAGTCAAAACGCAAGGTTTTCCTGAACCCAACCGAGTGTTTTTTAAGCATAAACCTAACCAGATTACAAGCAAAGTGCTAACACAATATAAAGTAGAAAAATTCAACCTAAAGAAAAGTAAAGGTTGACCATATGGTTGACTTTAAGAAATGTACACATTTTTTTTTCTTGCAACTGGGTAACCAAAGGTGGAGGAACTGACAGCTCATCTTATTTTCAGCATCTTGTCAGTGAGAACATTCATTGTGTTATTTATTGGATAAAAGATCAGGGGCTGGTGACCTTTGAGGGTTTTTTTCAGCCTGTCAACAATAGCACATTATTATTGCACACAATCGTACGATAGTACACAATCAGATAGATGTGTCTCTCTTTGTAGATGTTGATGAACCTGAAGGTTGTTTGTTTTCACCACCTAAGTTTGGCATTTTGACAATCTCACTCTCTCACTTTCTTTTTCTTTCTTTCTTTCTTTCTTTCTTTCTTTCTTTCTTTCTTTCTTTCTTTCTTTTACCCAGTGTAGCATTACTGTAGGTTTAGAGGAGAAAGCCTCTACTTCTGATTAACTTGATTGAACATGTGTGTGCGCACGTAGATCTCAAATAAACCACATGAATTCTTGATTCTCAGTCCTTTATTTTTGAAAAGAGACAGTGTACATTAATCAACATTTTGAAACAAATGAAGATGCACCCCAATTAGCTTAACAGCTAGTTTTCATTGGCAGTCCCTTTGACAGACGTTGATCCTACGTTCTAAAATGAAAAAAAA
>CAEMYA010000013.1:112321-163347 GCA_903131615.1 Diplodus sargus
TCCTTTTTCGGTTACAGAGCTTGTTTAGAAAAAATTTTTTGTGAGAAAATGTTGAGTGTAAGTTTGTTTGATAATAGTTGTCAGTTGATGGCACATAATTTAAGTATTTCATATTGTAACCGAAATAAAACTATTCATTCATTCATTCATTCATTAATGTTGGTAACACCGTACTTTGAACGTCACAAGCATGCAACAAGACGAAAACAGTTTCCATATAGATAGATATGTGGCATGTTTTCTACCGCCCCCCTACTTCCTCCCTAGGACATTACTTTGGAAGAGATTGTTACAGTAGTCAATGGCTCCCATTTGACTCGTGTCATGAATGACACAAATGTCTGTCAATTTAAAAGATCGTTTTTCAACTATCCAGTCCAAAAAGTCAATTAGTTGCAAAGATCGTAAAATGCCATTTTGCGTCTCGCTTAATATAAGTCACCAACACCAAAATGGCTGTCACCTCTGCACAGAAAATGTATCTAAAAAAAGGTGAAAATCACAGTAAATTTGGTAAGCTCTGCAACTGCAACTGCACTTGAATTTGAAAGGGGAGTTTGTCAGATTTGTGAGCTCGCTGAAGCACAGGACTTTCTATACAAGGTGTCAGTTACTGGACTTGGAGAGTGTTTGGTGAGACGATGCCACATAACAAACTGTTGGTTGTATAGTCTTTCTAATAACCTATTTTTGCAGTCTTTTATTTCATTAGTTTTTTTTCTTGAGTTGAAAAATTATCTTTTAAATTTACAAATATCACGTGTAATTCATGACATGATTCAAATAGGATCAAAAATGTATTTGTCTCTCCTTTGACTAACGTACTTAAGATGTCGCCCATTCACCAGAGGGTGCGTGACATTGCCTCTCTATGGTGTAACTTTTTATGTTTGCCTTGTAAACTAGTTCTATGTTGCTGTTGGCTTATCATCATGAAGACATAACATTCCTAATGCATGTCGATAACTTCACTATTATTGAGTGATGGAATCTGTTAGTTGTAGGATTACATGTGACCTTGTGAATGCCAAGGTGATGGTTACCAAACAACAAAGTTTGCTTTGTTTGACCACCTGTGTTTAAAAGAGAATACAAAAGTAGCTTTTTTCCCCTTCCACTCACTTACAAAATAAATGCAAGTGCATGCAAGTGCAAGTTTAATGACAGGAGATGGTGTTCATACCATTTTTGTCCACAGGGGCCGCCAGAATTAACACAAAATCAAAGTTCCTTTTAGCTGCTTTAACAGATCCATACTCAGCAGTTCAAATGGTTTCTAACATAATGTAGCTGTAGGTTGATATACAGCTATTGAAGTATTTATCAATATATAAATATAATATACAGTATTTGACCAGAATTTGACATTATCATATGAAATTTCATTTTATATTCTGTTACTGTGTTTTACCAAAGTTCTCATTCATTATTTGTCTTTACAGCAGCCTGCAAGTACTGATGCCACAACAGGATTTAATACGTTTAGAAATATATCAGCTACATTGTATTGTGTTAAGGGCTTAGAGAATGGTAAATAGTCTTGCATTTTATAGCTCTTTTCCAGTCTACTGACCGCTCAAAGCGCTTTACAATACATGCCACATTCACCCATTCACACACAGATGGCGGAGGCTGCCATGCATGGCGCCAACTGTTCATCAGGAAAATTTGGGGTTCAGTATCTTGCTCAAGGACACTTTAACATGCAGCTGCCAGGAGCCTGAATTCGAACCAGCAACCTTACGATTATTAGGCGACCCGCTCTACCTGCTGAGCTACAGCGTTTCATAACGTTGGGTTACCGACATTTGAACATCGACTCCACAGTATAGAGGTGTAAGAATAAACATGATGAGTGCCCTGTAATCACAGCTTGTGATTATCTGAAGAATGAGGGTAGTGAGCACTACTGAAACACAGCGTAAAAACCACACTATATGTTCTATTAAATAAAACAACCACCACTAAAAGATTTTTTGTTCTGTGTTGGTCAGGAAATAGGCCTCTTACCGTTCAGGTCGGCCCTGCAGGGGTTTCAGTCTGGTCTTTTTTTTTGCAGGTGAAATAAAGAAGCATAATAGGTTATTTGCAGTTTATGTTAGAGAGCCGTGCAGAAAAGGAAAAAGCTGGCAGTGCTATACTGCTCTAACAAGTAGCGATTCCCAACCTGCAGACTGGAGAAGGTGACAGAGAAGAGTGCTGAGGCTGAAATAAATTGCAGAGCTGTCAACTACAATAAACCACAGAGCTTACTGGCAAACTGTCCCCAACTGTTTGAGTGAAGGGGTGGCTCTGTGCATAAGACTTCACCGTGGATGAAAATATAAAGTGTTTTTTCTTGGAGTCCTCCAGAGATAATGCCAGTAAGTTCAGCCTGATGGAGAACTATTTTCAGTAATATGTTTCAGTGTCAGTTCCTCCATAAACCAAGACTGAGAGCTTTATGACGTCCCAGAATTTTTAGATTAGTTTAATGCTGCATGGAAATCCCAGCAGTGGAGCTATTTTAAGAGAAAGCATCAGCAGACAGAGGAACATGCAAAACTGAACAGCCTTCAAAGAAAGAAAATGACGGCCACTCACATTCAGTGCAACACAGACAATCTACCTGTAAATTGCAGGCGAATGGCGGTCTGCAGCGGAGTTTGAAAATGTTTTGTTGGAGGCTGTATAAATAAAAATGATTCATAAATAAAAATAAAATTGTTTGGATAGATTGTCATCTGAACAAAGTGTTAGCAGGGTAAACAATGACCAAAGGATAAACATAGAGAACAAAAGAACAGAGCCTTACCCTGGAGAATCACAGTTTTGACAGGCTTTAGTATCTCTTTACGCCGATCAGAAAATTGTACAGCGTGGAGAGTGCAGAGGGACACAGCATGGCTGCGTGTTAAGGTCTTTACTTGCTGTGCAACTTCAATACAAACTTTAAAAAATTGTATTTTATGGATAAAATTATAGTGGGACTAGTACATTCAAGATCTGAGATTCAGAGTGTATTATAATCACCCTCAAAGACTGAGAAACATTATGGGGGTCACGACTCTCCTGTATTTATTTGGTTTTTCTCCCCTATTCCAGCAGTCAGCATCCGGTGCCATACATCATCTGACTCAGGAGAGCCTTAAGTTTCAGTCTGGCTCATTTAAAGTCCCATTTTTTCATTTCCTTTGCCTGAGAATAGATAAATATACCCCACTTTTAAAGTGTTTTTATATTGTGTGAACTTCTGTGAACCTTTTTTTCAACAGATGTACTTGGATATTTTAAAGTTCCTGTCCAGGTGTTTTATAGTGATAATAAAGGTTCAGAAAGCAGATAATAAACTTTGTAAATCATAACACAGGACATTGAAGCAACAGGGATATATATATATATATATATATATATATATATATATATATATATATTTTTACAGAGAAATGTATTTTCCACTGAAAATGGTCAACAAAAGTAGCTTGACTGCAACCATTCTCTGTCCGGCTAGACAGAGAAACTACCTGTTTCCGTGATGAATCATGCAGCAGAAAACCTGTAAACAGGTCCACCACAGTGTGATATCACTGAAAAGTTGAGAACCTTCGCTTTACAAGCATATGGATCAGATCAGTGGTTCAAAAGTTATCAAATATTTTAATACAATAGCTATTTCTAATCACCTGCAGCTGTCTGGGTATTTGAGGATTAAAAGAGAATTACGACATGTAATATGAATATTAAAATGTTTCAGTATTTATTGGTCTGGTTTGTAGGTTGGTTGTGAATGAACATCTACATACAGTATATCACAGATGTCAGGCAAACTTAACAATAAACGTGTGTAATAAATAAAAATGATCAATAAAATGTGCATTTTTGCGTGCGAAATGTAGATGTGCAGCACAATGCAAAAGAATCACGAAGGACAACAAGGCTGAGCATATACAGAGGTCAGAGGTCACCATCCTGGCCTTTTTTCTGAGCCTCCCTCTGTTGATCTTAGAGAAGTGTTTGACTGAGCGCAGAAGCTGGATGATCCACTGCTGAGGTGGTGAGGATTCGTCATAATCCTTCCAGCTCCGGTGCATGTAAGTCCAGCGGAGTGGGAAACAGAGATCCAGGGTCTCTTGGCTGAGTGCACCACTTTCTGTCTTGCTATGCGATCCTGAGCCGTTCCCGGATCAGTTGCCGTCCACATAACCAGAGTAGAAAGTCTTTTACGACCCCAGAGAGCTGTGTGTGCACCGGGGACCTCCCCATGATCTCTTTGGTTTTGCTGATGTTCAGTAAGATGTTTGTGGCCATGTGCCAAGTCCAGATAATGAGAGCTAAATTGAGCATTGAGTAAATGTTTTAAAAAACCACTCGCACCATTACAGCAGCTGGAGAAACAACGTAGGTTTGTTTTGAAGTGTGCTGAAGATGGTTGCAAAAGTCAGAAATATACAGAAATCTCTATATTAGACTGTAGACAGTATACACTATGAATGCATTTGTAACACTAGCAAGGCCTGTTATCATAAGTACTCCTTAAAGTGTCATTCACTTAGCTTAGCTTACATTATACACTCATGGCTTGAACTACCAACTTATCTGCTGAGACCCGCCAATTTGTCACAGCCTATGGTTTGACAACCACACGCTTGGACTATAAAATGAAATTCATTATGCATGTCTTTACAGTTTTTTAATCTTTAAAGGGTGTAAGTGAATAATTTTCCTTTGGAGAGGAACTCTGGCGTTTGAGATTAGGCTCCCTACAGCTCCAGAAGAATTTAAAATTTGAGAAACGTGCATGCGCTGAGTAACTGCAGTCTCATATGCACACTGCTATCAGAGAATACCTTTGTTCTCAAAGGTGTCTGAGCTTATAGGCCACAACTTTCCTCCAGGCCTCAAGTCAACAAAGACGGGATTTAAAGTTTTGTTCAAAGGTGATGTGTGCTGAGTCTATTTGCCAGGGAAATGGATAATACAGACTATACTGTATACCTCCATTTGCAGTATGTGCAGTGCTTAAATATAATTCAAACCATTGCTTAAGTCTGTGTATGTATTCCATGTTGGACAGTTTTCTCACAGATCTCAGTCTCTCAGGAAAATCATTATTTCTACCTTAGAGCGAAACGATTAATGGAACAAACACAGGTATTGATCTGAAGCTATATGGAACACTCAAATACTCCAAAAGAGGTGTATTCAAGCATTGAAATCCATCCTGACTCAAACGTCCAATATGATGAAAGTTGGCTTCTTTTGGATATGAATAATTTGAAAAAGCTTGTTCAAATGGAAATCATTTTTATTGATAACCAGTGCAGACATAATTTTCTTGTTTATATTATAGCATTCTTCCCGACGACACATTTCAAGTTTCATTTTATAATTACAATTCCAATCTCATCATATCCCCTGCCTCATTCAAGGGGCATTCATAAATGCAATCTGATGCACTACAGAATAATTAAGAAGTTTCTGGTCATCAAAACTTTCCTGTCAACGTTTGATATAATACAAAATGTAACTCTTGTATCACTTTTGTAAAATGTGTTTAAAACACTCCTGAGGAAAAGCTCACACCAAGAAATGTTAACTTACAAATGTGAATGCTTTGCTCTTGATATTATGACAAACTTTATTTACATAAAATGTACAGTAGACTATAAAATACATAATATGTGCAACCTGTGCAGGAAAAGTCGTATTGTTCATTAGACATGAGACTGAGCATAAACCGTCAAATCAAACTGTGATGAGTTAGATGGACTGATTACGTGGCTGGAGAACCGGAAGCTTTGCAAACATATTAAGATCCAGAGTGTCACTTTGCACTGAGAGGTGGCCAGGACACAAAGGCTCGGGTGATTGGTCTCCAACAAATGTGATTGTCAGGCAATAAAATTGAGGGATTGGGTGAATGGTATCCACCACTTTTCAACACAATGTGACCTCCTTGGAAGAGAAGATGATACAGACTGCGCTTACTGTAACAATATGCCTATGAAAGTATGACTACTAGCTATCAGCCTACAATACACACACAAGCAGCTCACTTTTCTCATGAGCATTAAATCATTCAGGTGAACTCACCAGTCAGCCCACAGTCACTCCATTCAGCCAGGACAGCCATTTTAAATCTTCATTAAACATTTAAAAACACTAAACACACGCTCTGCTGCTCCGTCTCCTCAGAAAGAGTGCCCAGACTGTGTTCTGCTGCTCTGAGAGAGTGGTGCTCTGAACAACAGAATGACATATATCTCAACAGCACTCCGAAAACAAGTGGAATTTCTAACCCCATTGATAGATGAATTAGTTTCAGGGCTCTGGCGTTGAGCATGGTCAGTTAATGACAGGGGTTAGTAGAATTCAAGATTCAAGATTCAAGAAGCTTTATTTATCCGGAGGGAAATTGCTGTGCAACAGTGACAATACAAAGTGGGAAGAAGAAAATAGAGAAAATAGAGATAACATTAATAAAATAATATAGAGTAAGACAAAAATAAAATAGAGGCTAACTTTACATAAATCAAACAGTAACTCAGCATAACAAGTAACAAAACTGTAGTAAAAATGTAGGTATATACAGAATGGAGCCATCGTTAGCTTTATTGGTCTGCTGTGAAAAGGGTTTTATTATTTACAAACGGTCCTGTTTGTGCCATTGGGCGCTCTGCTGCTTGGAGTGACGGTTTTGAGCGCCGTAATCTTAAAACAATTAAACTCAACAAAACTGTTGCCAGTTTAGCCAGATAGCTCTTATTAGCTTAAATCAAGAAAAGCCAACATTGTTCTGAATTTACCAGCAAGAAGGGGCAAGTGACAGATGGTGAAAGATGCCGATGACATCACTGTCATGAAAAGTGACTTTGAGTTTGAATCATGGCGAGGTGAGAATCAAAACAGGACATTATCCATCTGCAAGTCCAACAGTTCAATAATTTAGGAATATTTAACCAAAATTGTTACATAGTGCACCTTTAATAAACACCAATTACCTATATCCCGTCAAATTAATCATAACATCTCAGTAATGGCTGTAATTAAGCATCACAATCATATATTTATATGGTAGGTTCTAAATGCAGCCTCTTAATATACAACATTTGTGTTCTGAGTTAAAGTTGAGTAGCTCCCTGCTCATCATCCTGTCTCCTCTGTCTGACACTGAATTCACCAGCTGGCCCGTTTCTTAAAAACGGCATCTTTAAAATTCAAAACTTAAAAAAAAAAGCTATATGCTATTTGGTAGGCAATTGGACTGACTCGACCGTTACGAAAAGAGATTAAAACAACCTTTGCAAACATTTTCCTGTTGTTCTGCTGTGATAGAATGACTTGGCTGCAACAGTAATTGTAGATTTTCCGACTTCGACACCGATTTTCGGGAGGGGGTGAACGTCATTAGCATTTTCCCTCCGTTTCCCTGCTGAAGAGACAAATTAGAATGTAGCATTTTGTTGTCAGTTGTCGGGAAGCATAATGTAAACGTTGTCGGGCACAGGGGGGGTTTCTGTTGAAAGAGTTGTTCTGTACCGACTGCATCTGAAAACAGCCACCATTCGTCACTGCAGTGTTAATATGAGAGGGGGCTTTTATGCCACCTTCTTTTATATCCACCTGATATATTTCCACAACGAACCAAAAACTTTGCATAATCCCGGAGAACATGTGCGAGTGGAGAAATCAAACCAAATGAGAAACCTTTATTCAATAAGATTCTACTAAACAATTTGTGCCTCAACAATAAGCCACAGTAAACCTGTAATTCAAACATACGCTGGTTAAGCATGAATGGAAGCACTGTAAAGGGTATAAATACTAAACCCAGGGGGGATGTAATAATTACATACACTACACAGTCCTGCTGCTCTACAATGTGCACTTGAATGTCCACTGTAGCATAACTGAGAATAGGCTCTGAATAATACACAAGTCCTGGTACAACAACAAGACTATTAGTGAAATAATGTGCGCCACTGGTTTGCCATGAGTTTCTTTGAGCCGTGTATTTAAACTCGTCAAAAGTAAAACTATTTAAGCTCCACTGTTTGTCTCTTCATTCATTTTCTTAATTCAGTTACACTCTGAGTTATCGGCCCGTTAGCTGAAGATGAAAAGTCGATGACAAGGCTGATGCACAGCCCACCCAGGGTCTTATTCATCTATATTTCTGGGATTTCACAGGATCAGAACTGATGTCGAGTCAACCCTTCAGGTCCTCAAGTCTCCACAGAGTCCAATCTCACAGCAGTTTTAGCCAAATATGTTCCACAAAAACATCACAAAATATCTAAACAGTTTTCATGTGGCTAATTTGTCTATCATCACTCGCTGAACGTTTACTTTCATCTAGTTTATTACTGGTCGCAATAAAGAGAAACAGCTTCCAAATGGATATTTGAGCATGTTGTAATTCTCAAGTCTTAAAGCAACATCATGTAGAAATTGTAATGTAGGGCAGACTACAAACAGAACTCGTTACATCATAACAATGTGACTTGTATCTTGAGATAAACATGTATGTAACGCTAGCATAGTGCAGATACAAGTATTGGGGGGGGCGAGTGGCTGAGACAGAGACACAATTCACCCTATTACAAGACACTGTACCATCAAAATGATTCTGAAGCTGTTATTTAAAAGGTAACAATGTTACATAATGACCCTTTAATGGTCTGTATTATTTCACCCATGACCATCTCTAAAAGAAAATTGACTGAAATGATAATAGCAAAGATGGGTGAAAATTGGAGGGCACTTTAAGCTGCCTCTTTGTTCGTCTCGTAAAATGAAACCATACTGAAGCGAGAGTAGCCCCCAAAAATGTGTACTTATGAGACGCCTCAGATAGAAAATCACATTTTAATGTGGTATGGCCACCGGTGCAGCGATGAATACATGGAAATAATTGTCTTCTTCCAGGAAATGTGATTTATTATAATTACAATACGGGTCTTTTCATCCTCTCCAATTTTCGTTAATGCATATGCTACTTAAACAGACTATTTCTCATATTTTCCGGCGTGCACATGGAGACATAGACACCACAGGCGTTTTCAGCAGGGGACAGAAGGATTAAAAGGCTTAGGGGGGAAGTAAGGAGGACTTTTCCTAGTAACAGACTTATAATATGAGCCGGAGTTACACGGTATCATACAGGCTAACTGTCACACCAGTTTTTCCATGTTTCTGTTGCAACACGGCACAGATAACGTTCACAGAGCAGAGAGGTACATTTTTAGAGCAGACAAAAAAATGCGAGAGAAAGACGACCCCTGATGATGACATTCTGAATCACTGTCAGTCGAAGAGACATGTCTGCAGGTAAACACTGCATGGCTCATATATAATGTGAGTGAAAGATGACAGCTGCATAAAAAAACTACATACAGCTGGAATCATTGCAGACAAAGGTAGTGATTGTTGTTCACCTGTGTAGTGTGTAGCTCACGGTACCATACAATACAGTACAATAGCTCTGGCGTAAGTAAGTACTACCTTTGTGAGGCCTTTGTGTTCAGGTTGTCAGAGCTGTTCATTGAAGTCCAACCGGAACATAAAACTGTGTGGGTTTTTTTTGTCTGCCACGTAGAAACTCAGCTGCTCTGTCGATCACCTGTAATATTTGTGACGCCTGCTGAATCCCAGCAACAAAAGAAGGAGGACTGAAATGCCAACAAACACGCAGAAAGCACAGCACACGGTGGATGAAAGGAAATTCCCTTGAGGCGGTGGTCATGAACAGGCTTGGCAGATCGACAACAGTCAGAAAACCCACATATCCAAGAGGGGCTGAGGAACGGGTGAGAAACAGGTAACAAATCTGAATACAGGAACAGATGGTTTGATTCAGGGGCTCTGAGTGACAAACCAACAGTGACAACGTGGCAGGAAAGGAGTGAAAATGTGCTGCTGATGATCTCATGTGGCCAACACATCCTTATAGCTAAATGACTAAATTGGTTGATTGCTTCTGACTGCCAAAATGACAGGCGTGCTGGACCTTTGTCTTACAGGCTGGTCACACTGGATGCCTGTGTGCCTCTTTACTGAAATGCTGCTGCTCACTCGTGTGTTCGCTTAGGCTGCGCTGCTGCAGTGCAGCTCCCGCCTGCCCTCGTCTCTTTACATGGGGTTTACCTTTGATAATTATCGATAAACATGATAACACGATTTTCCTTTTACAACGCTAAAAGAGCAAAGCCGGAGGGGGAACAAGAGACAGTGGGGGACAGAGAGTGAAAGATCTTACCTTCACCTGTTGTGTGTATTCTCTCCATGTCTGTGACATGGTCTACATACACAGACATTAAAACTGTAGGGAAGCACTGGTGCAATGTCCATGTACGGTCGACAGGTTGTTTCAGGTCGATTTTTGCTGAGATGCTGCAGATGTTTTAACCACTTCCTGTCCATTTTGCTTTCAGTAATCCCCTCCCTCTTTTCAATGTCACCAGATGAAAAGGCAGCGGTGATCACCAGACACCAACAAACAGGGTCCTGCAGACAGGACCGCCTCGTCATGAAGTTCTCTGTCCTGACTGGATGAGTTGAGCGGGGATATCAGAACATTTCTTCTTTTACTGCATTGAAAGAGACCACATTAGCATTCCTGCAAAAGTCTCCCTTTTATCTAACTTACCAACACGAACACACGTCTTGTCCTGCATCTTAACTTATTGAGCAAGCCACCACCATTCACCTGGGAATGGTTCACGGTTAAGGTCAGGTTCCAGGGTAGACAACCAATTAGCAGCTCAGCTGCAGCACATTAAGCAGCATTTAATCTTATTGAAATGTCACTTCGGTCTGATTAGGTACTAGTGCAGTTCTTACTCTTCAGTATGACTCACAGCACACTGTGCATAGGACATGTTGGCTACAGCGCAAGTTTGAGTTGTTTCTGTATGGTTCCCTGCGGTGTAACACCAGAGCTCTGACGTCCTGCCAGCTGTCAATCAAACTCAGACACCGACACAGCCGGCTGAGACAGAAACAAGCATTTCCGATGTTTCCCCCTTTTCTCCCCATCCTTCCTTTCTTATATTAGAATATAATATAAATATTATATTCAATATATTTAAACTCACATTGATTCTGTTTTTGACAACCAAGAAGGGCAACTTTAATGTTTGAGGTTTGAGGTAGCTCTGTGTTGGTGTTGTTGAAGTGGTCCTCTGCAGGTGTTGAAGTTATTGTCTCCCCTCTAATGGGATGGACCTGAAGGTGCTGCCACAGTTCAATTTAACGTGTAAGAATCATTGCTTATTTGGCTTTTTTCCAACAAATCACAGCCTGAATAATGACCTCAGTGTATTCTGCTTGGACCTCAAACTGCTCTGTGTAAAACAAACACACAGCCACGGGCATAAACACAAACACACAGAAGACAAAAACACACAAGCCTTCATCTCTCCATGTGCTTTGCAGAAATGACAGCAGTGGTCAGAACTGAGAGGGGTAACAGGTTCTCATCTGTCTCCAGGCCGTCTGCTCTGGCCGAGAAAGAAGAGTTAGTGGTTTGAAGTCTGTTGGACTGGAAGTCAGGATGCACAGCCCGAACATTTCTCGAAAACCTAAAATAGAAATATACATTACACTACTGGGTCTGTCGATCATCGGTTGATTGAATTATTTAATTCGATCTGTTTGTATTCCTTATCTGTTGATTTTGCCTTGCAGCCTGACTATGCAAACAGAGCCTCATGTTCAGACAATGATGCAGCTGATGTATATTTTTTTGTTTGGGTGGTGAAAGTCTAACACTGAAATTAATAGGCTATTAAAGAGCAGGAATCAAATAATCAGTGAGCACAAATTATTATTATTTCCGTCACCGTGCCCATGCACATAGTGCCGATGTATGAACTTCACAGGCTGGCAATCAGGGATGTTAATTAATTTGTGAGACAAATTATTATAAATGACCAGAATTAACCTTGTCATCAGTCCCGTACAGGACAGATGTCAAGACAAGCGATATCAGAGATGAAATAAATTGTGTATTTGTTGCTGCTGCATAGCTCCGTCTTCCCTGTTCACATGGAGTTTGCCTTTGATAATTATGAAGAAATATGATGACATGATTTCCCCTAACACCAGAGCAAGAAAGCAGGAGGGGAAAACGAGATTGCAAGGGAAAAAGAGCTGCCCAGCACCTGCTGTGTGTATTCTTTTCATGTCTGTGATATCAGACATTAAAACTGTAGTGAAACACTGGCATGATGTGATGGTATACTTTTACTGAGAACAGTACATGTTTCTTGGTTTTGCTTTACTTGTGTGATTATCCGTTTTAAGATGACCACATGAAAAGACACAACCATTACCGCAACATACAGGGTGTCGACACGTTTATCAGAATTTTCAAAAATGCCAAATTAAACTAAAAGGAAAAATACTGTATCAGCAGTATCTTTTACTGGGATTATGTTAAATATAATCGATAGCCAACTCCGTCTGCTGATCAAGATGGGGTTGAAATACCTGGACAAGCTAGTAAGGGCACCTTGAGAACTTTCACACACAACAGAAACCAGCAGTTTTTTTTAGGGATTGCCCAACGGAGATCAGGTACTATACATTTAAAGGGCCCTGGGGGAAGTTATTACCTATCTCGTTCTGTATTCACTACAGGAGGATTAAGCTTAACCAACATTTTAATGGAAAACCTCGAGGGAGCTGACAGTGTACCTTATCCATAATAAGCCTTATAGCATGTTCACTGTGACAAATATGAGAAGGACAAGTGGACACTGCACCAGAATAAATGTTTTTTTATCATTCTGAGACAAATGACATGTCTTTTGTAAGTAAAGTAAAAAAAAAAAGATTTTGTGTTGTCTAAGTATTTTCCTTTTTGGGTCAAGATGTGACAGGAAATGACAGGACACGAGGCAATTTTGACCCTTTTATTGAAACAAACAAATTAAACACATGTCTTTTCTAATATTGTTTTGCTGTCCTTGACACATTCATTTTGTGGTGTAGTGGTGTGAACTGTTGTCTGCCATCGTTCCTTTTTTGAAATTTCCTCATGTGGGGTAAAATAATAAATATTCCTTCCCGTGATATCGTAATAAAAAACAAAATTGAGAGCCATGTAGTGAAAAAAAAAAGGCCAGATTGCTTGTTTGTTCCAGATTTCTGCCCCTTGTGTTAAACTGTGTGCCTGAGGACCTGGATACTGCAGCGAGGATACAGTACAACCATCAAAACATTGGGGTGAATACAGACAACAGATAATAAGTATAACCCCAGATGAACAGTGTTATTGTTCTGTGCGGAAGACGGCGCAGCTGAGATCTCATATGGGCATACAGATAAGTTATGCCTCAGGGTGGAGGGGCTGCCTGCAAACAAGTGGTACTCACTGGTAAATGAGCACTATCGAATATGCTGGAGCCAAACTATATAGATGACAGAAAGAGGGAGTTAGGACAATGGATGATGGTCTTATTTACTGGGGTTAAAGCCCACGGGAACCCACCAGACACATCATCAGAGCAGTGACAGCAGAAATGTAATTAGACCTTCCCCTGAGAGCATTCCCATTAATTGGAATTATTCAAGGGTGACACTGTAGTCAGAGGTCAGCGGGAGGAGGAAAGAAGCAAAAGATTAAAAACTGTGTTTTCTGTTAAACAAACCAACAGCATCAAAGACAGAAAAGCACAAATATGCACAGCACTGAAAGCAGGTTTTTATAGATTGTAACCTCTGTCAAACACAAACTTAAATGCATCAATAATGATAAATCATTGCAGAATAAGTTAAGGTCAATTACCTAAGGAACTATTTAACTGAATAGTGAAGCACTGAACCTAAGAAGCAAAATAAAGCTGCATCACCTCCCATTTCTACCCATATTTTTCCATATTGTTTGATCATAATTATCATTTTAATTTTCAGAGCAGGAGATGTCAAGTTAATCCACTCTTCCAGTGGAGAGAAAACGACAAAGTGCCCTCCAGTGTGCCCTTCCACTGCCCTCTCTGAGCCTCGGTGCACCACAGCACAAAGCCAGTGGCCTTTCCATTTCTTTTGCCCCTGACACATGCTGAGTCCACCACTGTGACCAACACGCAACTACTGATGTAAATCTGACAGCGTCATGGCTCATACTTAGCAATTTGATGAGCAATGTCCTGATTGTAATTTTAAATGAAGCCGATGAAGTGCCACCATACTCAAGGTGCTGAGTCACAACTGGGCTCCTGTGTAAATGCCACTGATTCAAACACCAATAATTCAAATAACTTATGTGTGCCCTGTGCAGGTTTAAATGGCCTCATCGCTCATTCTAAGTCCCAGGCCAGACCTTCTTCTCTTACATCCCTTCCACAGAATAAAACCTAATCAGAGACAGTCATTTATCCTGCTGGAGGGATATGACTGCCATTACCGGACTGAAAGTGCTGTGTGTGCAGCTACACCACACACTCATATATAATGCCCATCAAACTGCTCATTAATATTGTGAAGCTATTTCCAGTTTCGCCTCACGGGATTCTTATGATATCCTGCACAGTGGAGCACCGCATGCTTTGTTCGGCAGGCGGGGTTCGAGATGGTGACCCAAGATAGTAAACAAGCTACATATTGTTGGAGGCAGCTGTTGCTCAGGAGGTAGACCATCGGTAGCTGGATCCCAGCTCCGGCTCAATGTCGAATTGTCCTCGGGCGAGACACTGAAACTTTTATCCGAGGCTGTTCCATTGTGCGAGTGGCTAAGCAAAGAAATACTGCTGCCATCCATTGCGAGCTGGAAGTCCATATTCCCACTGCGTCCCGGTTTATCTGCTCAGGAAAACATGAACGCCCGCAGCAAACAGATGTTTATATGTTAAGTCTCTGAACTTCAGAAGCGACTTCAGCAGTTGCTTTAACAGAGGTGTAGGCTCATACTGCACGCTTACCAAGACTTCTATAAAGCATAAATCAAAATGGGGACTTGGGAAACACAATTAAAAAGTAAAAAGTGATGAAAAGCTGAAAGGACTCCACGTGGCTTGGTAATGTTCAAGGACAAGGATCACAACTACTTGATGGCTATTCTGAACAGTAACAATCATCTTCATTTACAGCACATCGTTCTCTCATATGTGACTATGTTTTCATTTGCAGCTGCAGATTAAACAGATGGAAGACTGAGAAAAATATCTAGGTTGACATTTTGGATTTGTTGGCTCAGTGCCTTAAACCCCGACTCCAGCATTTCAACGGATGTCTTTTTTTAATACTCGCAGATGGGAGCAGGAGACCGCAGATTAGTGGAGCAGTTATGAAATGTTTCATGGGGATGATTAATTAAAGGTTAACCTCTGCACCACTGACTGGGTTTGTTTGTTGCTTGTGTTTTCATATTTCACCATATGCACTCCCGTATTTGTCATCAGTGTCCAAGTGTAGTGCATGTAAAAAAAATAGGATGTCCCCACGTATGATGTCGAAGTGAAGCATGCCTTCCCCGCAGAGGTATAAGGATGAAATGAATAAGCAGGTGAAAGAATCAAATGCCGACAGACTGGATCGGTAGAAGTTCCAGATTTCAGGGTAAACGGTTGAGGTGGCAGGTTTGGGTCCCTGGGAACAGGTTACAGCGTGCAGAGGCTCAAAAGCAGCGCCATGAAAGAACAAAGCCAATCTAGCAACTGACTGAGCGAAGAAACAAAGAGATGAGTGGCCTGCAGAATGGAAGATGAGCAGGGCAGAAAAGCTCAGGTGGGAGACCTGAGCTGGAGAGACTAAGGCCACAAAAGGAAAAGCAAAAGAGAGCGACAGAGGCAGGGCTGGAAGATGGACTGGAGGCTTGGTGGTGATGCTGAGGCAGTATATTTTCCCAGAGCTGCTCAGAAGGGCGGCCAAGAGGCTGGAGGTCAGGAAAGGTTGGCAGCACAGAATATCCAGCTGTAAGTCGTGGCAAGGTGCTGAACAGGTGACAGACAGCTGAAAGCTACAGCTGTCTTCAGCGGAGGCTGGATAGGCTCACCAGTGGATACCAGAAATATAAAGAGACGGGCAGTGGAGGCTAAAAAAACAATATATAAAAGCAATTCTTCTCCATCATCACCTATGACCTACTGGACATATGTGGTGGTGTCTGTATCTGCAGAGACCCTATTTCACTGTGTTTGGGATGTTTCTGGGCATCAGCCATTGGGCAGTGTTGTGTAGCCCCCAGCCAATGACAGTGCAAGTTTGGGACTCTATTAAAATTGTGTCTATTGTAGTGACCAGGTTGCATCACTGTCTCAACTGTTCTGTGTCATGAGCTGCAGGTCTGTGTGTCTGTTTGACTGAGGGCAGGGCAGAGCGTCATGCACACACGTGCAGAGTAGAGAAGAAGACAGCCGACAGGATGAAGCCTGAACTTCGATGTAACTCAAGTTTTTTTCTTTTTTTTTTTTTTTACAAACAGCAGCTGACAAATGCTGCATGCCTTTGAATACTTTTTGAAGTTAAGAAACATTGAAAAAGATTTTCCTAAAATACAGTAATTATGAAAATAAAAAAAATAGGTAGATAAAAGTAGGGAGAAAATTAGTGAAATGAGGAGAGAGTTGGCAGTTTCTCTTTAAATACTGTTCAAAGATGTGGGATTGGAAAACACATGGAAACTGTGTCTAATTTGCCTTTACCATTTCCACAACTCTAGCATCAGACATCCAAAGTTTTCAGCCTAATTACCCTGTTTGGGAAGTTTCCAAGGATGCATTCACCAAACTCATTACTTAGCCCTCATGCTTGAAGCTTTTTCTCTTGATTTAAAAAAAAAAAGAAAAAAAAAGAAATTGTAATTCATTAACTGTTTTATGATACTCTCCCAGGTCCTGCTTGCTGTGGCATCAGGATAAGCGAGGCAGTCCAGACATATTCATCCCCAGCCACATTCTCCTAGATTTTTTTGGGGGATCCTGAGACATTCTCAGGCCAGATGGGGTATACAGTCCCTGTAGTGTGATCTGCTCCACCTTTCAAAGCCAAACCGTTGTAACTACGAAAATATGAAAACTATGAAACTAAGAAAAGTATCCAGCCAAATGTGTTATAAGCAGAACAGTAGTTATGTTCTTATTAAATGTGTACTATATACATTTCATGTGTTACAAATCATGATCAGTTTGACCTACGACCCTAAAAATGCAGATTCTGCACTATGTCGTTGCATAACCTCAGTACACCTGGTCTGTGGGTGTGGCAGCAGCAGCTGCAGGGTGGCACACCTGAGTCAGATCAACTCGTCACCCACTGGCTTTATATATCTGGTCTCTCCACCACAGATTGTTACGTCCCAGATGGTGACTACACAGTGCCGATATACAGTGTTCTCTGGAAACTCTGTGCTCTAATTCCTTTTTTCTTTTGACTTGAGCAGATATCTCCAGCGCCGTTCTGCTCTGCTTCCTGCTTGCCTGCACTCCTGTGTTCCTCCACGCCAGCTCCAGTCGACCCTGCTTGCCTTGCCTGCCTGCCTGCCAACCCGGACCTCTCACCCACATTACCCTTCGGAGAGCACTAGTATGTACAAATAAATCCTAACTTCACTAGTTCCCGTCTCCATCTCTGCATTTGGGTCCTAAGAAATACACCCCCACAGTAAAATCATATCTGTGTCTAATTATTTAATAATTATTCATATACAAATAATGATTGCATGTCTAACATGATGAATTAGATGAGTTACAAAGAAAGGTTTAAGGGATCCTCAAGTAATATTTTGTGAGCTTTAACCTATTAAGATGACTTGACATATTTAGTGTACAGTTGCCACAGACCAAAGTAACTGCTTGGGATATGTTTTTTTTTTTTAATGGTTATTACAATGTTTACCTCACTTTTTCTCTACGATAGAGCAAGACTGAATCAGTAAAACAGACATTTAAAAGTTCAACATCAGACATTCAGTGTCGTAGGGCAGTAATGTCTGGGGGTCTTTTACCAGTTGGTCCTATCCAGAGTACCTCTCCAGGGTGGTGTCACCCTGATCTGATCCATGTCGAAGTTTCACATCACATACTAATAATTGTTCTTAACATCTTTATTCAGCTATCATTGCCACCCCCCCCCCTTAACCAAGTGGTTTAAATGCCCAACCCAATCGTCGGGATAGATGTTGGCGAATCAACAGAAAAGTAAAAACTGGGCGTTTCTTTATGTTCAAACTTTACATATGTTTAGGTTTAATTATATGTTTCTCTATTGTCACTACATTGTGCTAATACTTAGTTTCACACACAAAAAACACTTTGTTTTTTCTGTGAAAAATGGCCTCTTTTGGTCACCACAAAAACAGTTGGAAACATCCTCAGGTGTTTATTCACTGGTGTGACTCGATCTGCGGCCGTGTGGCAGCTGTCTTAGCTGTATTAAAGCCTCCACTTCATGATGTGGAAGTGAGTTAATTAGCATTTATTGTGAATGTGATGTGCTGCATTTGCTACAAATGTCAACCTTGGTCGTACCTGTGGTTTGCAGAATCTTTAAACGCTGACATTATATGCTGCCGACTGTGCTGAGATTCCTCACCTTAACATGCTTGAGCTAGCTGAGCGCGCAACAGGTACGCCAGCTAACCAATAAACTGGATACGGACAGTGATGCAAGAAAATGAAAAAGTCAGGTAACTTGATGAGGTAGAAGGTGACACTTCAGCCAGCATCGGTTTTCACTGCCACATTAAATCAGTGAAATACAGCAGGTGCCTAAGAAGGAGGGAAGACAAACAGACAGCTGTGCACACACCAGTCACACTAAGCAGGACCAACACACTCAGGAGCCTTATATAAGCAACACACACTGCCATACAGACAGGCAGCGACTGTAAAGATGCAGCCTCAGACTTGTTTCCCACCAGTCGGAGGCTCGATTAATGCGTGTAGAAGAAGGTGAGGAAAGAGACTGTCAGCCCCAAACTACACAAGGATGGGGCGGGTTACATGACAGTGAAAATAGATTGCTTGCAGAGTTTGGGGTTTTGAAGATTTTGAGTTTTGAAGAATTAGCTCGAGGAAGTTGGCTCCAGAGTTATGAAGCTTGGCAGGAAAATGCTCGGCTGGCTCCTTATTTTTCTTCTTGATTCTTGAGACAGCAGGAAAAATGAGATCCCCTCAGGACACGAGGGGACAGATAGGTCAGATGAAAAGGATGGCGAGCACCTACAATGACGTACACACCAGTTCAAAGTAAGGTTGAGCTTGATTTGGCAGTCAGTGCACATACAGACAAATCCTCGAGCTGAACTTACTGTAATGAATCATTACTGCTGATTGAATCGTTGTCTACTGAAGCTTCCCACACAAGTGACTGGGAGTTGTATGATCATGATAAACGTACAGCATAGTACTATTGAATTAAAGAGCACCTTTAGGCTACAAAATAAATTAAGATGTCAACACACTAGAGAGACAAGGTCATTCCTGTGTGTTATCTGCATCTCTTGACCAAACCAACAATACATTTATTTTATTTTCACAGTTGAATACAACTGATTATCAATTATGAATATTATAATAATACAAATATGCTGTCCTTAGTGTAGCTTAACTAGAATACATTTTAAAAAGAGGCCAAAATGGAGAGAATTAAAACAAAATGACAATAAATGAAAAGCGCTAGCGACATACTGGGTTCAGCTGTATTGCATCACCAAGACAGCAATCTAAACTTGACAGCAGCTACAACTACACATGTTAAAGGTGTAATTTTTCAGGAATGGGCAGAATTTATTTACAGCATGTTCGTATTGACAAATGGTAAACATTATTATCTTTTATTATCAAGCTGTTCTGAACTAACGACAGGTGAAACAAGATTCCAGAAATTCAGATGGCCTTAACTTTGAGGTGCTAGCGTGTCAGTGGACATAGTTACGATAGTGATATTACAACAATCCTATTAGAAAAGTGTTACATTGCTCTTTTACTGGGTAAAGTCATACAATACTGTAACACATTAATTTTGTAGTGCATTACTCCCAACACTGCACTGAGTCACTGCAGTAAGCAAAGCTCAGCTCAATGCATCAGTAGCATCCCAATATAGCTGGACACCAGACTGGGACAGAACAGTCTCTGAGGCTGACAGATGCTAGGTTGAAAACTGGGAATACAGTATGGAGGTGATTTACAGCAGCAGGGGAGAGTGAGAGAGAGTCGGGCATCAGCAGCGGGCAGAAACGATGTGTAGAGCTGGAAGCGAGAGGATTTATTTCCACCAAACAAGAAGTAATTTTGTAGAGACAAACAAGACCGTTTTGGTGAGTTTTATCTTTTGTTTACGTCAAGTTTCAATGGAGTGTGTTTAACGATGAATTTACAAGGCAAGTAAGTTTGTCTTTTTAAAATAGATGTATGTTTTTGAATATGTTTTTGTTCATACTTTGAGAGAGACCTTTTCATATGCAGCAAACTCCCCCCTTTGTATATGTTTACTAGCAATCCATGCTAACTTCAGTAAACATGTCTGCAACACAATGTTGTTGTTTTTTCACATTCACAAGTTTGTGCACCTCCCTCTGAGACACTAAAAACTTTATACAACTTTTTCTTTTCACATACGCAGCAGCACTCCCTAACCTGTAAACTGACTTCAATGTGTGATGGAGACGGAGCGTCTCTACAAACTTACTTATGAGCGTAAGTCCATTTTTTTTTCAACACACCCATTGATTGATTGCTACGTCTGAGCTACAAAGTCAGTGACCATGAATCTATAAATTGAACTGAATTAAACAATTTGAGTCAGCAAGGCAATTTGGATTTAAGGGCCAGTTAAAGTAGGTAACTGTGCGTTATATCATAACATTTTGTAGCTTTAATTAATATCCTGGCAGCAGAATGTTTTCTGAGTTTTTAATGAGGGAAGTTTTAATAGTAAAGGCCAGGTAACTGGAGCATCAAATTCAAGTTTTTAATCAAACAAAGGCATGTCCGTTCACATATTAATTTGTGTTATAATAGGAAGATGGAAAAATGCCTTTTTCATGTGTGATTTTCAACTGTGTGGCTCTGGGTTACACTGAAATATGATACCTGTGTGATAAATACTTGTTGTGTGTACAGTACATCACTGGACTGAATTAACTGAAGCAGAGATGCATCTCTAAAGTAACCCAACCATTCATGCTCAACAATAGCTTATTATGTCAGGACTTAAGTACATCACGTTCAAATACATCCAAATCACGTCAGACTTTGCCACAAAATGACACTACTACAATACAGACGTTATTAAATAATTCATCGTTCAACCTAAATAAGCTGCCAAACTTCATCTTCAGAAGGAGGTAAAACTAAAGCTAGATGGTATAAAAGTGCAAAATACCAGCTGCAGCCAAATGGAGTTTGATGAGATGAATTTATGGATTTCACTGTATGCAGCCCAGTGGATCCAGGCAGCAAAGTATAATGGATACGAAAAATGAGAGGATCTATACTAAATTGGTTTCTGCAAATTCTCCTCTTTCTTCCCACTGGAGTAGAAGTCTGTACTGAGGCGAGAACAATCCAAGGCCATAACAAGAAAATATAAATCTGTTGAAATGATGCACAGATGCTTTATGGAGGGGAAGAGGGAAACGTACAGGAACATCTCATGACAGCAACAATGTCGGAGTATTTCTGTGATAGCGGCCGACTGAAACTGTTAAGCAAGCAGGAAAGTGGGACACATGGGAGGGACGTGGATCACTGTGTTTGTCTGTAAAGAGGGACAAATAATGATCATAATGAATAAATATGAGCAACCACAAATTATCACAGCAAGAAGCAACGGCGGCTGCTGCCAAGCTCCCAAAAGATAGCTAAAGGAAAACTGCATGTGTAAGTAAATAGGCTTATCACTATGAGGTCATTAAAGTGCTGTGGGGATTTTTTTTTATATTAATACAGTGTGATGTCTTCACACTATGGCAGTGGAAGGATTTTCAATTCACAGAGCTGTGCTTTTGCTCTGTGTCCCCTAAAGGCTTTGCTGATGTGAGTATGGGTGCAACCTATTGATTAAGTCACTTTCAAGACTGCAATAAAGGAATTTAACACTGCGCAAAGAGGCAAAAAAAAGGCCAGAATCAAGATATATTACAAATGGAATCTGAGACTCTCTGTGAAATACAGACTCTCTCTGATGCATATTTAGAGTTTTGTTGATATGAGCCATATCTCATCAAATATGGAGTCAATTACCAGTCAAGAGGACTACGACTGTGTTACTACTAGTGCTACTACTAGCTCGTGGAGCTGGGAATCAAACCAGTGTTTACTGGACAAGACGTGCTACCTGCTGAGCCACAGGAGTACAACTGCTACTGCTGCAATTACTAACCAGTCTTCCTCCTGAGAGGCAAAAGTACTGTGCTTCTGCTCCTTATTACTACTACTACTAGCTACTACTACTACCAGGGAGCTGGGAATTGAACCAGCAACCCTCCAATCACTGGACAAACTACCACCTCCTGAGCCATGGGAGAACTGTTACTACTGTAACTATATGCCACAGTAAATTTAGTAAATAAGTAAATAAATTCTCTTTAGTTTCTGAAAACCATTCACATTTTTATCCTCACATTCCCTCCATCCTCCGCAGGACTCGGCTGATACTGATGCCCAATTTTACAGCAGAGATCATAGCATTTTATATATTTTGAGCCCCACAGCCTGAGCAGGTTAGCTTAGCTTCGAACTGAGTCATTGTCGTGAGACAGAAAAGCCATGGCTAAGCCCGACTTTAGCTTGGTAACCCACTAATCCTGCTTCGTGAGAAAGGCCCTTGAAAACAAAATCTTAATGTCACATCTAATCCCAGAAGCCTCCATCCTCCAAAGTTCCCTTCAACTAAGCTTCCTCATGCACCCGCTCGCAGTGCAAAGTAGAACTTGTGAATGGAAAATAAGCTCTTTTCGTCTGTCACAGCCCTCACTTTTCACTCGTGAGTGCTTTACGTTGATGTGTACAAACTGTTTGTAATTTATGTACAAAAATAAGCCATACAAGACAAAAGGCTTCTCAAAGGATATGACTTTGACCTGAATAAATAGAGAATGCAACACCTTGGAACAGGATGGATACTGTAAAGCTCTGAAATAAGAGCAATGAAACAACACCCTGCAAAGTCACATTTGTAAACAAAGGACACGGTTACACTGAGACGAATTATCCAGATTTCATTCTACTTTCATATACCCAAAGTTCGAGATCGACAGACAATGACACCTTGGTACCACAGAAATGAAAGTGAATATTTTAGGTCAGGCTGTTGTGAGTCATGTTAGATAACATTCTTCTCCCATGATGGGGAAACCACCTCTCCAGGTGTCATGATAAACAATGGCTCCCAGTAGACCCACCCCACTGACCTCTCACTCAACTTTTGCAGCACACAAAGTCCTCTCTGTTTCTTTGTCAGACACACAGACTCATACTGCGTCCTCATTAACATACCGAAATGCCTGAGACACGTGATATACACCTGCTCTGCTCTAATCTGCCTCAGAGCAGGTGTGGTAACATGATGCAGCTCAGGCTTGTGCCTTGTGTCGTGTTATCTTACACAGGTGTGGCATCAATAGCAATTGCCTACCTATGAATGGAGGCAGTTATTAAAAGAAAATTGCTTTGGTTTTAAGGGTCCTGTATATACTCTCATAAAGTGCAGTATGGGGCTGTGTCGGTGAAAAATGATTTACTCTTATTGTCGGTGGCAGGTTTAAAAGATTAAAATCAAGAAGCTGAATGAGTATTGCATTCTCAAGTCAGTGTAGCTGAGATGTGTTTTACTCCCCCTCAGAGCAAAACAGTGTTGAAAAAGCACCATAAAAAGGTGACAAATCAAACTAAAATAGAATGTTAATTGTTTGGATGTACGAACTGTTTGTGTACATGCAAGGAAAAGGTGACATTCAAGGGAGAAACATGATAAATTATCTTATAATCAGCCAATAAAGAGCTTTGACAAGCATCCTTGAAGGCGTCAGATATATAAGACCAAATAAACACACACCATGAACACACCAAGTAATGGCGCAGAATACATCGACCTATGTGACATAATGTCAGTGTTGAGACATATTTATACTGTATGCTGTGCACATGTTTATGTAGACTCCACACTGGCTGAAAATAATCCTTTGTTCACTCACTTCTTCTTATGTAAAAGACACTAATCATTTTGCGTCATTTCTACCAGATGTTGAGTCAATGCGGTGCACAGCACTGAGGGATGGTTAGCACAAAGTCATGTAAATGACATGGAAACTACTTTTCTCATTCCAGTGTGACAGGGCACCATATCGTGTCAATATTTATACATTTAGAGCTCAGTAATTCTGATAAAATTGACACATAATAAAACATTTTAGAATCCCTAACCCTAGCCCATTAATTTCAGCCGCCCTCTTGTGATGTCAGTCAGCCCAACACTTTGGTACAGACTGAAACTATTAGATGTTGGGCCATTCAGTGTTGAACAGACATTCATGGTCCCCTGAGGACAAAGCATCCTGATCACTCGATCAATTGACTGTTGCGCCAACATGTGGTTAAATTGTGGTGGAGTTACTCCACTTGACAAATGTTGGATGGCTTCCCAAAAAAATTGGTGCCAAAAAAGATACCCAGCAAATAAATCCTTATGATCATGGGGATCTGACTTTTCTTTACTGCCACAAAAACAACATATTCTAACATCAGCTTGAAGCTAAGTATGGTGGAACACATAAAAAGGTAACATTTATATTCGATAGGATAACATCGATTCGAAGGTGGTAAAAGTGTTGGCACGCAATCCAACTGAGGTGGCTGCCAATCGAGGGTAAAGGTCTTGTCTGGGTGAGCTTCTCTTTTAACCACGATCCCTTGGTATTTCTGCAAAAAATTGGCTCCCACCAGTGTCAGGTAGGCTACACTTTATGCTTTTCGCTTATTTTCAAATGATAGCCTGCTCACACAGTAAACTATAGTGCTAAACTATGATTACCTTGTGAACATCAACATGTCAGCTTAGTCTTTTTCATGCAGATGTCAGCATTTAGCCCTCAAAGGCTAATGTACCTACAGCCTGACGGAGCTGCTAGCATAGCTGCAGACTCTTGTTTCCAATTTCATCACGGTGCTGTTGTTGACCAGACATTCATCACACTGTCTGTTATGCCTCAAAATTGATATCTCACTGTATTAGACCCACCTTGCACAGTCTGATATGCAATGATTTTGAAGTATCACTTTTATCACCCAGTAAATAGAGGCCTTTGAAGTTGGGGTGTGAGACACATGCACCCTCCACATACGTGCATATATCATTTTTACTTTTCTTAGAGAAAAAACGAGACAGATGGAGTGAAAATGTATAAACTTTACATCAGTATTCCAACTCTTAACAGTTCAAAACAAAATGATGTTTACCACTTCATGTCTTGCTGGTGGGCTTTGCTGTGTTCTTTATTCAAGTGTGGCATCTGTGAGGACTTGTGCTCAAAGCCCCTCTGCTCTTATCTCCACTCTGAGCCCAGGATAAAACAGGACAGGACTTGCTGTCTAAGTTGGCCCTCTTTAGTCAGTTTGGCTCCTTTCCTATATTCTACGCTGACCTGGAAATGAAAAGCTTGGAGTGGGGGCTCTGGAGAGATGATAGAGCTGTGTCCCCTTCTTCCCGACAGAGCTGATCTTTAATGCCGCTTTGCCTCTCCTTAGCTGTCAATCTGCTCTCCTTCCAACCGATAACTGGCAGCTCCTGCCTTCTCCTAATTGTGTCTCTTCAGCTTAAGTTTGTCATAACATATTGGTGCATGGCATCGCGGTGGTTATGAGCATGGACAGCCTTGGCTGCTCTGACAGCTCGGTGGTTTCCAGGCTTATGCCTCAGATCCCCTGTAGTGGAATTGAAGATTATTTTTATTCTTGATCCCTGTCCAGCAACATATTTTACAGTGCAGAGGACAGAGGGACCACCTCCACCTCCACCTCCATCCCCACCTCCATCATACTGCAGAGTCACAGCAGTGCAAGCTTAGGTGTCAGCATGGCTGCATTTAGGAATCTGTTTTCTCTAGGACATTTTCATGCTAGCAGGGGCTTAATAACACATTAAGCTCGAAAGGAAATGGGTTTCATTAGTGTGCAAAGGATGAAGTTGGCAATAACCTGCTTATTAGATATAGGGTAATAAATAAATAGACATTCAAGAAGATAATTTGAAAGCAAGGTGTGCCATATGGAAACGTCCAACAGAATCAGTGGCTAATCTCCGCTGCTCATAAACCCCTCATTTACTGAGGAAATATGTTAATATGAAAACAGCCTCTCTAAACCTGCCAGAAATTACAAACTCAGAGTCAAATAATTAATTAGGGGAGGCAGAAACTGTCGTTCTGAATTGACATCACATCCACCAGATTGCATGCAGATTACACTGCATCTGCCAGATAATGACTTGCTGCAATGTCAGACAGATGAGCACTGAAACACACAGAGGTGCCTGAAGTACTTAATTTTCCAGTGTCGGTGTAGATTAGAAATTACTAAATTATAATGGAATGAGGACTGAGATCAGCGGCGGAAATTTAAACAGAAATATCTACTTCTTTAAGAATGTAATTAACTAAAATGTGTTATCCTCACTGCTTCACAAATCTCCTGTAAACTAATGGAGCAAAAACCCAAATTATGGGAACCTACAGAACGCAGTGAAACATTTTTAGTTTTGCCAGACAACATAATTGGTCTGTTATGAAAACTTGGGAAAATGAATCTGTTTTATGATGTGATGCCTCTATGGTTATGTTTTTTCTCCAGTCTAGGCACGTTAGAGGTCCCTGTGCCGAGCTATTCAGTCAGCTTAGACATCTCCTCACAAAACAAGGATTCTGTTTTTGAAGTTTACTTTTTACTTTTTTTTTTAACCTGTGACAACACAAGATGATGTTTTAAATGTACAGATACAAAGGTAAGCATTACACAGCAAGTATGACAAACCGCATTCACAGGGTGGCCATGTTCCTCTGACCACACACTCAGGGTGAGAATCCGAAATGCTGGGATAATTTCAAACAACATGTTTGATACAACGTTAGCTAACAGTAGCATGAAGCCATTTCCTAGCTGACATAACCGTTTGGTTACATTGCAGTGTGTTTCTCTTCCAGGTTAAAATACATGTGTCCATGGTGAGCACTGATATTTCAGAATAGTTTACACCTCTCCTATGATATCGTGCATCACTGTCAAACAATAACATAAGCTGGGAAGTGGTTTAATGCTAATGTTAACTGTTAGCTGATGTCTAACAGAAGCTAATCATTATCAAGTGGGTTGTTTTCCCTTGAAATATGGACCAATATCTCATCACAAGATGCACTGGGGCCCCAAAATACTTTTTCCCAGAAGCTAACATTGTAAAAGAAGCAAAGTGGTGAATACATTTCCTTCCTGTTTCCTTCCAAGGTCAAACATATCAATAGTATCTTAGAAATAAAGCCATTATACAACATGTGTTCCACTCTTCACCCTGGAAGTTAAGCATGTCTCTTTGAACATCAGTGCAGGTCTAATAACTGGTTTAAGAGATTGGACAGGATCAGTTTCAGCATCAACAGCTCGACTCGCTGTGCTTACGGTGCAGAACAAGGACCGGACTGCTGATATCACTGACCCGTGAGTCATGCTGTCAGGATTCAGCCTCTGACAGAACATCTGATAAAACTGTTTGGTTTTAGGTTGCTTGTTTCATTGTCCTGATTATAAGCGTATCTTTCAGTGTGTCCTCTTCTTGAGGTGATTTCAGTGTCCTTGTTTTCTGTGTGGAAGTTGCTCTCTGCTCATTTTTGTCTCACAATCCAAATAACCACGAATGTGCATAAAAAACATTTTTTATTGGAAGTAATGATCTAGGTTACTCCATTACAGACTTGTTTTGTGGTGTTATCCTGCTTCCTTCCCTAGTTGCCAGCCAGTTTGTTCTTGAAACTTGAAAAAGGAAAGAAAAAAACTCCTTTATTTTGCTGCATAATCAAGAAGAACAAGAAAACTGATTAATGAATAACATCATCATAATATAAGCAGCATATCTGTCTCTGGTTCTGTTTTAGGACCGCTCAGGTTGTTCTGTAATGTATGAATGTCACGTGATGAACCTCAAGTGCCTGTCCTTACGCTAATGTTATTCTCAATATGGATAGAGCCCTTGAGGGAAATCACACATGCAGACATGATATTGGTTTCTGTTGCTGCAGGGATTTCCTGCTGACCTTAATAGCACAAATCAATGTGACAGTCTCTACAGCTGTTCTTCTGAGTCTCAGAAGCACAAATTGAGTGATAGAATAATTTCAATGAGTCACCAAGAAAGCTTGATATAAAACATCTCTACAAGAATTTGCTAACTGGATTGCGATTTCATCCATTACTGGACACTAACGGTCCAAAGATATTCCTGTTGACCTCTTGATTTTTCACGTAACACCACAGTCAGGTTAAAACTCGCCCTTGACCAACACTTGACATTTTATTCCAGAAGCTACTGGCTAGACTTTCATGACATTTGTTGTGGATATTCATGGATTCCTGACCTTTCCTCCGCAGCCACTGCTGTCAGGCGAAAATTTCCACATTTCCGCAGAAAGTGTAGTTTCCTCTGAATTCTTGCTGAGCTCCCTCACTTTTGCCAAATGATGAACTCTTTCCAGTTTGGAGACTACGGGAGCATTCCTCTGGCACTGTCCCGAGGTCAAAGAAACACAATTTGTTGAGCACATTCATGCTCTCAAAGGGAATGAACCCATTTGATTTTTATGGTGCTTTGGCCTTTCCTCCAGCACTACCCTCAGCTTAAAAATTTACATTTTTAGCTGCAGGAGGTCGGAACAATGAACTAAAAAGCTGCAACCTTACAGAACTTGCAGGACTTTTTGACCTGTTTTTTCGTACTTCATCACTATTTTAATCACTGTGGTCTACTATCTGAAAAAGAAAACATCCACTATGGAGTAATGATATCCTGCATGTTGCAGTTTTGTTGTTTTGTCTTTGTGTTGCTGCACAATACATGATCCAACAAAAAGCAGGCACACAAACATTTCAGGCGATGAATAAAAAATGCAAACGTATTGCTGCTGTGCCCAGTGGATATGAAGTAAACTACCCAATCATCCACCTGTCTGTCATGCTTCTACTTTTCTATTCAATCTGTGTGTTTATTGGCTCAATTTAATATCAAGGTCTGTTTCGAAGCCTTATCCATTTCCGCGCGAAATCAAATTTCCTGACTCTGACGTTGATTCAAAAGGGCTCTGGTATGAGTTTATAATGGCGCAGTTCAAACACCGGGAGAGGCTGTAACATGAAGCACTGAGGAGGTGTCCATGGCTTCTGGTCAGCTGAGATCGAACTCATTTTGAGAAAAACAGTTCAATGTCAGTCGACTGAGAAAGAGTCAAGGGAAGTGACTCCAGAGTGAGTGAGTGTTTACTGGACTGTCCATCTGAATATCTTCCTCCATTGTGGGCAGCTCAGAGCAGAGAAGTAAATATCATCTCATCCTTCTGGATGATACAACAGGTCAGACAAGATGGAGTTGATTTGATTCTGTTTTGGCAGGACAATCTTAAAACCATGGTTAGAAAATCCAACTTTCTCTGCATGTTTTTATTTTTTTATTTATTTTTATCTTATCTCAAGTAAGGCGTGAGACAGGGTCTGACAAACACAGCTTTCTTTTTTCCTGGCCAAAGCAGGTGGTGCATATAATACTAATGTTTCCACTGAGCCTTATACAACTGTTTTAGGTCTTTCACTCTTTGTTATATTATTTCTGCTTTCCAGTTGAACTAGTGAGGTCCTGGTTAGGACATAGAAAGTTGTGTATATTGTATGCATGGAGTGCAAGTGCACTGCTTCTACGCATTGGCGTCTAGATGGCACACAATTTAGCAAGCTAGCTAGAAAGTGACTTAATTCAGGGAATGCAAAGGCATAAAAAAAGATGAGATGTTGGGAATATCAACATGTTTCTCAGACATGTGAAAGTAGATTAAATGTACAATCAACTAAAACTGTTAGGTTCAAAAGCCTCGGCCACTTCTGAAATGCCAGATAACACGTACAGCTTATGAGCTTGGACTTCCACTGACATGTTGCAGATGGACTCTTCTCATGAACCTGGTTAACATGACACCATTTGTATGCAATATACTGTATGTTCACCATTTTAATGTATTGTGTGATCATATCAACATTTGCGAATTGGCATGAAACTCAAAGCTCAGCTAAGGCTGAAATGAGTCTCATCAGTTTTATCAAAAGTCAGGGCAGTGCCAAAAGATGAAAAACTTCCTGACTGGGGTACAGGAATGTGTAGGACATCTTGCTAAAGCTCATTTATGCCAACCTCATGGTAGCACTAAACAAGTCAAGACAAAAATCATAGTATAAATAGGTTCCATCATGTTGTAACCATAAATGTTGGCGCAAAATTTCATGGCAACCCATCCATTAGTTATAGTAATATGTCAGTCTGGAACACAGTGGTGGGCCGACCGAATTGCGGCAATTATGGCTCAAAACTTTTGGGCAGCTTTAAAAATTTAATTGGCAGTATGTGCACTTTGTCACGGTTTTAATTACAATTCTTCTGAGGTGTTCTGTGTCTTTTATTTAATTCCTGCTGTTGTGGAACTTTAAAGATACCGCCCTCAGGTAATGTGCTGTTAAAAAAACCCCTGACTTTCAGCGAGCCAGTTGAATTTTGACGAGCCAATTACCATTTCTTCGTAGCAAAGTATTGAGTGGATCCACAACCGCAGTGTTTTTGTAACCATAATATATTGATTAAAAACACTGAAGATACCAGCTTCAAATTAAAACGGCCTCAAAAAAACGTACAGATTTATTTTTTATGTTAATGCATCACTCAAACCTTCTGTTAAAGTCAAATGGGTTTTTTCCAGATGACTGCAAATGCTGCTAATTTCCACACTATTTCTTACCCAGCCATTTGTTTCCCCAAATTAATTAGCTTTATTGAGGTAAATTGCCCACTGTGTGGTGCCTGTTAGAAAGCAATGGCGTATAGGAATTGGTTTGTAAGGGAAAAAGCTGGCAGATAAAAACGTGAACAATAGAATCCCTGAATACAATTAAGCAAAAGAATTAGAAGTCTCTGCAGTGAAAAAGAAATGTCCTGCCTCAGTAAATCCTCTCGTTCATGCAGGGAAAAAGAACTTTGGTGTACAGATAAAGTAAAGCCTTTCATTCCTCTGTGCAGGGGAGCTCTCGGTGTCCAAAAATGGAGGAGAATTTCAGACTTCATTTTCATGCTGGAGCTGTGAAGTCAGTGTGCATGATATTAGGAACACCTTCCTCACTCAGCGGTACTGTATTTTCCTCTCAAGACAGCGGGAACGCTTTGAAAAAATGGATTTTACAAGATGTTCCACATGAATGCTGGCAAATACTGACCCTTGGTCCTTTCATGTTTCTGCCAAATTTGGTCACGGTGGGTCTCTCCACCCACCTACAGATTCAGCCAATTTGAATCTGAGAAAAGCCCCACGTGTAAATTTAAATCACTCACATGTTAACGGAACCATTCCTGGAAAATATAATCCTCGAGGAACGAGGAATTATCAGATTTACACGTAAAACATTTGTCACATTAGAATGTGGCTAATAAGTTGTGATGTTGAAGAAGAGAAGATCTGATGTTGCATTCAAGTGTTTCTCCATTGTATCAGATATCCCAGTACAGTACGTGCGACTTGGCATATAAAATGCATTTAATGAGCCAACACACTCAGGCAGACTCAGGCAGACTCACCTGAGTCACTTGCTCACCAATTTAGACTAGTTAGTCCAGTTTATTTGACGTGTTTATCACTAAAGACAAGACTGACCAGACTGCTATCGTCTCTACGGGGGCCCTTGATGTTGCTGTGTTGAATTCAAAATAGTCTTTGTGGTAGAAAAGTGGTTCAGGATCTCAATCTCCAACCCAAAGTTTAAATATTCATAGACTTCAGTGTCGGAGGGAAGAAAGCTTTATCCACCTCATCCAAAGAAAAGTTATTCACTGCTGCTGAAGGGTCTGTTGCACTGCGTCCTGCTCATCGTGGGGAAAATCACCCCACTCAGTAGTGAGCAGTGTCTTTTACGCTTCTCTCCCCTGTTACCATAGTTTGGCAATGTGAACAACTTATGTTATGCAAGTAACAACACAATTGTTCTGATTAGTAGTAATAATTTGATTCCTGAATGCAGGAACAGTACAGACAAATGTAATGTGATTACATGATTACAACATAAACAACAAATACACAAGAAACATTATTATTACCAGCCCGTCAGTAATTTGAATCCTAATAAATGTACGTGCTGGATTTATTTTTACTTTCCGACATGTCTCCCTACAAATTGGGTTTCTTTTTCGGAGTCACATTGTTATTGAGACAGAAACACTAAACAGAATTTACAATATCACCCTTGCTTATTATTTTATTACATGTCTGTCACACTCCACCATAAGTGGATTGATTTAAAACTAAGTGACAAACTTTTGTCACTAATATATAACCCATCATCATGTTGAATTCCATTAAATGAGACCTATTACGCTCATTTTCAGGTACATAATTTTATTTTGGGTTACTAATAGAAAAGGTTTACACGCTTTATGACTCAAAAAACACATCCATTTTCCCATACTGTCCAGTGCTGCAGCTCTATATTCCCCCTCTGACTAAAATGCTCTGTTTCAGCTCCTGTCTCTCTAAAGGCCCCCACATACTTGGTGGAATGGTGTGCATAGAAAAACAGTATTCCGCCCCTCCCACACACCGCGTTGATTGGCTAGCACACCACCAATCAGAGAATCCAATGGCTCAGACGGCCAACAGTCAACACTCTCAGACTTTGCAAGTTGAATCGGAGCAGACGCCGTCCACGCGGTCCCAAAAGCTTCCAACGCAGCTGAACACATCGAACAGACTTGTTCTCGAACTTGTTTGAGTCTCCCCAAACGCTTCAGATGGCCAGCGGTTGGCCTGGTGTGTTTCACGCTTAAGGCCCAAATACCCAGTCTGCTCTGATTGGCCAGCTCACACATGCCTGACCCAGCACCTGTAACAACAACAGAGCAGCTGTGCTAAATCAAGTTCTTACATGCCAAACTAGGCAGAATTATGGGAATGCGTGACATGGTGACATAGTGTGATGTCACAAAGTCACAGAATGAAAAGGAGAGAACACTAACGAGGTGTTCCAGGAGCAATGTTTTCTGTGGGAGAGAGGAGCTTCTGTTGGTGCAGACTTTGACCTTTTCAAGTTTCAGGGTCTTCTACAGGCACAAGAACCTATAAAACATGGAAGGAAAGGAAAAAAACAAAACAAAAAGCACAATAGGTCTGCTTTAAGATGCATTAAACTATATTTCACTGGACTGCAACATGGTCAACAAGCACATCAAGGACTGCAAAATCTGCCAGTTGAAACTAAAATCGGGGTTTAAAGAAAACATGATAGTTGAGGTTTATTGAGTGTTGTTCCACTACATTTTCTAACATTTTCAACTATGATTTCTGTGTACTGTGTGTGTCTGGGTGCTTCTGCTTCTGTTTATACTGTAGGTCGAATTGAGGCAAATATTATGCATTATACATTAAGTGTTTTGGATGATACAGAGTTGTTTCCTGGGAGTGAATAAAAACCTGAATGTGTGCATATCTCTGTTTGTTTGTTTTTATATTTATTTATTTATGGCAGCTGTTGTAAACAAGAATGCATCAAAACAACAAACTGTAGCAAAGTGACACTATAATGTTGTGCTGGCTGCAGGTTACAAATGAGGTGTTCAGAGGGAAACAACTTGGGATTATTTGACTCACACATACAGACTACTGAGTGATTAAAATGATCATAAATAAAAAGAAATACTGATAAAGTTCTGCTGCGGAACTTATAGAAAGTTTGCTGACAACGCTGATTAGTTACAAGAGATATGAATAATTAAAAGACAGTGTTAAGCTCTTTACAAGGCCTTTAGCTGTGTGGGTTATTAAATTTTGATCTATGACAAGTTCATTTTTTCTCAAGTACCATTAAAGTAAGACAGAATATTCTGCAAAAAATCTGTAATTTATTCACTGAGAACTTCAAGTAAAAGTTGAGGGGCTCAAAAAAAAGCAAACCTTTCAAAGGCTTCTGCACAAAGTTGTAAGAAAATCACATTGAGGGTTCAGTCTCATCAGGTTTTCATCTTCAGTTGTCACTGTTGCACATCATCATTAATTCATCTTGCTTTCTTTCTCACTTAGCAGATGACACATTTCAAGCAGAGAAGCAGATGTACGAGCTGATTGATGTGATTTGTAAAACAGAAGCACGCCAAGCGTGGAACATTATACCGTGCAGTTTTGCATAGTTAGTCGGTTGGTGTGAAACAGATGCTGTCAGGAAACAGAGGATGACATGACTTCTAAGTTTTCTCTTCTTGCTTTCCTTCGTGTTTGTAATTTAGAGATGATGTTGGCATGATTTGCAAAGTTGGATTCCCTCTGAGCATGAAAACACCTTTAAATAAGCATTTCGTCAGATAGGGCTAGAAATTTGGTTTGCAACGTTACAAAAAAATGCACACGATCAAAGGTGTGTAGAAACTGGTGACATCGAGTCAAAGATGTATATGTTGCGGCTGTCTACTTAAGTTAGCATGCTAACCAGCTAGCCCCGGCCAGTCCTGTCTCCCCACTTTTTTTACAATAAGAGGAGATCCAGCATTGGATAGCCTCAGTAGTTTCAGCTGATATGAAAAATCAACAAGTTCACAACTTAGTCTATGGCAGGTGCAATATTTGTAAAGTGGCAATTTGTCAAATTAATTCTCAACAAAGAGCATATCATCAGAGTAGCCGCTACTGCTGCTAAATTTAGCTGCTTTTAGTTTGTAAGCATGGTTAACTGTGCCACTACCAGTCATATCAGAGCAGTGTGGGTGTTGTTTACAATCCAACTTTCACCCTACATAGTGGCTAGGGACTAGCAGGTTAGCATGCTGACTTTAATGGATATGTCTGCAGTGCACCACATAGACCTCTTTTCAAAACTGTGATTTCTTTATGTTCTTCTGATAATTCCACAACAGATAGCTGTTACCAATACCAAAAGATAGCTACAACAACGAGTACACTGATTGGATTTTGCCGCAAATAATATTGAGCCCTGTGAACCTCAATGAACTGGAGCGCTTCAAAAGGGGAAAACAACAGAGGAAAACAATCTCATAAGTAATCTGTAATTTTTGAATTGTGTTCGTCGCCACACGCACTGTTGCCACACAGTTTGATTGACATGCCAAACAAGATTAATCTGTGTATGGGATGTACGCTATGTCACTCACTCTTGACGGTATTGCCTTGCTTTCTTTTACATGCTTTGTGCAGCAACAGCAGCCCATCAACTCGTAATCAATGCCAAAATGTCCTCTGGTACTGTTTGAATGAGACACACCTGCATTTATTGGATTTTGGTGGTAATTTGTATTTTTCAGTAATACTTTAAAGAAAGCTCAGAATTTGTCATGACTGTATCCTAACCCTAATCCTACATTCAAATATGTTATCCAAAAAGTTTCTATACAAAAAGACACGCTCCTAAACACTTTCTGGAGTAACAATTTTGGCCCTGACTCTTAAAAATTGACATCTGATCCATCCCATTTACTTTGCATAGGGACAAGTTTTTTCAATAGCTTCCAGGTCATTTGACTCATTGACTCAAAATCAATGACAAAATGTCTTCTGATAGCGGTTGAATAAGGGGCAGCACATTATCAGAGTAGCCGCTAACTGCTGCAAAATGTAGCTGCTATTAGCTTGTAAGCTTGGTTAACTGTGCCACCACCAGTCATATCAGAGCAGTGTTGGCTTTGTTTACTTTCCAACTATCACCCTACATAGTGGCTACGGACTAGCAGGTTAGTATGCTAACTTTAACAGATATCTCTGCAGCGCAACACATAGACGTCTTTTCAAAACTGTGATTTTTTTTGTGTGTTCTTATAATTCCACAACAGGTAAAAAAAACTTTTTACAAAATAAAATAAACACACAGAATGTCAGCAAGATAATAGTTATATTTTCTCTCATCATTGCTTAATTTCAGTGCAGGCAGTCAGCTAGTAGGGCCAATTAGCTCCACGACTAAATGAGCTTGTTGCTCACGGGAGCTAATGGCTACAACCAAAGACAGTTACAGCAATGAGTATACTGAATTTACCATTGCCATTACCTGCAAATTCTACCTTGAAATGAATCTTTGACTGTTGGATTTTGCTGCAAATAATATTTATATTCTCGAGCCCTGTGAACCTCAGTGAACTGTTGAAAACAACAGAGGAAAACATAATAGTGTAATCTCTCTAAGTAATCTGTAATTCTTCTGTTGTGTTCGTCACCACACACACTGCACACCAGTTTGATTGACACGCTGAACAAGATTTCTCTTTGTATTATGTTCCCACAACTCTTCATTGTTATCCTTGAAGTATAACCAGGCTTGCAGAATGGGATGTACGCTATATCACTCACTCCTGACTTTATTGCCTTGTTTTCTTTTACATGCTTTGTGCAGCAACAGCAGGCTGCAGTGCAGTGTGTAGTTTATCAAAAATGAATGTTAGTCCTGACGGCTTTCAGTGTGTGACTTTGTTTTCTCTTGCTTAGTCTAGTGACAAAGTGCTTTGTATTGACCCTGCTGTGTAAGAGGCACAGGGAAATTCTGCAGCGTATATGCAGAGATCTGTTTTCTGAATCACTTCCATACGCTGAACTATTCAGTGACGCTTCAAGGACCAGACCATTTAATTTGGATATTAGCATAATTTATGCTTAGCGGCTAGTTTGAAACAGAGGAATCGATTTAGCACAGCTCCTCTGTTAGCCATGCTGGTTCAGGCATGTATGAGCTGACCAATCAGAGCAGATGGTATTAGAGACGGGGGTGAAGGTTTGTAGATGGACCCAAAAGCTGACAATCAGACAGGTGAAGGTTATAAGCTGATTTATTCAACAATCAGAGGGATAATAGTGCAGTTCAGGGGTAGTTCTTTAAAGCAGGTGAAGAGGGCTCTGTGAGGAGAGGGGTTACTTGAGGTCATGAAGCTCCAGATTGTGCAGAGAAGTGTAGTGGCTGCATGGTTTAAGGTGCAGGGTTAGCAGGGAGAGGACGGGGTCCTGAGAGCATCTCGGCTCGGGGAGTCTCAGGTGGAGTGTGGCTGGTTGCAGAGATGTGCAGAGATGTGTACATTTAAACAGACATTTTGGTGCAACATGATCTAAAAATCAAACCGTCATTTAATCAGGTTTAAAATTGATCCTTGTTGATTCATCTCAGCCAAAATATATTTTTCTCACTGCCACATTTGTGTTTTCCCAATAAGGACTAAATGAATAAAAATAGATTGAGTTTGTGTATGTTGCATCAGTCCTGGACCAAATCCATTATGTGGAGGTACTGCAGTCATTAGGCTGTCAGCAACAATACTTGCTCTTCTATCAAATTCAGCGTTCTTCTTCATGAGGTTGGGTCTTTGTCAAAAAGCCTACAAACAATTTGTAACTTGACATTATAGAAATAAAGAGCTATACATCAGAGGACATGCAGGATCCAGCTTATGAAAAAAAAAATTAATATTTAAAAAACGGCATGAATAGTCACACTTGTGTACTATTGGATCAGAGCCATGCATAAGCAGTTTCAATAGCCAGAGGGAACTATTTAACATGGATCCCACAGGTTCGTGTCTCTCTCAGCTCTGCATACATATATATGTGATTGTTTTTTCTTTTTTTCAGTTCTTTGACTGCTCATAATAATGTGTGACTTTTCCAATAACCTTTGCACTTTGAAAAGCCACATCCTGAACACGGCCATTCAGCTAAAGGCTTAAAGGACGTCCTTTGTTTGTGAGCTTTAATACCCTACACTTAGAGGATTAAAGAGGGTGCGTGGGTGGGGGGGCAGACAGGTAAATGAAACTGTGGAGTTCAGAGAGGTCCACATCTGAACAAAACACTGGCCCGGTCAGACACAGGGTACTGGGCAGGAACATGCTACTTGAACAGCCCTGGAGGAGTATCGGAGCTCACTGAACACTGGTAACATAAGAAGCTGTGACATGCTGTTTGATAGTGAGGTCAGCCACAGATGCAACTGAAGAAAGTTTTTATTCACCGTTTTATTTTGATTATGAATCTAAAATTTAAAGATTCCTTTTCAGTTTGTATTGGCGATAGTCGATGTGCATTGTATGCTCTAATGACAAAGAAGATAAAGGGAAATAAATCTAATCAAACCCTTGACAGGTAACAGGTGCTGTCTGAGATGACAATCAGTGAAAGACCAGGTGGCCGAAATTACAGTTGCTTAACATCATCAGACGCTGATTTGTGCTCTTACTGCCTCGTTATATCCTGACAAATGATTCTTGAATAACAAGTTTACCTCCTATCACAACTTTAATGTTTTTTATAGGAATGTAATTCCATCACAAAAAATCAAACCCTTACATTAAACAATATTGTATTTTTTTGCCACAATGTAACCATATTGTTGCATTGTTGTTACAACATGTTCCACAATTAATATCTTGTTTTTAGAGAGGATGTTAACACCTATAATAATCATTATTATTAACAGTAAATGTGTCCTTATTTAATTGTAAAGCATATATTAGGCAATTGGATGGATGAACTGCACAGTATTTATTAACGATTGAGTGTTATACATATCAGTTGCAACTTTACAATAAACAGTTGCTTAATAAATGGAAGACCTTGTAACAATATGTGGACAATTAAGCTAATAAAGTTAAGTAAAACTTTATTAATGAAACTGCTTTCAAAACCAGAGTTACATGGTTCCGTACAATCCCAGATAGCAAAAGCATTGTGGCTGAACTGGCCTGTATCTTGGCCACAGTTTGTTCTATTGTTTGGTTCACAATAAGGTAGGAATTATGGCCCTGGATGTGCTTCTAAATGTCAGAATTAATATGTATATATATACATACATACATATATATATATATATATATATGTGTGTGTGTGTGTGTGTGTGTGTGTGTGTGTGTGTATGTATGTTTAAACACTTTAATATGATAAGATAGAAATAGAAGAGCATGGAGCAATATGAGGACAATACAGTAAGTAAAACCTTTTTAAAAAATCAAAGCAGAAAATGACTGTAAATGCAATAACAGTTACACAGAAGGCAAATACATGTTACACAACAAAGTGCTTACTAAACAAGTGAGTTTTTGGCAGCTTTTTAAATTCTTAAATTGTTAACTTCAGTGGTCTCAACTGGGAACACAATAACAGTAGTTGAAAAAATGTATTAAAGATGTGTATATTCAATACACTAATTATCCATATTGAGTACAGTTTGAACACAGTGCTCATTTCAAAGAAAGAGAACCAAATATTACTATTATTCAAATTTACTATAAATATTCTTGAAGAGTTACATAAGTTAATTTTCACCGTACAAGATACATAAATATTGCCTAAATTTTTCGTGTGTGTGGTATGTGGGGGAAGTACTGATCTGTTTTATAATAAGGTGGAAAATAGTTGCAGCAAAGCACTTAACTGATTTTTTTATTTCTCCATCTATTGTTTATCATATTTTGGACAACGCTGTAAATCAATGTGCAATCGCCTCTCAGCAGGTTTTGTTGCTGAAAGAAGCTGAAAGTCCTTCTGCTCATCGGGCTGCTGCGTCCTCCCATCCACAACAACATCATGGTGTTTGGTACCAGCAGTTATACATGAACATAATAAATAGTCTACTGTCCTCTACATCTGTTGCCAGTTGCAGAGTGACAATTTGATTTATGGGACTTGGAGGAACGGTAATGAATTAATTAGGTTGATAAGATGCACTCCTCAAGGTCACTGTTGGCTGAATCACATTCATCTGCCCACTGACTGTAAATCTGATTAATACATCCAGAATGAGAACTGACCATCCAAACACTTGACAACTGCTCGCATCCTCATATCCGCTTTATTTATAGTCTTTAAATCGTCCGTCTGCTTACTGGGGCTTAAAAGGAGTCAGCAGAGGAGATTTCAGTCACTTAAACATTATCTTACTAATTAATTCAGACAATTTATTAGTTTTACACAAATGCGTCTCCAGCACAACATTATCATTTCTGCTTATTACAACAAATCTGCTCAGAGTAACAAATGGGTAAAGGTGCACTTCATGACAAAACACTTCAAACATTCAGATGAGTTTTAATAGAAACATAATTAAGACTACAGTAATTAGAGAAAGCCAGAAGAAGACTGTGGATGTAGAGATCATATTGTCACATTAAATAATAGTAATTAGTACAATTACAACTTGTGCACAAAATGTTTTTCTTGGTAAACACTCCCCTGCTGAATGTTTTGGGCTCTTGCAGAAGCTGCACTACATGCACATTTAAGTTTCAGTGTGATGTTTATATGTGGAAGGGCAGGAGACAGGAAGCCCGGGACTAGGAGCCAGGCGAGGGGGAGGGTCTAAAAAACTGGTGGAAATCTTACCTGGGCCTTTCCGCGTGCGGTGAGACACACCTGAGGGAGCAGCTGAGGCCAGCCTTTGTTTGCTCTTTGATGGGATTCGCCATGTTTGGTGAGGGACCGTGAATTGGAGTGATTTGTTTAGACATAAAAGCTACCGACCAAGATTCCAGTCACCTTCATGCCTCTGATTAAGGGAAAAGACTGCTAGTCTTGAAAATGTTTATACAAAGATGCCCTTAGAAGAGCCAACTGCTGCTTTTGTTGTTAGACTTGTAGAGTGCTCTTTACTTGCTTATTGAATGGGCCACTTTATGTTTTTTCTTTGTGTGGCTTTTTGTTGTACAGTATCAGCGGGGGGGACTGGTGGGGGGAGTATCTTGAATGTGTGTTTCTGCCATGTTTTTAAGTCACCTTAGCTTTCTGTGAATAGGCCATTTCAGTGTGCAAACGGTTTGAAATTGTTCTCCGTGTAGTGGTGGTTTCACCCATGAATTACCTACATATTTTGTGACAATCCCTTTTATATGCACGACTCTACACCTACACCTCTGGTAGTGCAGCTTACCACTTTATCATTTATTATGTTTGTTGAATTATTGGTTTGTTCATAAAGTAACTACATTTTCCTTTCATCCTGCCTTTTAAATGGTTTATCAGATTCCCTAGTTTTCAATTTTTTTTTCACATGTTAATCTATATCCATATAGATCTATATTTTTGGTATAATAGTCTCTGGTTCTATCAAATCCCCCGGTTACATATCAAAGGAAGTAACTGGAGCCACAGATATCTCAGACATAGTACTGCCTTTTTAGATTTTACCTTGATATGTACTGTATTGGAATTACGAAACAAAACAAAACAAAAAGACAATCTTATTGTTCACAAAGGTCGTCTTCAATCCATCTGGCAGTTCATCAAACATTAAAACTGTCATGATGTTGGGATTCAGGTTTATGGTTTCTTATTTATTTTGTGGGGTCATCCTCATGTGTCATATTGGGGTACTTTGTCTTGCTTTTCTTTGTCTTGCTTTTCTCTTCTGTGATTGTCGTGATTAGTTTCACCTGTCCATGACGAGCCTCATGTGTACTCAGTCCATGTGTTTTCATCTTTCTGTCGTAAGTCCATCAGTGTTTGCTCTTTGTGTTTCATCTGTGTTCCTGTCTGTGTTCCCTGTGCTTTTTTTTCCATTTGAGCTTGGTTTATTTTTTGTTGTTTTGTTTTATTCTTCAGCTTTTAATTGAGGTTGCCGTTCTGTTCTGCCTGGGGGCTGCATTTGGGTCCTTTTTTGCTGCAACTTAACAAAAACACACACATCACATTTCAACAATGACATTATGAACCTACAGTAAGTGATATGTTGGCTACTGTGGGGGTGGCAGTGGTGAGGAGCTGAAAACCACATTGACATACTTTGAAATTTTAGGTTGATGCGGATATGTGTTTGCAAGCGGTGCATATTTACACATTCAGGGTTAGGGTGGTGACGATGAGTCTAGCTGAGACTGAGAAATTAGTATTGGCTTTTTCTTTGGTCCCCACCTACTCCTGGGGGGAATATTTGGCTGATTAGCTGCTAAACTGACCAGGTCTTCTTCTTCAGGCAACTTTCTTAATCCCACCAGGGGCAAGTTCTTTGAGCAGCTTGTACACAAGAACAAACCTACAGTGACATGTTGACACATAAATAGATGAGTATATAAATAAAATAGAATAAAAAAGTGTCAATATGTAAGTCAAATTAATAAAGGAAATACAATCAATTGTCTGTCTGCTGTTAGGTGCAGAGCAGATAGTGTAGAGTGACATCAGAAGACAGAAAATCAACAAAATGAAATAATTTTTTAATGCCTATTATTTTTCAGTGCTAATGCAACTTTTTCAAATACAAATATTTAAATGCGAATGTTTTCTCTGTCAGTCCAGGTTCTGTTTTCAGTGCCAAAATTCACTCTATATTTTTAGAGGTTTTTCACTGGATCACTTAAAAGCATCAAGTTGTGAGCTGTAGAAACACTAATCAAAACAAGCAATACATCACAGTAGAGCTGAGCCGAACACCAACATTGGGTGATACATACAGGAAGTCATGTGATCTATTTTTACAAAAGAAATATCTGCTATTGTCACATTTAGAAAAAAAACCCTTAAAGAACTGAGAAACCAGTTGCCAGTGAGATGAAGCACTATATGTTTGCTGTTGCGCCCACCTGAGTTTAGCCTCTTCTGTTTCCTCCGTGATAAACAGCCAATCTCATCGCCCTCTGTTCCCAGACGTTTCCTTCAGTAGTTGAATCCAATTAGCAGACATACCACCTCACCAGAACCCGAGACTTAATTGAGTCCCAAAATGAATCCGTCACCTGTGTTCAGCGCCAATTTCTTTTAGTTTAACGGAGGCGCCAGCGACCGCAGACTCTCCATTGATTGGTCGCGGGAAACTAAGAAGTTCCACTTTGTTCAGCAAAATGCCTCAGATTCGTTCCTGTGGAGGCCATTAGCTCTCTGATCAGAGGTGGTAAAGACAGGCAGGCTTTATCAAGGCTGCGGCTGTTAAACAGAGCTGGCCTGTGGGTTGGAGGTTTCATTGATGCTGCTGCTGAATGTGTTCATGCTGTGTGAGACACCCGTAGTGACCCAGCGGGGAGCTCAGGGGTAGAAACTATCTCACCGGCTCAGCGCTGCACCAAGCAGGCACCATTACATCCCATTTGCAAACATAGGCATTTGGATGTGAGGCTGTTGTTTGAGGAAGCCAATTTAATTTTACTGCCCAGTTCGCCTGCGTGAGTGCCTTTTGTCATGCTCCTGCATTGCAAGTTTCTGTAATGTCACATGTTATTTTTTCCTTTATTTGATCTTTTTAGCGATAACAAGGCAGCAATATCTCCAGCAGGAATCATATAGAAAAAGGTCTATAATTTGCAAATGTGGCAATCTCATATTGCAGTGCGTTAGCATGTGAATAACTTCAAAGGTTTTTTTTTTATGGTCCCTCATATAGGAGAGAGCGATCAGCCAATATAATCGTGCCATTGTAAGATTAAATGTTAATAATACCCATAATGAAACTCTCAGTCAGGAGTTGGATGTAGATTAGAAGGATAGATATAATAGATTGATTTATATCTATGATCCACAGCTTCTCGATTCAATCATTGTGTCGACTGCAATTTTCTGCGGTTCAGCTCAGGAAGATGATGTTACAACAAAACATACACGACATACATTCGTTACTGCAAACACGACACTGACAACAAGCATTATGTGTTGAAGCATGACAGAGGTTTAGGCCATGGCCCCTCCGTAGGTGTCACAGCTCCTATTACGCATAAATCCAGCTTAATTTTTACTAAACACCATAAGAAAATGTGGGGGAAAAAACGCTCATCCAGCAGAATCCAAATGTCTGGAAGACATTATTTACAGCCTCGACGTGCTGTTGAGCTTGTGCAAACTCTTCAAAAAGGTGTTCTCGCTACAGGCTTTTAGTTTAACAGCTACAGCGAAGATTTTCTCTTAAAATGATGTAAAGTGTATTGAACCCTTGATATCTTTGTATTGTTTGTCTTGAAGGATGAACAACAGTGTGTTATGCAGAACCAAAACCACATCTTTCCTAAATCTTGACCAAAGAGCCTGAAGTTCGCCCTGGTCTCTGTTGTCCTGCACCTCCAGGGCATCCAGCACATAATCTGACTATTAAATGAAATGTTCCCATTGAACCAACCCTGTCCCCAAGACATTATGTTTATATCCAACTGACTTGCAACATTTTGAAGGAAATTGGACGCTGATTGGACTACATTTTGTACTGACATTATGAGGATGTGATGCTACTTAACATATCTGGCAAGTCACAAAACAATGTTGATGGTTTCGTTCAGGTGCTGGCAGCCCTAAGTTTCTCAAAAAAATCATTCTCTTGGTGTCTAAATTATTTTTTCACCACAACACAATTGGGAAAACTTATTGATAATGAATATACAAATATATTCTAAGAGACAGGGGTGTGTTAAATCGAGCAGAGCAGTTTACAGGGTTAGTATTGTTACTGCAATAAAAATTGACCCAGAACTGCAAAACAGGGTGAGTACAAATGGTACAGTGTTATCACATGGTGTTTCTTTTACATTACTGTCAAAACAAGCCCTCTGTGAGTGTTTTACTACCCATTAGCACTAGGTTAGATTAGTCCAATATTGTACTTATTTACCTTTTTTAAACGTATGTGTTTGTTTGTTTTTTATGTGTATGTGACCGCTGATGGATTTAAGGGAGACCGCTGTTTACAGATCTATACACACATTAACAGCAGATAGCACTGTAAATAGGGCAGCCGACTGTTAACAGCAGGGGAATGTGTTTTTTGTTTTTTCTTTTGTGCTTTGTGGCTGAGATATGAAAAAGGCTGTTTTGACACTGCTGATGTTTTACCTGCTCAACATAAAGCTGTGAATCATGGGAGCTCACAGGTTTAGGCGGTGGTTTCAGATGTCCCCAGAAATGTATGTTTGTGAAGGTTGCAGCATGCTTGTTCGTCACATCCTCACACTAAAGAGAGAATCGTGTAGGTCCTAAAACAAAACCCCAGCTCCTCCAGGCGTCTAATATCTTATTTATTTCCTTCAGAGTTGTGTTAAACATCAGCAATGTTGGGTTTTCCTCAATCTCCTGCCACGTTGGATGAGACACAACTTCATATCCATCTGTGAAGTAAAACAATGTCTTTGACTGCAACTACAACACATCTGACCTTATAACAAGAGCTTCACATTGAAATTTTTTATATGTGACAATCATCTTTCACTGTGTGCAAAAACAGAAATGATATTGAAAATATTCATATTCACAACCTTGATGAACTTCGTTAAGCATTACCTCGATGGGTATCTCTCTCCAGGCGACATACTGTAGTTTAGTTGTGTTTGTGTTGTTTATAATCTCATCTCCTAAACACTCATTTACTGAACATTTTCCATCTTGTTTGTCTCTTTTGTTTTAGGCACAGCTCTCACAGATCACAGGTGAAACAAATGCAACGTTGACAATTGCTCTTTCCCATCAGGTGTCCCAGTAAGCCATGCTAATGAACCAGCATGCGCAACACCAGGACCCTGGAACTGATTCAGCTAAATGGAAAGGCGTCTCTAAAGTCATCAGTGACAACTGTTTTTTGCCAAATATCTGCTGTGGAAAAGGGTCTATCTGAATGGAAATGGACAGAAAGAGAAATGTTAGGATGTTCGTCGGTGGGGTAGTTGCTAAAAGGACGGATAATCTTTTATTTTTGACATTTCGCTGACATGTTGATAATTTGTTTGATAGTATGACTCAATGACTCATTGATCCTGTATCTAACTGAGATCTGTGCAAGTTAAAATCCATGGCTCCGACTTTTGTCATGGTGATTTATTGTATATAGTAATACAAATTGTAATTGTACCATTCATTTCTCATTTCTGGTTATTTGACTGTCACACACAACTGTGACACAAAATTTAAAAATAATAACTACGTGGTACTGTGTTTGGAATTTTATTCATTTCTTTGACAGCAATGACAATAACAGATAAACTACATTTGATAGACTACAAAAATATGAATTAAACAGATGTAACTTGTGTTTTCTACTTACTCTACTCTCTTCAAAAAATAATAAACAACACATGTTTGAATCTATCAGACTACATAACTGCCTGTTACATCCGCCTCAGTACACTCTGCCCTGCATGCTTTAGATCTCCCCCTGCTCCAACGCGCCTGACTCATATGAATGGATTGTCAGCAGGCTTCAGCTGCCCTCGATGATGAGCTGATCATTAGAATCAGGCATGTTGGAGCAGGGAAAAAACATCTCAGAGGATTAGATTGAAAAAAACACACACGACCAGTAGGTGATTTCATGGGTGATGTCAACCCTTTTATTAACAAAATTCCCGAATGCATCCCCTTGTTAACCTGCAACCCCCCTCTCCATGCAGCAGAGTGAATATAGGGGCAGAGGGGTTGCTTAGATGAAAATGTTAGTCTAGTCTGCTGGACTCAATGATGCTTTATCTGATGGAAGTCTGTGCGAGTAAAAATGACCCCAACCTTGGCAGGAGTGATTCATTGTATGCAGAGCTAGAAAAATGTAACTGCAAAATGAATTCTGTGTAATTCCACTGACTGTGAAACTAATAGTTCAGATATTTGCAAAACATTGTATTGTATTTGGGATTACAGTGAAATTCCATGTAAAGAAAAGCGATATTGCACAGGCTACCCAGCGGTCACTGCACTGTAACTTCAATAATATAAAGGACTATGCCATGTTTAAGTACATTGTATTATCACATAAATCACCGAAACTGTAAAACAAATATATATGACTCCTGCCAGTATACCATAATATAAAGAACTGTAATTCACTAAATTGCTTTATTACAGTAACATGCGGTAAAGTAGATTACAGTAGAAAACTATAATAAATACCAAACCCTGCTGCCAGTATTTTACTGTTAATCTACATGAAACCTGTTGAGAATAAGAACTGGTGGGTGTTAAGTGGGATACAAGTGTTTAAATCAAACTAATGCATGCCTGAGAAAGTCAGACATACCTTCGCTTGAAGATGAATCATTTTCTCTGATTAGACCTATAATTAAGACAAGTGGAGGGCAAGTTATTTAATGCTCCCGCTGGCTTAGCGTTGCAACCTCTCTAATCATAAATCCAGACTAAACACTAATTGCAATTAATGAAAGTGCAAACATATGAGAAAAATAACAATAGCAATAAGTCACAAATTTGGTCCAAAGGAGTCTCTATACAAATCAGGACTTTTTTTGTCTTCATTGGTGTGCAGCTGTATGCTAAAGACTCCACCAACATATAGTCCTCGTGTTGTTTGTCTGGCATGAATGGTTTACTCTATATCACAGACTGATGCTGAATGAGCAAATAAAAGAACACCAGTGTCTGGCTGTAAAGCTTCTACCAAGGCTCTCTAAAGAGTCTGTCCGTGAGCCTGCAGTGATTTAAGAGGTAATGCTGTTTTTCTGAGAGCCCTTTCTGCAACTGTTTATGAGGAAACTTTTGGTCAGCTATATGGAGTGAAAAAGCCCCAAAACTGTACCACAGATTGTGAACTAGAAATGCACAAAGTCCACAATCGGTGTATTGTTTAAAAAGTGTAAAAAAAAACAATGCATAATTAAGCTTCATTATTCATGTGAATTTTACCCTGCAACCATGCAGAATCGCAGTCTCTAGAGACAGCGGCGCGCGGTGTGTGAGCGCGTGTTTTGGATGCTTCCATGATCCAGTTCAATATAAAGTAAATCATGCCTTCTATTTTAAGCTATTACTGTGAGGTCAGAGTTATTTTAAGTACAGTAAGCAGCACCTCATCATCTCTGAGTTACGTTTCTTAGTTGTGTTTTCTACCGTCAAAAGCCGGCAGTTCACAGGCCTGACTTCACAGCCGTATCTATAAAAAAGAAGCAGCGCGCTATCCGTTTGCATCGGTTTCTAGCAGAGACAAAGGTTAGTTGCTAGTCTCTTCCCCCCCCCCGAGCAACAAAGGAAACGAAGAGAAGAAACAGAAGGAGCAGTGTGATTGGAAGCTGGAAATCGAGTCGCTAATCAAAGCTGCGCCTGGATCTGTAACTCTAGCAGCTGGGTGTGGAGAGCTCGTCCCTGCTCGCCCTCACGGCAAAGAGACACACTAACCTGCAGTGACCAGAGGGAACAAAGATTCACACTTTAATTCATTTTACTTTTATGTTCTCCTGCTTAATGAAAATCAAATCAAAACCAAGCCAGGGGCCCCCTCGGTCTCGCGTTCCGTCTCTCGCTCCCCTCTTCCTTCCCGATCCGTCTTTTCTTTCCCCTGTCGCTCGCCGTGCTGCTTTGAAGTGTAAATCAGATTCTACTGATGTATGAAAGTAGAGTGCAGACTGTACACCGGAGACCGTTTTACAGCACTGAGGGCATGCAGGGTGCAACCAGATGTAAGTGTATCTTTTTTCACGGAGCGCACAGGTCAATAATGCTTCATACATCTGTTTGTGTGTTTGTGTGTGTGCGAAGCCACTTACCAAAGGTACTGCAAAATTCATAAAGGTTGTGACTTTTTCTTCACTGTAGTTGGCAAAACACTGTAACTATCAATTGTGCGGTACTTGTTATTGCTGTTATTTCCTCAATTTGCTCCGTTCAAGTAAGTTTTAGCCTGAGATTTATTCTCACTTTGCGGTTGTTGTTTTTTTCCTTGGGGGGGTTTAAAGAGAAAAGATCTTGAATGAACAGAAATAGATTCTATTATTACAGAGCTCTGATCGACAAAACATGAATATTCAGTCCAGTTAATGTTAAGTTCAATCCTTCGTAAACAGCCCATCAGTTATCCCGCACCAACTCTGACTCGTGATTCATAGAGATTTAATAAAGCAATCAGCGAGATAAACGACAATGAGTTTAACCTGATTTAGCTCATTAGTGCGCTTCATGAAGAGAGAGCTTTTAATAGAGCCTAACAGTCACTCAGGCTGGCACACAGGTCATTATAGTCACATTCGACATACCATCCAATCGAGTACGTCCGTGTCCCGTCTCTTACACTTCGTCGTCTGTGTAAATGTTTCGCTCCCGTTCACGATCTGAACAAACAAGTGCCGAGCTCTGTATCCTCGCTGCTGCAGAGCTGCCTTCCACGTCACCAACATTTAAGCTGTGTGGCTGTTTCTTTAAAGAGCGAGTTAAAGTCCAACTGAATCACACTGCATTGTTTTTGTCTGCTACTCTGATGGCGCTTGATGCTGAGGGTGGTCAGAGTTCAAACAAGCTTGAAACTCTCAACCTGAGAGAGAAGTGAAACTCTCCTACTTTTTAATTACTTTACGTCCATCACACACTGTGTTTACCAGGTTCTGCCAGAGAGCTGCGCGCTCAGAGACAGTCGGTATCAAGCCTGATCGAAGGGAACCTTTTTTCGTGGCTTTTTAATTGGTTGAGCCTGGGACAGAAGACACGGTTCTTTGTTTGCAGTTGAATGTTGTATGTAAGAAGTTGTGTTTATGTCTCACGAAAGGTTTGCGACTGCAACAGTATTATTGGATTGATGTGGGCTGGGGACAAGCATGTGGCCGACACACTAGCACTAACATGTGGTTTTGTTAGAAGAAGTGGTTAAAACCTCATAATGAGTTTTTTTCCCATGCTTACTAACATTTTATAGAATTTTAGAAACACATAAGAATCAACATAAATAAAAACATGAAGAAAGGACAGTATAAGTATATATACATTTTAAGAAATGACAAAGACAGTAATAAGTCAAAAATTAAAATCAATATGCATGAAAGTCAAAAAGTAGAAAAAGAAGCTGTGCTGTAACTGAGCCATCGGCTTGTCTTTTAGTGCCCATGAGTAAGAATCTTATTTAAAACCACTGAAAGAACACTATGATATATATTAAACATGTGTGTTCCAAGATGTTTCACCCACTGGTGACGTGCTATTTTTGTCTTGAATTTTTAATCAAACCAAACCCAACTTAATTTTTTTTTTGAATAGCACTTTTCATGTTTGTTCTCACCAACGTAGACAGTAATGACAGCAAGTCCCAGACAAGCAACATCTGACAGACAACCAAAACATGAATTGACAGATGTAACCCGTATCTGCTACCTATGATACTGTTTATACAATAAATAATAGATTATAAATGTTTTAAGCTGCTCATTACACTCAACACCATTGTCGTTAAATCCTGGTCCTGGTGTTCTCCTGTGTCCCTGCTCCAACACACCTGATTCAAGCGAACAGGTCTGTATCAGGCTGCAGAAGAGCTTGATGAAGAGCTGATCGTGTGAATCAGGCGTGTTCGGGCTGGAAATCACAAATAGCTAGAGAGAGTGCTGGTGCAAACAGGGTTGTTTCCTAACTAATTGGTCCTTTATCTGACTGAGGTTTGTGAAAGTTAGAATCTATGGCTGTGACCATGGCTCCGAAATATTAGCAGCCTAACTGTGCTGTGTATTGATAAATCCATGGTGCTTTCCCTTGTGCTGAAGCTAAAGACAGATTTGTAATTGTACCTTCTCTCAGTCCCTCCCCTCTGTCAGTTTTATCTCGGATCTAGAATAACCTCGACACCGTGTACTATAAATACAGTTCTAGTCACCTTCATGATCAAAGTGACGACGAGCAGCATGTAGTCGCAGGGGAGCGAGAGGATAGAGACACACAGCTGCCTGTAGTTTGTTCAAGGAGTCCTACAGTATTGAGCTTTTTTTTGTAGGAGGGTTACATGGGTGTGTGTGTGTGTGTTGGTTTATGGTGTGTGGGGGATTAGGCGGCTGTCCTGCTGGGCCATCACCCTGTTATAAATAAGCAGATCTGACTCTAACCATTTGTTTTAATGACTAGTGGTATGCACAATCGTCTTATTAGAAATAATTGCAGGTTAATAAAAAGTCATATTTGCACATACATT
>CAEMYA010000013.1:163361-211773 GCA_903131615.1 Diplodus sargus
GTGTGTGTGTGTGTGTGTGTGTGTGTGTGTGTGTGTGTGTGTGTGTGTGTGTGTGTGTGTGTGTGTGTGTGTGTGTTTTTCTGCTCTGTTACTGAAACACTATTACAGAGATATTTTCATCAGCATTGGAGAAGAAAGTGGGTGTTTTGTATAAAAAAAGCAGTGGTCTTGAGATGATCACTGCCCGCCGCAGTATCCAACCTGACCAGCCGGACCACCCCGTTGTCGAAGAAGAGCCATGCTAATCCAGCTTAGTATGACGGCTACTCCTGGTTAATGTCCGGTCACCAGGTCGACAGAGAGCAGGACGAGGAGAGGTGGACTCTGTTTATATCAGTGATGCTTGGTGGATGGACGGTGTTTCCCAGATGTCGATCTTTGTGGATTTCTCATCGCTATCTTCACCCTGACACAATTTCAAAAGATGCACCACAATATGTGTGTATGTTTGTATATAACCATACGTTCTGGGATTTGTGTAGCTAGTTCATTTCATCAACTCTAAATACGTTGCGCAACCCCGTGTCTTATAATGACCGATATATTACCTTGTACCTTGAATCACGTGAAGATGGAGAGTGTGTTCTCAAAGTGCATAGATGAGTGATGTTTGGCTGTAATGTATTCATTCAGGCCGATCTCCTGCCGTTTCTGTTTCAGCATCGACTGCAGCTGTTAAACATGAATCAGAATTAGCCCACTGCATGTTTTTACAGCAAGACTTTGATTTATTTTTGAAAGCTGTGCAGTCAGCAGTATGAGCTGTATGTGGCCATGACTGCATTTGACTCATCACTCTCTCTTTTTATATCTGTTTGTCTTTGCTTTGGCTGTGATTCAGCACTAATGCAATGTTAAGTTATATATTTTTTTTTTGATTTAAGAACAGCGAAATGGAGGATTCATTAAAAGTATAATATAAAAGAGGACTGTGATATTTTCCAGAGCTGACAACTGACCATCAAGACTCCACAGATACTTTTCCTCGAAAGCTTTAAATTTTACCTAATTTGTTCGGAGATCAAAAGTATTGTCACATCTCTTCCTCTGAGACAGAATTTCTTTCCTTCACCGAGGACTTAGAAACGAGCCACATCGCCCACGCGGCGTGACCCGTAAAAGACTTCTCCTGACTCAAATGTGTAAAACTCATTACTAAATCACCCACAGCGAGGAGACATCGCCTTTAATCAGTCAATATTGTTTAAGTGGATTTGCTGCAGAATCTTCTGCTCGTTACACCTCATATTTAAGAAGTTTTCTTTTTTTCTAAAAATGAGGTTGAGCATGAAATGTTTAGGCCTGTTAGAAACAGCGAATCATTCCTGGCTTAAAGGCTTATAAACAAGGGGATTTAAAACAGTTTTTTGTTTTTTTTATAAAGCTCATATTATCAGGATTAAACTTAAGTGCCCACGGGTTCGTAAAATATAAAGAGAGCACACAAAGTATCAAGAGTAATAACGAGTTACACATTTCATTTACTGTGGTGATGAAAAAATCACTTTGTATTTTATTCCATTTAAAAGCAAATATGCTAAGAAGATTCAGCTTAGGGTGACTGGATGTGGGTAAAAAAAAGTGTCTTAATTGACTTCAAGTTATTGAAGCACCTATGATGCAACACAAAGCTTTTTGTCGTGACCATGAAAGGATTTATTCATCTTCACCCACAGACAAAACACAGTTTCGAGGCTTTGGGGTTCTCATTTTATGTGACATACATCAGCTTTCCTCTGCCGAGTTTGGCCAATTCACTTCGTTTCCGCATGAGAGATGAGAAGAATTGGAAGCTAAAATGGAGAAAGTAGGGCAAAGAAAAGAGAATTTATGCCAGGCATTAGTCTTCACAATTATAATGGTCAGAGTTGATGAGTTCATTTCTGCTCCTAAGCCGCTGAAGAAAAGGCCATCAGACAAATCACATCTGAACCAGGTTATAAATGTTAAAATCTTGCAGCGCCTAGAGCTAATATACTCAGTAGCCTGTAAGTAAAAACAAAAATACGACAGCATAAATAAAAGGACAGGACTAAACTGTGTGTTTATCTGCTCGGACGCCTAGTCTGCAATCACTAGCAAGTCCGGCTAACTTGCTTGCTAATCTACGTAAATAAGACGGTGTTGTTGCCCACCTCTATCTTAAAGCAGGAATCATCAGCTTGCAAAGAATTTAAGTTTTTACAGATACAGGCTTATGTATGAATTGTACCTGAAAAAAATCTGAAGTAGATTATAACTTTGTTGAACTGTGTACTGACATTACTTAGATTTCTTCTGTCAACACTCACTGAATTCAGCACTCACCAGAGACTCCGGCTCTCTCTCTTCTTTTCCCAGCTCCCTTTTGTGTAGCTACATTCATATTGCAATTGAGGTCACCTCTGCAGATCGCTGCTGCAGTCGGGTTGATAAACAAGAATAAAGATAAATCACCTTTTAGATCATAAAAGTCAAAAAGTAGTATCTCAGCTCTCCTGTCAGTACTCTGAACTTTTATTCTCCAGGTCTGTCTCTGCAGAGTCGGCTTTGATATAATGAGACTGTCTGCACAAAAACATCAGAAATTAGTTTGTTAGCAACTAACTTCCCAAACATTAGGGAAATGGGTCTGATTTCTTGATGGGGCCTTGTTGTCTAAGCCCACCCTGCAGTTTTTTCTTGCCAGAAAAGTCCGAATATATAAGCCGTAAAGTTTTTTACAGCAATATCCCATGACTCATATTATGATGGTTTTATAATTGATGTTGTAAAGAATGTTTGCAGAGAAGTGTGGCTGCTAGTGTATTTGGATTTTTTGTGTTTTTAATTGCAGCAAGTTCAACAAATACAAAGGCAGCAGTTATACTCATGCTTTCTTTCCCTAATTGTCTGCTACCTCAGGCACAGATGGTGATCGCCTCACTTGACTCCTTCCTGCTTGCACAGAGAAAACCCACCCGTGATTTAATTTTCAGGGCATCAAACTGAGCTCATAAACTTAATTTCCTCTCAAAGCCCAGGCGAGTTCACCTACATTTTCTCCTCCACTATTGTGCCAAACATGACTGCTGCTTCTTTCAAACCTCCTGCTATCATTCTCTGATACAGTAGTTAATTTATCTACATTAAAAGAAACACTTGAGTGCCCTTATCTTGTTTCCTCAGCTGAGAGAGTTCAAACCAGTCCTCTCACTGGTTACCTTCTGGGTTTGGGCTTTTCATTTTTAATAATTTTTCTGAGCTCATTTGCTCTGCAAATACTTGCCAGAATTAAAGACACAAATGTCTTGCTTCATGGCGCATTGAGGCCGTGTGCCTACTTAAAACCTGTGGCTTCTCGTTTTTGGTGGTTCTATTTGAAAAGATGAGTTGCTGCACTTCACAGGCACCCTGCGATGCACAACAGCTTACTAACTTTCAGAGCACTGACCTCAAAATGCACAGAGCGATGAGATAATTAAAATCATTCCTAGTGAATGGATGCTGTAATTCAAGTGACATTTCACCAAGTGGACACAGAATGGACTGTGACAACACAAAGTGAAAGGTTTTCTCAAGGTTGGTTGTGTCAGGTAGGCAAGACCTCATATGTTGTCATGAAAACCTGTGCGGCCAAACACGATCTTGCATAACAGATGACGATCCCTACAGTGAAGAGCCTGTAGAGCCTTATATGAAGCAGAATGTATTCGTCTGTCTACATATTTCTGGCGTTCTGTCAGCTTGTCAAACAGGCTGGTTTAATGTTCCCCCTGAAGAGAAAAGACTAGACTCTTTCTGTTAAGTCCATTTCATGTTTCATCGCTCATTACATGATGATTTAAGTGCTGCTCTGTCTTCTGAAATGTCTCTCATTTCTGAGTTCTTCTGGATGACTGATTATTAGAAACGTAGGCTTTGTTGTAGGACGGGAACCTTTTGTGTGGCTGATTTTATTTGAAGACCATGAAACAGAAGACACAGTTCTCTTGCTGCAAAGTGATGTGATGTGTAAAAAGTTATGTTCATGTCTGACAAATGTTTTACAACTTCAACAGTATTTTGGGTGTTTTATAAGTCTCTTACGCCCGCCAAGCGTGTCTAACCCTTTTCTAGTGTTTTGATATACCAAGAAGGATATGTGGTCCCCTGTGTGAGATTGGTTCCTGCTGCTGAGGCTCGGCCCATCCCGCTGAACATTGTGATTGAAGTGGCAGACGGGTCCAGCTCACCTATCCAGGGATGCAAATTTGGGGACACCTGATAAATTGTTTGCTGGCCTGTCAGCCGGGGCCGCTGGGAATTTTAAGTGAACAGCTCATCGCTGTACCTCTTATTACTGTTGCAGTCTAATAGATGTTAATCCTCCTTCAGGCTGTTGTTAATTAAATTTGAGGCACTGGTTAACTACCTGGAGACTGAGACAGGCATAGTTTGGACTACTGATAGCACTCGGAATAGCCTTGTGTAAAAACACTGGCAACAAGGGTGCTGTTTCGACTATTTTTTCATCAGGTGAGACTGGTACTGAGGTTTTGCTTCCATTTTTGTCTTACTTTAAAGGTGCGATACATAAGAATTGGCCAACTAGTCATTTAACTCCAGAAAACTAGTGGCGCCGCATATCACCTCTTACTATAGCTGGCCTTAGCTAGTTAGCTCAGTTAGCCATGCAGCTAGTGGTCTGGACTGGGAGCTAGGAGCACCTGGTGAGTGTTGGTCTTGTCTACAACATGGACATTACAAATACAGTCTGGATACAGCTTTGGATTTTCCACGTTGTGGGCCCCATGGAACATGAGCACAAGAGATTTCTGCGGACCAAGCAAGATAACTTTAATCATGTGGCTCTTCTACTCTTGGACCAAATTCTGATAGTGAAACAAGTCATTTTGCATGAGTTGTTAATGATAAAAAAATAATTTTCACAATGTATTTTATAAGTGTGTGTGGCCTATTTACAGTTTGGCCACTATGAAATTGACTTCAAGGCCTGGTGCTCTTGCTGTGGCCTTGGACCACACCAGGGGCATGCTATCATGCGAAGCATGCTAACTTCAAAACTGATCTTGTTAGCCTGTTGATAATTCAAGGTAATTTTATCAGTGTTTTAAACTAACATTCTTGCATATTGCACCCTTACAAGTGCCATTTTGATCACTACCTTTTCTTTGTCTAAACAGCACCCAGGAGGCCTTTTTCTGCCTTTGTCTCTTTATAATCTTATTTTACCAAATTCACCTGATTTTGCGGGAGCTGGCTCATAACAAAGTCTCTGTGGGCTGGGCACTTGTAAGTACATGACACAATAAATAAATGAATCAACAAACAAACAACCAGAACATTTCTTAAATTGTCCGTTATTTTGCCGTACTGTTTTCATAACCTCTTCAATGTGCACACTTTATAATTCCATCCAAGATGAACAGAATACAGCATGGCTCACAATAACAGAAAAAGAAATAAACAAATATATAACCTGATACTGTAAGATTTAAAACAGCAGCCTTTATTGCAGGATTGTTGAGTTGGATTGCATTAGACTGTACAGGCACCTGTGATGTTGTGTCCACCTCTTGTAGATTAATGAGACGTGTGAGTCTTGTGCTTTGTTTGCTGCCATGCATTTCACTTGTTTCATCATGTATTACAGCACTTCACTTTGTCATGTGAATGATTCTGATTAGAGCGATCTGGAAAGGTTCGTGCGCTCTGCCTGTGAAGTCCCCTGAGACGTGCTCGTGATGAAAGGCTCTATAAATACACAAGCCTGAACTAGGTGTGATTCTCACCTTGCCACCCCCCTCCGTGTCCACGCCAGGAAATAGAGTTTCCCAGCTGCTTTACTTAATATGCGGTCTTACTTGAAAATAAAATAATTGAGAAAACTTCAATGTCAGTAAAAAAAGAAATGATACTCTAATCTGAAGTTTCCTCTTCAGTTGTTGACAGTAAATCCAAACAAGTGTTTTCATTGGGGATAAAAAAACAACAACAATCAGATAGAGAGAAGAAGCACCAGTTTTAACTCCATCCATAAAAAAAACTTCATCCAGCTGATTATTGTGTGAATTTGATGTGTAATAGTAAAGAATAACAACTTAAATTCTCTATGTGTGAACACGCATACAGATTAGAAGGAAAGGCTTGTTTCTGTCATGTGACATGCTTTTCATTTAATTGCAAAGACGTTGTTGAATATTTTGCTCCTGCATACAAAAATGCAACCCAGTCACCAGAATGTGCAATATTGCAAACCATGGATATGTTGACTCTAATATCCAGTTTCTGTATGTTGCAAGTTTACATTGCTTTAGGGTTTAACTCTTTGTTCTCGTGTTATTTTATGTTATGCTTATGTATGTTTTTGCCTACTTTTTTCGGTCGCCACCAACATGGTTTTAATCTTGTTGCGGAGTTTCTGGTTTGGCAGCATTCTTACCTAAAATCTATGTAAAGATATTGTGTCTAAATATTACTTTGGCAAACATTAAAGTCACTCATACGGATAGTACTTGTGTAAAGTGTCTTATACATGTATACACATACTGTTTACTGAGGGATGATTGCCCTGACCAATTATCAGATCTTGAATCTTTGCTTTTTGTTTTATCTGTTGTCAATAAAATTGGTACATTTAAACATGCACTCATTTGGCTCTGATGTCAGAATGCAATCTGAGAGTAACTGGTTACTTAAGTTGTTAAATTAATGTGGTGACAAAAATTTCCCTTTAAGATGTAGAGAAGTAAAAAGTATAAAGTATCAGAGAATACATTCCATCACTGGGTACAAATGTAGTCCTGTGCTCATGTGTCTAGCTGTTAATATACTCGAGCTGAAACTTAATAAACTAACTGTAGACTAAATTGTAGAGCAGCCTCTCACCTGGCACCTCAGACTTTATTTCAATAGTTCAATAGATTTATTTTTGAAACTCAAAGTCTTTTTCAGGCTCTTGTTCAACAATGAGCAGTTTGCACCAGTAAAACATGAATTAATTGAAAGTGAGTGTGTGTCTCGGGGGAAATTTCCTTTTTCTTGTCGGCCTCCCACCCACAGAGAGCTCAGAGCGAAGGGTCAGCCTCCTACACCATTTGAAGTGTGGATTTGTGTCATTTCTACCATTAAATGGGGGGATTGTGAGACAATCAGGGGGTCATCCTCAGAACGGCACCTTTTGAAGCCGGCTGGGAGTTCGTCTTTACCCGAATCTCTGCCTCCATGTGGACAAAATCCTTATCAACAAGTCCTCCGTAATTTAAAGCTGTTAATTAAAGGCCTAATTTCAGGAGAGGGTTTGAAAGTTTATCACAATTATTTACTAATCTTCCCCGTGTTGTCAGGGCCTAATGCCTCCATGTCGAGCGTGTGGTTTGTTGATTAATGGCCGCTGTCTCCACAGCTGAGGAACTTACAGCTGTGGAGTCTTTGTCTGTGGGACCTCACGGTGATGATTATAGGATAACCTCTCACACACACTAATTAATCAGCCTAGAAGAAGCCCCGCTCGTTCAGAGTAAATGTGACAGCTGCTTGGCCGGGTGGATCACCCAGTGGGAGGATCGCAGGGCCTCTGAAACCAACCTCAAAGTGTCCCCGAGGCTGGCTCACATTCAAAGGGAATCGATAGAAGTTGCAGGTCCGACACATGCAGGTGTTTATTTCCTGTCAATTCAGTGGTCCACGCTGGCTTTGAGGTCACCTTCATGACAACACATTGTGCAACCTGGACATCCAGTGATTGTACTCGCAAGGACAAGTTTTTTTTTGTTTTTCAGTGCTGCCCTTTAAACAGAGGAGACGGTCAAAAATAACATGAACAAAGTGAAACCGCAGCTGAACAACACTCATACATCATGCTGTACAACACTGCCAGATAGCGAACAAGCTAATCTTTGATCCAGTCCTTCAGTGCGACTGTCTGGTGACCTAGCTGAGATATAAATTTCTCATTATAATTTCATCGTGTTTATCTGCACACTGTGCACATGTTTGCTGCATCACACGCCCCATTTGATCTTCAGAGGAAGGCACTAATCCAACATTTGATTAGAATAATTAAACGTCTCTTAGATTTGAATGAAATATTTGCACTCCTCGCATTTGAAAATCTATATTTTAGGTGATCCGAACATGAAAACGCAGTCAACAATGTGCCACAATGTAGCCACAGTGCAGCTGCATCAAAACAGACTTTGTTGGAGGTGATTCATAGAAATATAAATCATGCAGACTTCAACCTCAACAATAATTTGAATTCTTGTGGGTTAATCTGTGAGTAATTTTCTTGATTCCTCTTTTGATTTTGGGGGGGGGGGTGATTCCCTGCACCACAAGAGATGAGGCAAGTGGTGTGAGGGTTAGGGTTACCCATTTATAATAAAAATATTAAAAAGTCAGCATTTCAGTCACAAAGACCTTTCTCAAGACATAACATTCACAAAGTAACACAGTGTTAAAAACGCAACCTGCTCGTCTCGTCAAATCAAGATGATCACAAGCCGGCAAAGCACAAACAAGGAAAACATTCCTCACTTTCAGTATCATATACACAAAAAATAGGTCAAGCCTATAAGATACAAATGCCCCAGGAGGTCCTGGAGGTCTGCATTCATCCGTGCACATATTTACCAAACACATTGTCAAAATAGGATAACAAGGGAAAAACAACGGGACAAGACAAACACAGAACAGCTCTGTGATTACGGTGGTGAGCTGAAGTGATGTTAAAGCCGATTGATCTGTTAGTCAACCAACAGAAAATGACTGGCCAACTATTTTGAGACTAGATTGTTTACTTTCACGGCTGACCTTCTTATTCCAGCTTCTTAAATGTGAGCATTTGCTGCTTTTGCTGTTTTAGATAATCCCAAACGGACCGCGCTGAGCTCCACAGCTTAGGTTTAGACTTGCAAAGTCAGAACCTTCATTTAAATCTCTCCTTAAACCTACTTTTATACATCTGCTGCTGGTTTGGCGTCTATCTCTCTCACCCTGCTTTCATTTTATGTGATGTTATTATTCTAGTTATGATGTGTTTCTTTCAACTTGATTGTTAGTACCATCTTACTGACTTCTTGTTTTTATATTGAATGTGTGTTTATGTTTTAACTTGACCTGTGCAGCCCACTGTAACCATGTTTTGTGAAGTGCTGAGCAAATGTATTGTTATGTTTGAGTTTTTGGACCCTGAACCCTGAAGACGTCACCTTGGACTGACTAAGAGTGATGGACATTTTTTTCATGACTCACAGATTAATCGTGAAAATAACTGGCAGAAGAACTGCTACAAAATGTTAGTTATTCTTAAAACCAAGCCGCTTTCTTCAAATCATTTCCTCTGTGCACCCCAAACATATTTAATTTACATGCTATTGTTACGAAATAGGCAAAAGCAGAAAATCCTCTAAACTGAGAAGCTAAAACTGGAAAATGTTTAAAGATTTAATCTGGCAGACTGGCTCATATTCAGCATGTCAGTCTTTCCAGAACCAGTTCATACCATCAGCTACAACTGAAGGGCACCGAATCCTCCAGTTTACTGACCTTTCATAGTGTCGAGAAAACTTTCTCATTACATCCACATAACTAGCAAATATATATATATAATTTAAAAAAAAAACCTTCATATATTGCAAAGTAAAAACAAAACAAGCTTTCTGCTCTCTGGCAGGTCTGTTAGCTGAGATGAATGGGCAGCATGCTCCTGCATTGATCATCTCGCAGTCATAAATGGCTGCTGCTGAGCCGACACCACAGAGATCCAGACCAAATCACATGAAACACTGATGCTTTCTGACTGAAAAAAAACTCAAAATTAGAGTGAATCTCTGATCCCGGAGCATCTTTTTTAATACGAAGATGATAGAAATGCATTGGAGTATTTTCTTTCAATGGCAGCGTTTTCCCGGCTGTCAGTTCAATTCGCCAATTCTTCTTTCATACATTCTCTATAATTAAGGTGTACGATAGAAGTCGGCCACAAAGAAGACACAATAATGCGGCTTATTCCATCCATCAAAAATAATTCATGTATTATATTGATGTAACATTTGTTTTTTTTTCATCGTGGAATATAATACATTCACTCTGGCAGCCTGCTGAGTTGTAGCTGTCTGGCGGATTGGATGACAAAAGGCTGTTATTAGCAAATAATCATCTGGTGATGTTGATACTGGAAAAAAGCTGTCAAAACACAATCAAGAATTTCTGGGAGAATAAAGGGGAAAAAAACCTGACAGTCACTCAGATGCAGCAGTCTCCATTCAAAGACACGTCAGTTACAGACAAAAAAGTCCTTAGAGAAATAAAATGATGTTAGTGAAGAGCAGGAAGGACAGCTTTTAGTATCTGTGCAGCAGTCTTGTATTCTTTCACCTCTTGCTCTTAACAACCGTCAACTACCTGCTAAAAATGTTGATCTGTGTGTTTGTATTCCATGTGGTGACTATTTTTAACCTCATTTGCTTTGCTGATTCGTCGTCCTCAGTGATTTCTCAGAGAATCTAAAACTGGCAATAGATAACTTTTGCTTCCACTCATCATTCTTAAGTAAATACTGATTGCAAAAAAAAAATGACAGTATGCATGTACAGATGGATTCCCGATAAACCTCACTTTCAAAATGACACTCGGCCTGCCGCGGGGCTTGAGTTTTCAAGAGAAAATGAAGGTCACACTGCGCAACCAAAACACAGCGAGGCTTTGTTTCCCCGGGTCGTTGTCAGCAGGTAACGGTGGAACGACTGGAACGACTGTGGAAATGCAAATGGAGGAGGCAAAGAAGGCGAACAGGGAGAGTGTTGGAAATCGAAGGTAGAGTGCGAGTGAACAGACGGGCATTCGCTCGACGGACGGCGACGGTGGTGTGTCAAAGTCTGTTCCCAGCTGATATGTGTTTCCTCTCACCAGTGGGTCTTGTGACGGTTCAAAACCGCGGTTCTTTCTGTAGACCAGTACGCCACAAAACCTGCCTGCTTATTAATACAACAGCGTCGAACTCTGCCTTTTCAAAACACTGAGGTCAGGGTTTCTGGGTCAAATTGCAATTCTTACAGTTGCTTTGGACAGTAGCCAGGCTGCTAGCAGTAGCCCTGTTGCCAGAAGGAATCTGGCCACGTTGCCAGGATTTAACGTCAGCAGTTAACGTTTCGCCAAGGTTGATATTTGTAACGTGGCATATTCACATTATATTCTTATTTTCGCCTTTTTCCGCATCAGGAGGTGGAGGGGGAGGTTGGGTGGCGTTATTACAGCCAACAAGTCTTGAGTCACATCACTGGATATCTTTCAGGAAACCTGAAGGCATTTTCAGATGCTTTTGTGGCGAAACAACCGGCCATTTCCCACAGGAACTCAGAACATCTCCATCTGTGGTCGTGGTGACCAAAACAGGCATTTTAGGCCAAATCATGGTGTTCTCCTCCCTTCTGCTCTATTGAGTGCTTTTTGTGCGTAAGCCTAACAAGAGCATAAAAACAGTGTTGCAACATGAAGAAATGTTTGGCTCTAACTTATCTGTGCTTTTGCAGAAAGTTATGAAACGTATTCTGGTGGTTGGAAAACACCAAGAAGCGGGGGAAAGGTTGGAAATGTGTCTATTTCTGCTTTAAACAAAGGTTGAAATGACAGGAAAATGAGGAGCAGGAATGACAGCTCATCAGGCTTCACTGACAAAAAAAAATGTAAAAAAATGAAAGAGAGTGCTGTCAGACACGAAGAAACCCAGATGCTCTGCTGCGTTCGTGCAGATATGAGAGGTGGTGCGTGGAGAGTGAACAACATCTTTACATTTCAAGCTTTGTTCACAAGCCTCTTTTCTCCTTCTCGGCGTCAGAAGAGTGCTAGAAACAAGAAATCCCACCATTTAAAATCCAGTTATCACATCATGCCACAAAAAAACAGGACTTACACAGTGCACGCGTGCCCCCCAAACTACAGACTTTTGAACGCTGAAATTTTTTTCAGTTTTGTAGGAAAATGACTAAGACTCTTCCTCACCACTGCTGCTCACTTTATCTGCAGTGTCTCCCTCTGAGCTGTAATTACTCTGCCTGCTATCTGTCTTTCAGGTCTAATTGCAGCAGCAGCCTCTCATCTCTGCATCTTGTGTGTGTGTGTGTGTGTGTGTGTGTGTGTGTGTGTGTGTGTGTGTGTGTGTGTGTGTGCGTGCGTGCGCGCGCGTGCGTCTCTCACGGTGAGCTGGACCTGAGCCAAGCCCCCATAACATGACCCCACCACACCTTGATTTCCCGTGGAGACGCGCTGTCTCTATCTCGTGGCTCGATCCAGAACTGCAGCGGGACAAATCAGCCCCTCCGCTTCCGTTTGGAGACATCTGATCGCGGAAACTCCAGAAGAAAAAAAAAGTGAGAGATCCTGCTGGATGTGTCTCACCGCTCAGGGGAGAGGGGGGGGGATAAATCAATCATCAAACGCGCGCTGCTGAGGTCTGCTTGGCGCAAACTGTGCGGACAGAGATAGGTTGGAGCACTTTGCGGTCGGAGCCGCTCTCTCGCAGTGAATCGGTGCGCGTGCAGCAGGGGCGGCTGTCAGTCCTCACCTCCCCTCCCATTGGCTGCGGCGGGATGCTCGCTGTCTCTCCTGTTTCCTTGCTCCTCAAACGCAACTGGAGCCGACGGAGGTTCACCATGGAGCGAGAGAGGGAGCCTTCACCTGTAGATATTTCACACTAACCTGCCTTCTTGCAAGAAAAAAAAAAAAAAAAAAGCGCCCGCACGCCACTTTCCAAGTGAACGCCCCGCGCCTCGGATACCACAGTCCCCGGGAATAACTTCATTATTCCGGGGCTTTTTTGCGGGCGGCTGTCGCCCCGTGCTCCAGGTTTGACGGGATACTGCAGGCTGTATGGAGGGATGTCGGCATGGCTTGCACCAGGAGAACCAAAACTTTGGTGTCCACATGCGTGATCCTGAGCGGCATGACCAACATCGTGTGCCTGCTCTATGTCGGATGGGTCACCAATTACATCGCCAACATTTACATCAAGGTGCCGATGCCTTTAGCGGAGAGAAAGTTGGAGGGTGACAAGAGAGGGGACACCGTTCGGATCATGGAGAGGCTCGATCGGCTGGAGAATGTGGTCAACCAGCACATACAAGGTAAAAGAAAAAAAAAAAAAAAGAGAGCGAGAAAAAAGCTCCATCAGTTCTTCACCTGCAGCGAGAGGAAGTTGCACTTTTTTTTTCTCAGAGCGAGGTGTGATGGTGTTGTCTGATACAGAGGGAACTTGTTAGAGATCAGGTTATTTGGAGGATGTGATGGAGGACGAGAGGAGCAGAGAGGCTGCAACCTCACATACAGAGCAATCATAATTAGTCTTTTAAAGAAGCTTGTAAGATACATTTTATTACTGTTCTGCCTTAAATGGAAAGAAAAAAAAGCGCAAAGCCTCATGACATCACAATAAACAGTGTACAACAAGACTCTGTTGGTTTACAGGCAGTGAAGTGCATTCAGTGTTGGAGAAGAAATTCCAGCTCAGACTTTTAATATTTATAAAATCATTGAGGCAATAATACAAACTCAGAAATACAGAATTGTTTTTCTTTCATTAACTGAATAAACAACTTGTTCTCAGAGGTAAATAAGAACACTGTGTGAAGCCAGAGAGGTGGCAGGGTCCGCCACACATAAACAAAGTCGAAGAGTATGAATCTGTGTCGTCCTTTTAAGGCCAGTTTGTTTATTCAGTCGTGAAAACAAAGAGAGCTTGTTTATAAAACTGCACAGTGCACATTTTTACAGTTAAACACATGCATCACATCACATTTTTAAATTAATATTAATGTTGAATGTTGCAAAAAATGGAGCTCCTCATATCTCTACCTGCCCTCCACCTGAAAAAACCCCAGTGTGACACAACAGTGTGCGTCCCCACTGAAAGCTGCAAAGTGTTCCGCGCTGGCATTAGAGGAAAATCTGCATTAAAACACAGTTACAGCATTCATTTTCCGTGCTGGTGCACGTCTGACTCCGACCGCCCATTCATCCTTTCAGCTACTTTCTCATTTTATCAAAGTTAATCGGGTATAATCATGAAACTGTTCGATTCTCCGCTCCTTATACATTATTTAACTCGGGGTCGCTCTTTTCTTTGAGGAATGTCTGGAATCCTTTTCCTCAAATTCCTCCCAAGCCCTTTTTTTCCCCGCTGCTGGTGCACAGTTACTTCACACTTGATCACACACAGTTAATTTCTCTCCATCTCTGTGTCTTTAAAAGGAGCTATTCTTGTCATCACAGGGGGTGCTCGTGTTGGGCAGGTCCCACTCTGAAGTGGCACAGAAGCTGGTGCGCGAGTGAGGGAAATGCAGACAGAGATCTGCTTATGCTGCTGCGAGCAATAAAGGCTCCGTGCTAAGCTTGGGTAAACATTCCTCCCGGAGGCAGAGTCTCCATTTCAGCTTGGCACCCAAAGGCGTCTGCTGGGTGGAGCTTTTGTTCAGGTGCCCCCAGTGACTTACCTCCGGAGTACACGTTGCAACCGTTTCTGTTAAAAAAGGTAATTCATGCTGGATTTGTGCTATAAAAAACAGCAATGTTTTTGGGAACACTTGCAGTGTGTTTTTTTCACTTCAGCAAGCCTTCATCTCAAATAAAAGATAACTAAGGACAAGTTTAATCATGTATAAAGCCCATGAAGTCGACAAGAGCTTTGTATGCTCTATTTCAAGCAACTCGAAATGCAAGGTCAGATTTCTATATATCTATATATATATATATATCTATATATATATTGTGCTACGCGTCGACTGACAAGAAAAGATTGTAATAAGAGGAAAACAGCCAGCCTGGCACTATAGGTAAAAAAAATAATAATTCTGTCTGTGTAACGAGGTCAGTTATACAACATGAAAAAGTAATATGTCTTGATATGTTCAGTCATCAAGAATCAATATGTACACGTGTCAGAGGCTCATCTCCAGGTTCCACTGGGCCCGCCTGTACGCGGCTGTTTCAGACAGGGCTTGATTTTCTTGCCGCTGCACCACAGCACGTTTCAGCAGCGTTCCAGAAGCAGTTCTCAGCTCATCTCCGTGGAAAAACACAAAATACATTTTTGATGGAAGCTGACCACAGCCGCGTCAATCTGCTCCGAGCAGATCGAGCCAGACAGCAGAATGGTATAGTGTTTCTGGTCAATTTTCACAGTAAAACACCCTGGGCAGACTGGGGACTAGCACAAAGTTGGAGACATAACGATTTGACTACGTAGCCAGCTCAACTTCAGTAGAAGCACAAAAATCAAGGAGAAATTGGAAAATAATCTGCGTTTCTGAAACGCTCCCAGTGGGATATGAAGCTGCGTAGAGGACACCAAAAAACTGTGTTTAGCATGGCGGGTAACAGAGACGTGCCCAGTGGGATCAAGGGTCAGTTTCTCCACCACTGGGTTAACTTTCGGGGGTCCCTGCCCCTTTAAATGATGTCTCCCGTCCTTACCTCATCATAAAAGAAACACCAGACTTTCTCCGTGTTTTAGCCTTGGAGGTAATTTACATTTAAAAGTTTGCTTAACTGCTGCATAGTCTTTCGTATAGGAACTCAAGTTTGTTGGCATAATTCACCTGAACACTTTGTTATTTACCTGAAATCCTAGTCTGCTACAAACAAGATTGGAAATGCTGGTTGCTGGTCTTTTACTTGTTTCCACCTGTGTCTTGCTAAGCTAGGCTAACCGATTGCAGTGTTACATTTACCTGAATGTGGCATCAACCTTCTCGTCTAACTCCTCCACAGGAACAGAATTGTCCGCTCATCCTTCAAAAACTAGCCGCGGCTCGTGTGTCTTTTTATACCCGGTCTAAAACTGGGGCAGTCATTCTGTATTTAGTGACAGAAAAAAAAAACCCAACAACACTGTTTTGCACTCGTTCTGTCGTGATCTCACGCACAGTCAGCCTGCACCATCATTGGGCGCAACAGCTTTTTGTCCTCCTTTTGATTTGTGGACCTGTCTCCAGACCTCCGACATAAAAAGCCAGGACGTGGCAACAGCGGCTCTCCGTGCTCGTCATTTTTTCATACTCCGGGAGCGCGGCGTCGTAGTTGACAACAGAATGTGTCGGGGGCTCATGCTGGAGGAGACTGCTGATGTGAAATGCAACAACAGAAACCGCTCCAACAAAATGACCTCTCTCTTTACGTGCAGGCCGTATTGTCTGCGCTTCCTTGATAATTGCTCTGAATGCATCCGCTGCAGATATAAACCCATAATCCGAGACTGTAAGTGGCCGATGGCGTCAACAGTCAGTGAGCTTCGGGCAGAGTCAGAGTCATTAGTGAACTTTTGACTTCCCCTATAAATAAAGTGTCCTCCTATATCTTTGAACGAGTGCAGGAATTGTACATCTTCGGATTCCTGCATTCTTCAGTGCAGCACTGTGACTCGCACGCTCAAGAGGATCCCGGTGCACTATCCACACGGCCACATGCACTTAGTTTTTCAGTGCAGAGCGAGAAACAGTCTGCGCTCCCACAGCGCAGAGCATTAGGGCATGTGAGAATGAAACATTTACTGCAGCTGAGTCACCGTGGACGGTCAGAGGGAGATGTCTCTGGTGTCAGCTTCCCACTCGGGGAGGAGACAGAAATATTCCACCGCTGCGTCTACGTGATGATGTTAAGTGGCCTGTTACCAGCACAAGGCTACGTGGCAACAGCACACAGACCGGCGGCTCTGTATTATGGTACAGTCAGCCGAGGAGAATTTATTGGAAAGTTGGACTGGGCAGGTTCACACATGCCCACCGTGAGGGCTCTCTGCTGCTCTTTCTTTGCCTCGTGACACCAACGCAGAGGAGTCTGTAGACAATAACTGCTCAGGATCTGACATGAAAATGATTATTAGTGTAATATATGTCTGCATATTTGGTACATGTACCGTGAATGAGGTGCTTTTACATGGCTGTTACTGTATGTAATATATTTATTTGGACATTTGTAGCCTGTTTTTATCAATGTACATATCTGATTAACTCCAACAATAATCATGTTTCTTCTGAACACTGTTTATCTTCTTCTACTTCCATTCATTTTGTGTTTAGCTGTAGCCCTGGGGGACGAGTTGTTGCATACAGTTACTCTTGCAGGGACAAATGAGGCAGTATAGAACTGACACAGATGCAAATAGCCATTGTTTTCATTATTTTTCTGATTAATCCTTGAGTCTTTTAGACGTTGAAAGATGGAGGGAACAATGCACATTTTAATTTCATTTGCTTGTTGTCTTCTGTCTGACTAACAGTCCATAAAAAGATTTTATTTATGCCATCACTTCATTCATTACCTCCTGTACTTGTCAGAAGGGCCTTTTTTAAGCCTTGTTTGCTTGAAAGATTACTAAAAAAATTAACTTGGTTGATCACGATATTGCCAGTGCAGGATCTCTATCATTAGAAGACTAAACCTATATTAAGAGCTAACAGTGTGTGCATGAATGCATGGTATGACAGACATGCAGTTTCAGTAGAGGCCGGTTTTAATAGGATGTTGTCCATGAATAGGCAGCTTGTTTCCTGGCTTGCTCTGACCTCTGAGGATGTGTAGTCTGCCTGAACGGCCACGAGGCCTGCGAGAGCTCGTCATCAACACAGTGCTGATTTAGCTGCAAATGATAGCGACAGCTCCCGAGATGGCTTCAAGCAAATCCACCCGCCAAGTCAATTGAGCAGCTCAGTAAATCAGCGTTTACTTTGATGCACAGAGGACAGCTATATTTGGATATTTATCTGATGTGATACTCCAGAGCAACAATGACTGCAGGAGTAGAATAAATGAGTGTGTATGGATGTGTGCATGTGCATGTGTGTGTGTGTGTGTGAGTGTGTGTGTGTGTGTGTGTGTGTGTGTGTGTGTGTGTGTGTGTGTGTGTGTGTGTGTGTGTGTGTGTGTGTGTGTGTGTGTGTGTGTGTGTGTTTGCATGCTTGTGCATGCAGGTTATGGTATGTAGTTCCAGAGAGTACAATTTACACTTACACATAATTCCAGTGGCTTTAAAGTGCTTTGGCCTTTGGGAGAGAAACAGCTGAAAGACTCGTTTCGTTCAGTTTTTTAAAAGAAGTCCGCCATGTTTCCTGCAAGATGAATACACAGTTTTTTCAAATGTTTTATGGTAATAGATGTGATATGTCTCAATGGGTGTCATAAAGGTTTTAAAATGTATTAAACGCAAAGTGATCCGGGCATAATTACCATTTACTGACTCAGAAATATCCACTGCTGACTGAAATCTGGATTTTTTAAGTGGGCTTCATATCCGGAGACCTCCAATATTTGCTTCCCGTTTTTAATTTCCCATTTTAATTTGGCTGTTTTCTTTTTCTTTGTTTTTAATTAATTTTTCTGACAGATGCAGCATAGTGGTAGATTTATTTATAGGTGCCAATTCAATGTTTTTTAATCACTGTTATGTAAGTATTATGTAAAACATGAATGTGTTTCGTTGTCAGGGAATATTTACTCAAAAAAGGAATTTGGGATGTCCTTCCTGTGTTGTTAATTAATTGGGTAACACTTCTACTGTGGCATCATACAGTCACAGGACTCCTGTTAGTGGGCATAAACTGATTGGCTGATTAAGGCAGATGAGGCGCAGGTGTGCTGGCAGGAGATGGGCAGGTGACTGGGGAACAGCAGGAACAGCTGAAGACGACTGCTACAGTGCAGAGTGACGTCTGAAGTGACAGGACAGGTTAGAACTGGCAGGAGAGGATGATGGCAGTAGACTGCAGAAAATATTGAGACAATGAAAACTAGTTAGTTAATGGTTCATACAGTATCTGTGGTTGTGCACTGCCCAATACAATGTATAAAATGCATACAGTAATTAATGTTTATAAATAAAATAGGCATTTGGGCACACTTGAAAACAAAGCTGCCTTGTTTTCTGATCCGTTCCAGTTTGCCCGGTTTAAGTTTTGTCACTGCATTAGGTTCAACATTTCGTTTATCCATTTCAAATTAAAAGCCCTTCAGCATTTCAGTGAACACAACGGCCTCATTTTTTTTAACAAGACTTTAATGCTGAAGCATTTGCAAGAATGTGTTGTGAGGAAGTGACCTGCACAGTTCTCAGGTTCTCATAAGAGACTTTAAACGTAGCCACTGCCATCTTATGTCACTTGTATGTTACTACAAAATACAGTTTGGCTGAGACATTAAAATATGAGTAATCCAGAAAAGTGTTAAATACTAGCAGGATTATGTTGTTGACTAAATTTATGTAGAGTGATGGAACTCTCCTTTACACATACGTTTAGATTATACGACAGAGACCAGAGGCTTCTCAACTCTTGTTTTTCCCCCCAGCCTGTATTTGGAACCAACCTTTATTTGTTTGTTTTGCCCACACCCAGACATTATTTTAGACCCTGGTTTTATTTGCACAAATGTGTTAGCTAAATGCTAACATTATCAGGCTAATACGCATGCCCTCAGTAACAGAGCTTACATTCTGCTGTTTGGCATGTACAGTCTGTTCCATTTTTCAACATCTAAAAAGTTCCCTGTTGACATTTTGACTTCTAGTAGGAGTTGGGAGCTGGTTCTGAGCTTGATTCACTTTTTTTGATCTCTGCGTGTGCATGCAGGTGACGCGGCACACATTCCTGACCGTGGTTTCACATTATTCCACTGATCAACAGGTGGTGGCAACACATCAAGATATGCTAAAATGTGTCGGTAAAGTCACGGACGAAGAGGATTGCAAGTTAGTAAGCACAAATCCAATCATTGCAGTATTACAAATGATGTAAAAAAAAAATTGGTATAGCTGAGCTGGAAGAAAGTGTCTTTAATTGTACCTTATTTGTTAAGTTTCTGCTGAGTTTGGTATTTACAGTCGAGAGAAAATCTCCAGTGTAAAAAAATTAGTTTCTAAATCTGTGACAAGCTGTAATTGTTTTCTATTAACTGGCTGATTTATCTCGACTGTCAAACAATGATGTGATTAGAAAAATATTTGTTAAGGGAATATTTTAATCCTGCCACGTTGGCAGAATTTTCGTGACTTATTCATAAAGCAGCCGCGCAGGACACCAGGCGCATTAAGAGGCAGAGAGTTTTATGCTTTTAATAGCCCGACCCTCTTAAAGGTTGTTGTGAATTCTTCAAGGTGCAGTGATGATGCTTCACGGGCCGTAAATAGAAAACAGAAGAGGCTTTACTGTTCTTCATAATTGATAAATATTGAATTATTGTGACCGAGTTCTCTATAAACATTCTGCTGTAGATTTATTGCGAGTCTGACTCATCTGTCAGCGCTGCAGTTTGCAGCCTCTAGGCAGGGACACAGACGCTGTGCGAGAGGGAGAGTCTGGGGTGAGGAGTGGAAGATATAAAACGGAATAACAACGCAAATTCTTGGTGGTAATTTCAATAAATCGAGAAATTATTGAAAAAACGGGGATATGAATGCACTGGAGAATATTTGGTAATAAAAACAATTAGTTATTTTGACTCCAGAGGGCAAAATAATCGAGAAGGCAATAAATTAGTCACGTAAAAGTCTTTTACAAGGGTGTCGATTGAAAAGTCGTCCCCTGACAATCTCTACTAAACAGATCAGTTCACCATTGCAAATGTTCCCACTGTAGTTTTTCCCCACTGACTTTCCGCAGCCACAAGAAAATATGATAAGAGCCCCTTGTAAGTCACGCTGAGATCTGGTTTAGCTGTGACTGTATGAGATTTGCATTATGTGAACCACAAGCCGATCATCTGTAAGCTTTGATAAACAGTGACGTATTCGTATGAACTTCAGAGCTCGGGCTCGGTAAAAGAAACACTATGAATATTCTCAGGAAAAACTTACAACTGCATTCAATTTCTGACCAGTTGGAGAAGAAATGGTTTAGAGAATGTCAAATCTAATACATAACTGCCTGCTCTCAGCAGACACAGAGCAACACGAGCATCCCATTAGAGTTCTCTTTCATGCCTGATTTGTTCATCCTGCCTCTGAGGAAAACATCTGGATCATTAACTGGTGAAATGCTCAACTCTCTAACCCTGTCTCCTTAAAGTGATAATGTATTAATTAGTGAGCATATGGCTGGCAGAGCGGATTTAGTTTGGACAGAGCCAGGCTAGTTGTCCAGGCTAAGTGCTAAGCTAAGCTAACCTGTCGCTGGCTTTGGCTTCATATTTACTGAATATTTACCCATGGTAGTCATCTTCTCATCATCTTACTCTCTGCCAGAAAGAGAGCAGACATATTTCCATAAATATTTACTATTCTTTTTTTGTTGTCCTTTTTGTCCCCACAAGTTAAAAATGAATCCCCGCGCTCTCCTCCCATCAGTAAATAGCTCCATTGAAGAGCAGAATCCAATGTGATTCTGGGTGTTTATTCCTCCAGAAAGTCTGGCTCTGCACCTGACTCTAGTCGGCTCTGAGCAGCTGATCGGCATAATAACGACAGAAACTGGCAGGTGAATTGCACAAATCATTTTTCACATCCTCACATAAAACAAGACCTATCAACCCTTCTACATCAAATGTTTATGATAAAAGGGTATGTTTAGAAATTAAACAAAACGATAAAGATTTAAGTAAATGTAGTTCTTGGTTACTCCTGGAGCTTCTGGAGTTTCTCAAAATGCTTTCCTACAAGTGACTAATCTACAATAATTTCTAAGAGTTTCTTCAAGTGTTTCCCATAGGCACTGTATTTGTGAAACACTTGAACACTTGAGAAGCTTCGTAAAAACTTTTTCTTACAATCGTCTTAGCCTAAATCTACCTTCGGGGAAGCGAGGCCGTGGTCTGTGATGCTGCTGGTGCATTAGGTGTCTGTCTGGCTGTTTGTGTTCACACAACATCGCCCAGCTGCCAGCTGCTTGGATCTGCCTTCATCAACCATGTGGACCACCATGCCACATGCCAATTTCGTGATTTGTGCAGTTCATGAGTGCAGTCGGTACACAAAGCCAATCTGTTCACACCCCAAACACCTCAACAAATTTAGTCAAATTCAACTAACTAATCTCTGAAACCGCCACAGTTGTGTTAACAGAAACAACATGTTTTTAAATGACAGATTGAAGCTGCGTTTTTGCCTCTCAGCGGATTTTTTTTTGTCAACAACACAGTAGGCTTTAGTATCAGTGTGGGATTTGTCCTCATTGAGTCAGCTGTTGCTGATGTGAGGTTATGATGGGGCGGTGCAGATGGATGACAGTGTGAGAATCTGACAGAAGTGAATTACCACAGCCTTGAAACAAGATGCATCAAAGCTAACTGTAATTTAGATCTTCTGTCAAAATATATTTTCCCAGCAGTCACTCAACATTAGTCCATCGCTGATGAAGAGGAAACAGATCTGATGGGTTTTTTTTTGTTTCATGCTATTTTTTTGTGTGCTCAGTAGAGCAAAAAAACTTCATTCGGCTTCAGGCAGATGTTATTTAGTAAATTATTTTACAATACATTTCAGAACACCCAGTCGCCTGAATAATTTGCATGATTCATACATATCCTCTCAACACTTTCACACTGCATATTCTATTATGTTCAGATTACATGTCTATGAACCAGATTTCGTATCAGGAGGAGGTTAAGTGTGACGGCTGCCAGTGATAGACCGCTGTTTAAGACCACTCAAAGGACCCTTTCCAGCTGTGTTTGTGACGACGTATCCCTGTAATTTAAGCCAAAACATGATCTTTTTCTAACCCTAAGAGAGATAATGTTGAAACATAAAGACAGTTCCACCGTATGATTCCCAGAAACATGCATTGCCAAGGGGGCTGCCACATTTATTGGTGCAGCTGTGGCTCGGGAGGCAGAGGGGTTGTCCACTATCGTTGGAAGGTCGTTGTCTGATCTCCAGATCCGACAGCTGCGTGTTGAAGTGTCCTTGAGTAAGATACCGAACTCCAAATTGCTCCTGGTGAGCAGGTCGGCACCTTGCATGGCAGCCTGTGACATCATTGTGTAGATGCGTTTATGAATCAGTCAATGTGAAAATGATCGAAAGCCCAGTCGGCTGGTAAATAATTAACACATGCTGAAGTTGAAATTTGGTCCCTGAGACTTAAAGTGGAAAAGATTCCTTAATTCTTTGTTGTCATCCCAGAATGAAACGCCTTAGTAAATGGAAAATACTTTAATGGCTTGTTTAGAATGAGGTTTTACTGGGTTTTTTTGGCTGTTAGGCACTAACCATTTAAAGATCAAGGTTTCTCTTTCCATTCCAGGGTTACATAAGGAGATAACTGCTTTCAGACTGTTGTCAAGGGCAACAATTACAGAAGACAAAGGCCAAAAGAAAAGACTGAATACAAGATTAGATTATAAAAATAAAATGATTTCAGATTTCTTAACCAATTGGTTGTGATAATAATTTTAGTTTGCACTTATTTTGAGAAGGGAAAAAGCTTGATAAATCTAACTGACACACTTTTATGTGAACTTACACAGCTACTGTGTAGGTCATGCATGTACAAAAGACGGGAGGCACCTGAGTATCAAGCATCCAAAGCGAGATCCACCTCTTGTAGGCGTGAGCTTTTTATGGCTTTGTTTGGGTTTAAATCACTGATGATAACTTCAGATTGTGTTCGTGTAATGAAGAGGCCGTTAAAGTGTTTTATTCCCTAGATCTCAAACCACTCAACCTTTTCCGCACAGAGAAGATTTAAGACTCGGTTGCAGTGCACCCGCTGTCAGAGAGCATCTTAGTAACTGGTGAGAACAAGTTTCCACATGACTCAGTTGTCATCCGCTGTTTGCTGACACATGTGAGTGTCGAATGCCTCAAGCTGACGACAAACTGCTTGACAAGCTGAAGAGGCTGTCCTCTCCTTTCACATGTTGAGATCTTGCTTCTGCAGAAGGATTGATGTGTTATTCAGGGCTAAAACATTTGGTCGGAAAACATTTCACAAATGATGGGAGTAATTGTTCATCGAACAATGTTGAACAAACGCTGGTTCCTGCCTCTCAAATGTGTGAAAAGATATTTCCTTTGTCTTTTGTGTAATTGTTGCAGAGAGACATTGCCATTAAAACAATAGTCTTTCACATTTGATGGGCGCTGGCATGCATGCACACAGTTATGTTATTTTTAACAATTAACAATTAATTTGCAAAGACTACAGCCATCATTGAAGGCGGAACATTTCCTTGCATGCTGTGCTGGAGCCAATATTTTATAACCGCTGAGGTCAGTCATAGACCTACTAGAAGGATAAAGCATTAAAAAGGAATTTAAGCAATGATCCAGGTGAGACTGACTTCTCTTTCATGCACTGATTACTTATTTTCTGCCCTGGTATGATCCTTCCAATGAATGTCCATTTCTACCAGTTAAAGACAAAGCCTGGATAAAATTATGACTTTTAAATCTCATAATTTCACGTCATATTTATGAATTATTATCTTATTATTTCAACTTTATTTCATAACTTCAAATCTCTTTTCTACGTTAGCATATCACTAGAGTTCCCGCTTACTGCTGCTAACTGTAGGTTCCATTAGCATGTTACCTCAGCTAGCCTTGCAGCTAGCTGTCATATCAATCGGTGCCCACCGCCAGAGGCCTGAGCTATTCTAGACCGTAGTATCTTGAGGTACAAAGTGGTACCTGACAGGAAGGGCCGGCATGAAGTAGTTAGCATGCGAACTTATGTGATATCTTTGCACAAATGTACACAAATGTATTTGACATAATGCGAAAAATGTTATTTCTTCAAAACCTGGTAACAACTTTAGTACTTGTAATGTTTTAACCCTCCTGTTGTCTTAATATTCTGTATACACCCCTCGTCCTCCGGGTCAAAAATGACCCACCCCACTGAAGATCTAAAATAAAGCAATTTCATTTCCTTTTAAATGCCAAATCTATTTAGCATTTAGCATTTTTATTGTAACACAGCTGTCATATATGTTTTCTTTACTTAAGTAGATTTTTATTGTTAATATTATTTATTTTAATTTTTTTTATCAAGAGATAGTACTTGTATAGCCCAAGAAAGTATCAGAAATGCACAGAAAGTAGTATTGAATGCAATTTACTGAACGTGCTTCCAACAATAGTCAAATGTAAACAGCATAAACCAACAAGGCAATCTGAGCGGGCGACCACGACCACTACAGGAGAACAAGCAGCTGCTTCACCCACGTGTCCCAGACCTGTGTTCTGCAGCACAGAGAGAACTGGGGGTTCTGTCATCTGCAGCACATTTAATCAATCAGGACTGTGTGTGTGTCTTGTGTGTGTTTTTTGTAGTCTGTAACTGACTCTGTGAGTGTGATTTTAACGTCCAGGTCTAAAAATTATTGGCGCGCAGGTAGTTGAGTGGTTAAGTGAGCATGCCACGTATGCAGTGGACAATAGTTGTAGACTCTTGGGTGGAGGACCTTTGGTGCATGTCACACCCCCTGACTTTTCTTGTTAATCTACTGTCAGATGAGTCTGTGCCTGCAAAAAAATCTTTAAAAAAATAAATCAAATGACCTGAAGACAATCTTTGTACCCAAGTGGTGTACAACTTCCATGGAAATTTGAATAAAGGCAATATTTCCATTTTTCTAATGTTGGGGTCACTTTAGGAAAAGTCATGAAATTTAAACAACACTTAAGTTGTCTCATCTAAACACCGTAGGATTTTCTTTTATAGATTTGTTTGCACATTATGAAATATGGTTATTATAAAAGAACTGATATGAACATTCCCATATATTAGAATACAGTTCTGCCTACTTATACTACATTAATGTTAAGGTACATGAAACCTATTAAAGGAAAGTAGTTCATGCAAAGACCCCTTAAAACTCAAGTAAGAAATTTACATTAAATGAGAATAATGAGTTGGAAACTACAAAATAATTCCCCTTTCAGTGAGCAATACTGAGCTCACAGCTGACTCCTTTGTTATGGAGCAGTTGATGCCAAAAGTTCAGCCCCGGCGTCCCCGTCTCCTGTCTGTGCCTCTTCCTGCTGCAAGTACAAGACATCAAATATTCACAAATGCCTCCAGGATGCAGATATTTAGCATAAAAGTAGAGCCGGCTTAGTTTATATTTGCATGTGGACGTCGCAGCTGAATTGTACGCTGAGGAGAGCGACGATTGGCAAACCGCGGCTTCAGAAGTGTTTCTTTACAATACTTTTCCATCACTATCCGTGTGAAAATGAAAGTAAACGTGGTGCATTTGTTGTTGTCAGAGAGAAAGGTGCTGAATATAGTGTTTATGTTCCTGCAACATGTTTCTATTTACTAATTAACAAATCCATGACAGTAACAAAACTTGATCTTGAATTGCACGCACCATTTTTTTTGTTACTAACACGATGCCCCGATGTGGCATTTCTTCACAAGATTGCAAGGTTTTGGAAAGCTTTTGGATCTTGTGACCAAACACGATAGAGCCGTCAGGCAGTGCTTTGTCAGTCGGGTACAGAGGGCAGCGGCTGCCATCAGGAGCCTGCCAGCAGCCATTCAGTCTGCCTGGCCTGAGGTGCAAACCAACACTGTGCAGAAACTCCCTGTCATGTGCCTTTGTGGGGCATCTGCTGTGTGGCGATAAGGACCGTGCTGTTTCACTTTTTGCAACACAGCACAGAGTTTTTGAGCTAATTTTATATTTCATTGTACTGTTGTAGGAATTCATGGTAGATAAAAAATTTCCCTCAACCTTCTGTGGCAAAGCCCTGACTCATGATATTGTGGGACAGAGCAGGATATACATAGCGGCTTCTTCTTTTTTTTTTCAAAGTGATGTGTGAAATATAAGAGCACATCAACAACAGAGCGACTAAGCCTTCACATTTCTGTACTGAGAGCTCTCTTTGACAGTACCTCTGAATCAGCAGCCTCAGGTTCAGCACAAAGACACGCCGGACTTCTCAGCGAACACTGCGGCTAAAATACTGAAGAACACGGGTTCGTGTTGGGCGGTTCGTTGAAACGCGGCTGTACCTCGCCTGGAGCTGGGTTAGGGTTAGCTCAACACATCTATCCACTTTTTACATCTAGCTAGTTGTAAAAAAAAACCCAGAAGCATCGTGTTCTCTTTGGTATATCTGAGGAAGATGCAAATATAAAGCCAGCTGGGGTCCGTTCCCTGGTTCCGTCTATATGTCGATTCCCCAACTATGGACATTTTGCTGGATATGAATCACAGAGAAATCTATCGAGTGCTGCATTCACAGCCGTGGCATTCAGAGCTGGATTATTTGCTGTCACCACAACTGCTAGCTAGACCGCTAGGTTGGACATGAACTGCAGATGACTGAGCTGGGGTTTAAAAACCACAAACAACAAATGACCTCTATTGCAGCCATAACCCCAACATAAGAATAACACAGCCTGATTTGAAAATTGTTATTGATGCAATATGAAATGAGAATATTGTCGTGTTTAAGTCTGTTCCCCGCTTAAATAATGTTGCCATCCTGTTAGAATTGTTTTTCCTGTTGACCCAAATCTCCATCGTTGGGTGCAGGTTAAGGTCAGCAGGTAGCACATATGTAAGTTACATAAAGAATAACCTGTGGTTTAATTCTTAATAACTTGTTTTATCAGTTTAAATTACTTTTTTTTAATCAATATATATAATCACAATTAAATATTAGGGCAATTTCAAATCTAACCACAAACTATGACTGTGCTTTATTCAAGTTTCAGAAATGACCTCTCACACTTTTTGTGTTGCACGCTTTGAGGGTCACTGCTCTGGTACGAACAAGACTAACTAGCTGCAGCTTGCTGAGTGGAAGCTAGTAAGCTTCTGTTTACAGGTGGAAGACAAACCGAACAGGCCTCCAACATGTTGAAAGGCTGCATAACTACTGGTCCTGTGTGGGCTTGATGAAAAAGGCAATGAATATCCGTAGGCTGTAAAAACGTTATGCTCTTTTCAGTAGTGTGCCAGGACATTTACTGCACAAGCCGGTTAGATGTTAGAAATGTCCAAAAAATGGTGTTGGAATCCAGAGTATCTGTTTTTCTTTTTTTCTTTTTTCACAAATAAATGTCTTGAATTCAAATCTCACATCAACTCTAACACAGTTAGTTCACCTCCTCTCCCTAAACTCTTTTGTAACAGGCGGCCCCGCCGCTGTGATATTTCAGCTGTCTGACTCGCTTGTTTATCACTTGCAGCCTCTCTTCACTGGAGGATTGGTGAGCCTCATTACTGGCCTTTAGCTTGTTTCGTCACCCTTAACAGGTGATGTGAAAGGTGCAACACATTTAGCCAGCTGGTTGAGCGAGCGGAGACAGCCGGGGGCTATTTTTCTCCATTTCGTCATGAATGGGCACGCCGGTTCAGACTTGCATCTGGGCTGTGAGGTTTTGTATGACTGAAGTTAATGATACCTCTGATAATAATATACATCGTATCGTGTGTCAAGTTGGATTTTATTTTCCAAGTTTTTTTGTTTTTTAACTTTTACCTTTTTTTTGTATCATCCTTCCTTTGAATTCTTCTCCTTGAAATATATATTTTTGGACTACAAGCAAGTTTAACGCCATATATTATTGTATTTCAGTCAGTAATGTTTGTCTATAGTTAAGACTACAACAACAGAAACAGTTGAATTGCACGAGCACTCATTATTTTGTCGTCTGTGCTTCATGGCAGAGTTTCTAGTTTTTACATCTTGTATTTTGCTGTATTTTGCAGCCTGGATCGACTTCTTTCTCGTCCTTTTTCACCAAAAGGTCCAAACAGACGACGGCATATCCATCGACAAAAGAGCTTTGTCAATCAAATGTGTTCGTCAGGGCTCAATCGATCACTGCACCGATTTATTGATTTGTGCACCACCAGTCACAAAAAAGAGAACGTAGAGGAGGTGATTGTAGCCAGCTGAGTGACTGAAATGAAAGCCTGTTTGTTGTTGTGCTCTGACGTGTGAAGAAACACCCTTCGCAGCATTCAACATGAACTTTACCTGTTGTGAAAAGCACTTTTTTTTTCTAGTAAAGTCTTAATTTCTACAGACATTTGGGACTTTGAACCTCCCGTCCACTTCTTTCTTTGATTTCCAGCTTGCCTAATTTGAAGTTTGTGATGTTTATTTCTACATGAAAGTGATAAAACGGAGGGAAGGGGAGAAAATAAAAAAAATAAAAAAGAAACCTCAAAGGGCTCATTAAAACATCTCTCCCGTAAAGCAAGGGCAAACGGCAAACAAGGACACTGACTGAGCCACAGTGGCAGAAACATGCTCGTGTTTGCTGATAGCAACACTGCGTGTTGAGCGATTCTTATCTGATTTGAGATTAGTGCAGTTGGAAATGTCAGACAAAGACATGAAAGACCGCTGATGTGATTAACATCAATGTATTTTATGTTTTTACATCCTCTGTGGCTCGGCAGAATATCCACGAGTATTCAGGACGGCACTAGTTGATTTCTTTGTTTGGTTGGAGAGAAAAAAAAACTAAACTAAATGATCTGCTGATCCATAATCAAAGTTGACGCTTAGCCAATTAAGTCCATGTGTTGATAAATCAGAGTAGAACAGGTAACTTAAATAAGAGTTTAGTGGATTAACTTGGGTCTGACAACCAATTTATCACGTTTGAAGCTGGTGTTATCCCTCCTCCACAGGCAGCTCTGCAGTTTGACCCGCAGGTCATTTCTCCTCCTCTGAACAGAAATGGCAAAATCTTGATTGATATCACTGACCGGGCCCCCGGCTTTCTTACAGATATTGAAAATGGATGGTCAGTTATCACACCTTAAGAGCCTGGCCGTTATTTGCCTCAGCCCATCCACCCAGTGAGCCCATTTCTGCTCCCCAGCATTCGTCTCACTTTCTCTCACTTCACTTTATCGTCAGCGTTTCCAACCACAATAAAGGTCCTGTTAGCTGTGCAGGTTTTGACCCTCGGCATCGACTCGCACATCTCATTCTTTCTTGTTAGGAAGATATGTTGACTTCTGGTCAGTGCAGTTACATCAGAAACAAAAGCATGAAGATTTTGGACAGCGGTTACATTAGTTAGCTGCACTGCATTGCAGTGAATGGTTTCGTTTTTTTGGACAGAAGATGGGATGAGTGTCCACAGGGTCCCTACACCCAACAGCATCAGAGGATGGAGGACTAAATGAGATTAGGGCCAGTCTGCCCAAGGCTGGTTGTTGGACTTTGACAGTTTCCACTCAGGACTTCCAAAAAACTGTGTGTGTAGCCCCGGGGTCGGCACCATATGTCCCGTGTCACACTGACTGTTGTGTGTCCGATGTCTCTCAGGCTGGCATTGGGTGTCTCATCACTTGTAACTTCAAACAGAGAAGATTTTTTATTTTCATTTTAGGTGATCGCTGTTGCTCCTGTTACGTATAAAACCAAAAGCAAACGCTGATTTATTAATTAAATCCATACCTTGATCTTTTGTAATGTCTAAACCAGACCAAACTAACTTAAAAAGTGGAAATATTCTTTATTTACCTGAAAACAATAAATTCAAGACTAATGGTCTGAAGCCGTAAACCAAACTCTTATTCCATGCTAGACACAAACTCTGGGTGCCCAGACAAAAGTCCACTTGCACCGACCATCCGGCCAGTTCTCCTTTCTGATACTTCATTAATTGAGCATTTTCAAACTATATCAGGAGACTGAACTTTCCAAAAGCTTTTGCAGCAGAAAACTTCTAATAAAGCCGCCCAAACAGTCTTACAAGGCATTATATAACCTAGAGGCAGTGGCCATGTTGGTGTTGGTGATGTATGCTGTTTTAGTTTATTTCTGACAAACTGCGACTTCCTTCCCTTGGAAAATGTTCTTTTAAATTGAAAAACATCAGATGTGTGGTCCATGGAACAGTTCAAGCGAGATCGAAAAACTATTTGTCCGTCTATGCCAAGTATTTGTGAAATAAGATCCCATAGGGTCGACTTGGAGAGGCGTGAGTTTGGCTCCCTATTGAGGAAAAGTCAAAGCAAGACAAATTAAATACGTGAGTCTTTCCGTCAGGTTTCCCCTGATACGGTGTCAGTGGTCAGCTACGATACATTACACAGCATAAAGCTCAGCATGAAGGTCACGTTTGTCCCAGATGCCTGTCGTCTGGCGGGTCAGGTCATTATTGTTCTGATATCTTGTAGTGTGATCTTGTTACTGTAATCTGGTTACTTAGGCGCTTGTAGGAAGCCTGTAATAATACGGTTTGTAACCACACCGAGGAAGAGCGGCTCAGTAATTGTGCCAAACCTGCAACAACAGGAAACTCAAACAAATGTTCCCATTCACGTGGTGTAAAGAGTGTGATCGGTGAGTGTATTTTTTGTATGCTGTGCGCTGTTTGTCAGCTCTTTCATCAGGAGAGAGTCGCATCTAAAACCTCGGCACAGACCCGCGGGTATGAGCAGCTTTTTGAATAGGGACTCTCACAATAGCTCTGGTTGATAAGTGACCCGTGCCTTATTTCCCTTCAAAAAACTCCCAGAGTGAAAAATCAAGAAGCTCTCCACCTGAATAATTGATTTGTGCCCCATGCCAGCCATCAAGAGGCCATGATCAAAAACAAAACATAAAGTGAAATACTCGATGTCTCTGTCTGCCGTCCAAATCCATGTAGGCTTCATTAATATAGAGCAGAGACGTCTGTTTCTACATGCAGCGGGTAAAAAAAAAAAAAAGACAAATTCAACAGTGTTTTAAGGATTCTGTTACTACTTGTCAGTGAAATATTAAACACCTGTCTGTCAGAAACCTTCATGCATCTTCTCTATCTTTTCCTATTCATTAGAACATCTCTCCAAGCAGTGGTGCCATTGTAGGTTAACACTTTTGCACAGCACGGATGGAATAATTCACACTGCTAGAAAATCATCAATTAGTAAAATACTGAAGAAAGAGGAATTATCTGAGAACTCAGCTGGCTCTCCGTCAAGTATGTCTTGCCCTCTTGTGATAGCAGAGGTGAAATCTTTTGTTGTAATCCAACAATCACTGACAGAGCTTGACTTATTGCTCTTCAGAAAATATATATGTCGAATAGATGATTGACTGTTTTGGTTTTGATTCATGTACTCGTTCTGTGTTTATTTGCTTCCTGATACTGTAGTTTAATCCGATGGATCAGGAAAAGTTGTCAGTTGTCTCTCTGCGTCACACAAACACCTCCAAGCCCAAAATGAAAGACACATTTGCAGTCATGGATCTGGAGATGGAAATTTTCGGTTCATCTATGTGGTCCAAACTGAAATATCTCAGAAAACATTGGATGGATTCCCGTCGAACTGGGTACAGACATTCATGCTCCCCAGATTATAAACCACAGCAGGTAAAAATTGTCTTTATTGTAGTAAAATTTCCTGACATCTACTAGATGAATTGGCAGAAAATGTCTCCAACTTGGAACTCCGGTAGCTCGGTTGGTAGAGCTTAAATCCGAGCCGTGGCCCCCCGTTGTGCACATCATTCCTAATCCCATGACTGATTCCTTGTTCTGTCACATAACTGGAGTGCTTGTTTTCTGTGGAGGCTTATCGGCTTTCTTACAACCATTGGTATGGTGTTTCATTCATTCTTGGGGATTTTGGTTAGCCCCTTTATCGAGTGAATACTCTGTTATTATTGCTTGGCCCACTTATACAGTAAAGGCCACCGGTGTGTCAGTTGTTGATCGCTAGGAGTGGGTAAAATGTCTGATTCTTTGAAATTAGTTCGCCTGCTGCAACATTCAGTTCACCCGCTGCAACATTCAGTTCGCGTGCTGTAGAGCGCTACAGATAGCACCTGCCGATTCTCTGCTGTGCACGCATGCGCACCAAACACACATGTGCGAGTTGTTTATGTTTGAGCGGCGACAAAATGGCTGCAATGGCTAGCACCAAGCCTATAAGACCAGCACCGACTTCTTTGAAAGCTACTGTATGGCAGCATTTTGAGTTCCATGAAGTCAACGGGAGAATTGTAAGGTGTGTGGAACTCAACTTAAATACTTTGACAACACAACTAATTTGAGAAACCACCTTGCGTGATACCGCCCAGAGTTGGAAGAGAAGCAGCGACCTGTTGCAGATGCCAGGAAAAGAACGATCGAGCAGGTGGTGGCACAGCTTCAACTGAAATCTGAGAGAGTGAAGCAGATTACCAAATCGATTGCAAGTTTTATTGTTTTATTGGGTTTTCGGACTATGGTGTTCACTCTAGAGCCAAGATACAAAATACCATCTCTGCGTTACTTCACGCAGCCATACTCACACTCAGTGAAACTAAAACAGAAGTTTTGGACACTTTGATGAAAGCAGGTTGGTCAGTAGCCATGTTCTAGTATGAGAGCTGATACAAAGGTCCATAATGTGTTGAAATGCAAGCTGCATTGGTTATTGCATTGAAAGCTTTTTTAATTTTTATATAGGCTACAGTTTACTGTTTTTCTCTCAGGTATATGTTCATTGCCTGTAACAGGAGGATTCTGTGTTCATACAAAGTCATATCTATTTGTGACCAAAAAAGCCTTTATCTGTTGATTTTTGTTAATGATCATCACAAAAGTAGGAAGTGATTAGTGAGTAGCAAACTCAGATTTAATTATTATTATTTATTAATTTTTTACATGTACATTAAAAAATTTTTGCATTGAGATGCATCGATAATTGCTTTAGAATCGAATCGTTGACCTCAGAATCGGAATTGGAATCGGATCGAATCGAATCGAATCGTGAGGTTCCCAGAGATTCCATCCCTATAACTTGCACCAGTTTGGGTGATCACCGTAATCATCGATTATCATCATTTCCCAAGCAACCTCCCCAGTTACTCGTGGCTCCAGAAGAAGATGCATGTAATCTGATAAATGACCTCCATTATTGTGGGTAATGCAGGTACCAGGTTTTTGAAAAAGTAAGAAGAATGTGTGAAATGAAAACAGGCCCCCTCTCTGGTTCTGCTGTATCAGTTTTGATCCTTTGTTTTTGAACTATCCATGATGCAATGCTAGACTCGTAAATGTACTTTAATTAGTAAAATTGGTTGCGTTTCCCTTTATGAGAGTCCTTTTTTGATATGAATACATTTGTATAAGAGATATTGACTCCAAACTAGTCTGCTACTAAGTTCAGACAACAGTAGAATTCAATTGACCTCACAAACTAAAAACATTTCACAGCAACACAGCGCCCAGAGAGAAACTGTGGTTCATTGCTTGGGATTATCTGTAAGAGACGAGACTTGACTTCTTTCTTCAGTTCACGAGGGACGCTGCAACATTTAGGGACCTCTGTTCTCTTTCTTGTACTCGTGCATATTTCAGGATGTTCTTTTTGTTTCGTGACTTTTTGTTACAGCTTGAACATTTCAACAGTGGTAACAATTCAAACACTGTTCAAGTCAATTTCCATTTTCTTCCCTGTTCAGAGCTAAATTCAATCCATTCTGCTCGTTGTTACTCTTACTTGTCAGGGTAAGTGGCTCTCCTGTATTCCTATTGTGTTATTGAACGCTCTGAAAAGTCGACCACAAAAGCAGCAAATCAGTTTGATGGGAAGTTATGGGGAAAATAAGTCTCTATTGAGAAATACCGGGGGTTATGCTTTAAAACATCATCCCCAGTAAATAATTTGAATTGGCTCAGAAAGATTTATGTCCAAAGGGACGCATTAATGGCATTCCTCACCCTCTATTTTTCCATCCAGCTCGCAGGTGAGTGCTCTGAAATATTTTTTGATTTATATCCTGCACTGATGAATGATTTTCTGAGAAGAGGCTACACCCCAGAGTCCAGTTTATAAAGAAAACAACCCCCCATAAAGGACAAATGATGTTAAAACCAGGCTGCTGATAAAACTTTGGAGATAAAAAGCGAAAAAGATACAGCGAGGAGGCTTTTTTTTTTTTTTTCCACAGGCTCGGTGCTGGGGAAGGCAGATCTGATAGGGGGTTATAGAAAAGGCACCTCAGATGACTGAATTTAATGGAATAACAAATCCAGCTTTTCAACTCGAACAGTGGGAATGAGAAATGTGACTCAGGAGTCAAAATGTCCGAAGCTTGGTGTCAAACACCATCTGCACTGCCGCATAATATCTGCCGTTGTTCAGAAGAAGGGCAATATTGCAGATAGTTGCTCAGAATTTGTCAGCGATAATGACATTGAAATTACTAGAGGAGAGACTTTTTTTCTCTTCAAAAAGCACATAGCGAGCCTTTGTAGCCTTCTGAAGGGCATGGGTGATCTCAACGCTTTAATGAGGAGGAATGAACAAAAGGGGTAGAGATGACAAAGACCGCTGCAAGTAAACATGACCCTCCTCCTAAATTCTGCCACTGCACATCCCCTCTCGGGAATAAACAAAGAAAAAAGACAAAGCTGCACACCCCTTTTCTCTTTCAGGAGGAAATGTCAGTGTGACATGCCAGCTACTGATGCGTCCTAATGAGAGGAATTCCCCCTCCTCCAGAGCCAGTGGCAGGGGCCCATACTGCACCTTTAACGTGGTGGACCCAGTAAACAGACTAATTGGTTATTAGCTGCGTTCGCTGTCAGGAAAGAGGTTTCTCCTGCTGAGGGGAAGAATAACATAACATAAAAACACATAAACTGTGACGCACAGCTGATCACAGTCAGTGTGTAAGAGCTGCCTGTAAGTGTCTCCTCCATAATACACTTTTACGTGAGTGCGTAGGTAGATTGAGAGAGCTTCGGATGTCAAGAGTTGTCGACGGGAAAGCGTTGAGTCATTTAATGTGTAACCCGCGCATACTTATACAAAACAGCTCACTTACGGGTTATTATCCTCCTCTCTGTTCTGCTGACAAGTTATTTTACGAGCAGGGCGCCAGTTTATTGTACCTGAATTCTTTTATTATGCATAATATGTAACATCGACAGGCTATAAAAGGGTTACCTTTTTCTACATACAAAATGTGAGGACCCAGGTGCTGAAACATTGAGGCAAAAAAGCAAGCTTTATTTACAAAAGCTGGAATTAAAAAATGCTGGCATTTAATGGCTGGCAACAAAAAGGCACTGAATAAGAATCCAAGAAAAACTAAGAATGCAAAAATAAACGAAACCAGAAAGCGACGGGGAACAAAACCTGCAGCACTGCAGGCAGAAAAAGATGAACGACAACAGGAGGAAAATAGAGAACGCGGGAGAGGCAGAGCCGACGTGGAGGAAACAGGTGAAGCGACAAAGAGAGAGGGAAAGACACAAACTTATATACACAAGGGTTGGGAAGCCCAATAAGAGATGGGTGACCATCATAGGGCGATCAAAAAAGGCGGGAGGTGGAATGTGAAACACGACACATGAGGAAAAAGCAGCAGTAATATTTAACGTGACGTGTGTTTTGAGCAACCCGATGAGTGTATGTTCGATATTCACTTTGTTTTTGGTCTCCACCGACTCATGAGAGAAGTGTCGAGCTCCTCAGCTGCTAAATGCACCACAGTGTTCACCAGCTAGTCAGTAACTATGTGTGCTATTACTGTAGTTATGTTTGTTCTTGCTAGGTTAATATGATCATTTAGATTGAAAATCAAAGCAATAAGCTGAAAGTGTCAGGCCTGGTCAGGAAAGAGGACTCAGATGCAGAATTAGAGCGATTCAAGCAGGCTTATATTTTGAAATTCTCACTTGAGCTCCAATACAAGGTGACAAGTCAATGGCTATGAAACCACAATATCTAATCACTAAGGTGACAAAAACAGAACAAAACAGGGAGGCAAAGACCTCAAAGAAAACCCAAAAATGAACACAAAATCACTCCACAAGGAGGTAAAGAAATAGACTATAACTGAACTACACTGGCACACTGGGGCTGTAAAAAAAAAAACTTAACAAAAATTCACTCCAACGGAGGATGGCAAAAAGGCTATAAACTTAAACAGCGCTATCAGCTGATTACAAAATTTAAGAAAACAAAAGGAGGCACTCCAACGGAGGCAAACCGACAACTATGAAATTATCTATGCTTCAATCTGAAAAATTTAACAAACAAAAGGTCACTCATTTAATAGGAACCAAGAAGAATATACAAACTTAGGATCTTGGCTTTGGTTGGTCTGTGAACAAGGCTGGGGTGAACAACGAATACGAAACACACTGGCACAAGACAAACGAAGACGCAGACTATTTAACACATGAGGGAGAGGGGAACAGGTGGAAACAATCAGGAATCAGGGACGACGTCAGATCGGGGACACAAGAGGAAAAGCAAGTGAACTGAAACAAGAGGGGAGTTAGACTTTCAAAATAAAACGAGAAATTAACGAGACAAAAAAACCCAGACAAGACAAAATCTCACCGCTATGTGACAAAAAGATGCTGTAACGTCTCAGAGTTCAGCGGAACAATGGAGTCGACTGATACCGATAAGCGCAGCTGTAGAGTTAAAAATAGATCAAATAATGAATAAGATGATAACAAAGGACTGGTTTAATTGCATAGAACCAACATTGGCCTCATTTCGGTTCATTCATTTAGTAATATAGCAATCCCCAAAACATCAACTACTGCTGTAGTTTATAAAAACCTTTCCATATTAAGTGTGTTTTTTGTAGTGAAATGTTTTAATGCATTTAATATTCAAAACTACAGTGGTGCTGATGTAATAGCTGGAGGATTGGCTGACTGACAGGTAGCGCTCATCATTCTCTCCTTTTTGTCTGGTTTGAGCAATATTTGCATCAAAGAATGCTCACACATTATCAACAAATTAATTTGTTTTGCGCTTTCATTTTTCATCTCAACAGAGTGCAATAACAGTGAGAATGACTGCAGTATGCACAGATAAAAAGCCGTTATATAAATGTGTGAAGACTCCTCTCCCCTTCAGTCTTCAGTCTGACTGACTGTGGAGCAGCCGGGAAGTGGTTTCCAGAAGATCTAAGACTCTTTCAGCCTGGCTCGTGGGGGACTTGAGATATGAGGCGAAAGCCAGGCAAGGCCACGATCAATTAAATCTAAAAAATTGTTGGTGACCCTCAGAGGCAGCCAGTGCAGCGATGATAAAACAGGAGTTTTATGATGGTGTCATTTAGCATCTGTTAGGAGCCCACCTCTAATATTTCCCACTACCTGCAGCTAAAAATGGTAAAAGGCAGGCACAGACGGAGTTCATACATAAAGAGATGAAAGCATGACTGACCTTCTCTGTGTCGCTGTGAAATAAGAGCAGTTTTATCATAACGGTGTATGAACTGACACACAGTGTCTGTTCGCCTGCTAACATGTCAAGTTAGAATTAAAAAAAAATCACAACAAGCTATGCTGTGTTTGAAAGAAGGGGGAACGGAGCCATCTGTGGCAAGCTGTTAAAAATTGCAAATCGGTGTGCTCTTCTATAAACTACTCCAATACAACAGTAAGTAGAAAGACACTGAGACAGTCACCACAATGTAATAATTTATATAAAAGGATCTGTTTCCATTGTAGCCTTCTTTTTTATTTGGATGAGACCGCTGCATTGCAAGTAAACCTGGTAGAAGTTGTAGTATAAAATAACCACAGTAAGTAGATAGTGACTAATGACAACTGATAATAACTGTTGTAATTACAAAAGCAAGAAATGAAGGGTAATCAAGTGTGAAAGAGTTGCTGAAACATACAACTTGGCATCAGCTGATTGAAATGTGCATCTACTGAATAAAGCTACTGTAGTGAGACGATGTGAAGTGCGAACCAAATATACAACACTTTAAAAATGCAGTGCCAAGAGTGATCATATATAATGGGATATATCAAGAAGGGGACTGGGTTATCAAAAAGCCTGAAGGCCAGAGTTTCTAAGAGCAATTGATATTGATAGAGGAAAAGCGCCTGTTTAAAAAAACCAAAGCGAGGCGAAGAGCCACTCATGTACGTGCAGTTCTGCACGAAGGCGATGATACTGGAGTCACATGCACAGAAGCTACGCGCAGGTGCAGAAGGAAGAATGGGGTTTTTCCATAGAAAAAGAGCAGTGTCAGCAGAAATGAAGAAGAATAGGGATTGGTTGAGGCCATGAAGCCTGGGAAGACACTCCCAGTTGTTTGTGTTTAAAAGAGGATTCTCAATGCTTTGTTCCTCGGGTCAGTTCGTTTTTGTTTTTTTTTTCCACAGATATTGTTTATGTCTAATCTCCTACTTTGTTTGCTGTCAAATTAAGTTCTACTGCACTCAGCGTTGAAGACTCCTGCTGACTTTTTTGATCTTTGAAATTTTTTGAAAATTGAAGTGTCAGTTTACGACAAAGTGCTGCCGTGACCCGTCAAGTACCTGCAAGCCTCTGTAAAATTTTAGTAGAATTGCAATTATTATTAAGTGTTAAACCCTCTGTTTTGTGTTACAGTGATGTTAAGCCTTCAAATTAGTCATATTTCACAGTCTCGTCACCACCATCACAGATGCCCTTTGCAACATGGAGCTTTTACTGAAGATTTGCAATATACTCAGTCATTTGCATGAAAACATTTTAATGACTGTTAATGATTGTTCAATATGCAAAGAAGAGGTTTGATGAAAATTTGCTAAATAATGATATTTATGGGAAGAAAATCATGTCTAGTGCTTACCAGTCCAGATTAAAGCCATGCGCTGTGTCTTTACTCAGTCATGGGTGTGTCAATAATAAGTAGATTTAATAAAGAGGATTTTCAGCTAAATGAGTACACATGAAGTTGATGTTAGGTCTGTCTGACATTGCCGTGTCCGTGTTGTTCCTGGATCATCAAAAATATTTGTTGAAGTTCAGGTTAAAAATACCTGGTTAGGTTTAGGCAACAAAGATACTTGTTTAGGTTTCGGGAAACATGAGTTGGGTTTAACTACACCCGTTCAGGATGTTAAACACAAGCACAACTTCTCTCATGTGAGTATTTTCTGGTCTTCTTTGAGGAGCTGCAAAACTTTGACTTCACAAACCGTGATCGGTCTCTGCCGTGATGGTCCTGGAGCAACATAAATATGACGTGTCAGGAACAACACTCACACGGCGACGTCGGATCGCGCCTGATGTAAACTGCAACAGATGTATTACATTTCACAAAGTACTTGACATGTGTAAGACAAGAACTTGAGTAATTCTTTTTGTTATTATGTAATTAGAATATACTCAGAATAATTGATTTTCATGACATGTTAATTTCATCACGTTAGGCAGAGAAGTAAACAGAGAAATCTATGTAGGCTGCATTTAACAAAACATCTGTGTTGTTGAAGATATTCTACTGGAACATTTCTATACTAATTACCATCGTAATCACAGTACTATTCCAGTAAAACAAGAGGTGATAAATATACATTTCTTTTTAATGGGAAATGAAGCTCAAAGATGGACAGCTGTTGAAACAAGCTGTTAAGATGTGCAGTCTTGAGCCGCTCTGCAGGAAATGCATTTGGAAAACCGGCAAATGTGACTGTGGCGGGATGCGGAGGATTCTCCGCGCTATTGTCAAAGCCGCCTCGAACGTGAAAAGTTTTTAAAACCACTTGATCTCCTCTCGCTGACAGTTTCTTTGATATCAAGTTGTAGAAACACCGGTGTGTCCTGAAACTTTCATGTGTATGATGAGACCTGCTTTTTTTATAGACTGAAGACTACATCAACGTTCTCTCCTCCCTCTCAGCCGGTGTCAGAATGAATGCACAATGAATATTTTGACTGCACCGCAGTCTTTGATGTTGTGGCTTCATGCTCCGCTCTCATTATTTTGGATGTAAAATGACAGTGACTGAGAATAAATTGCTGTCTGCTGTAATTGGAGGACATTTACAGACAAAGAACTACAGACTTGTTTTTTAAATGGTTGTCAGGTGTCAAGGTCAAATGCGGATCTTTATCTGATTAAAGCAAAATTCACTTGTCAGTTTTGGTTTGTAGTTAAAAGCCTGCGACTGCCTAAAGTAACTCTCTCTAGTGACAATACTGTTGCTCTGTATCTCGCTGGAAGTTCAGTCAAGATGCAAGTAGTCTCTAAATTACTCAGGCAAAACATAAAAGTGAACTGCATTTGGTTTCTGGGGAGTATGGCAACATGTAAGCCCAAAATAAAGCTGTTCAGTCATAGTGTGACGGTTAACATTGACCCTTAAATAATCAGGTCAAACATTCCTACGTACCTCAGGTCTTTAGAGAACAAGTAGATACATTACAGAGAAGGAGTTACGAAATAAAATATTTCTTGTAAACTTGAGTGCAATAAGTCAAAGATGTACTTTTGCCATCAAGATACTGATGCCTTTCATTGTATTCCGATATGCACATATCTAAGTAGTTGTTAGTGCTTCTATAAACAATCTCATCTAACCCTGAACCCTTTAAACCCACTCATTGTCTCTTGGAACCTCACTGAGATCAACGAGGACATATAGAACCCCCTAAACCCCCCCAGGAACCTTCTCATGGACCGGGCACACCACCAAGAACCTTGAAACAAACAATAAACCTCTACTATTTCTTTATGGGCCTTCTAAATTATTCCTACTCAATTTTCAAGAGATCCTAAAACCCCCTTCAAGACCCTTGGAACCTCATCTGGGATCGCTCCTTTCTCAAACATCCTAAGAGACCCCGAAGTAGTCCTGAAGTAGTTCTGATAGCTCTTCAGAACCTCTGGAACCTCCCGAAGAATCAAACATCCTAAAGAACCATTAAAACCTCATCAAGTAAAACCTCGTCAGACTAAAGGATCTCGTCTCAATACAAAGCCTTGCGGGGGGAAATTTGCAGCAGAGTTGAACAGACCCGTCTCAGGACGGCTGATGATGTCGCTGGTGGCTGGTTTTTTAACATATGCGGGCAATGCAATCAGCACCTTGTCGTGAAGTCAGGCAGATCAGGCAGCTACAAACTGTCACCTGAGCGAAATGGCAGTTAAGGACTGAGAAAAGGGGACCAGCTCATTAATTTGTCAGAGTAACAGCCGTGACTGTATGACACAAACCTTAAGGTTGAAATCCGACAACTGTCAACTTCACTGCTTTTCTTTTGCTCCCCTCGCACTCACAGCCACTCTCCACCTCTCGCTCAACCACAGACTCGCCTCATGACACACACACACACCTTTTGTTTAGGCTGTTTCATCAATACTAGAGATGAACCTGAGGCAAGAAACTCAATGTCACTGTGCTCATTCATATTTTGAGTTGCTACAAATTATACCCGGCTACAAAAAAAGGCTGAAAAGCCGTCAGTTAGAGTGAAAGTGCAGAGAGTTAGTATGAAGAAAGTACATTGTGTTGCCTAGTTGGATTGCTGTGAACTGGAAGGTTTTCAGCATGTAGCAAATCAGCGCATTGCAAACCCACTCAACAAAATCCACCACAATAACCACACAAATCGCTTCAAGGGCTCCTGAAATCTATTCGCTTCTGAAACCTTTACAATCTTATCAGAACCTCTAAAAATATCAAGAAATTAAAGTACATATCAAAGGGCCTATTGAACCTCGCCAAGAACGTCTAAAAAAAGTCAATCCAAACCTCTTAACAACCTCTGGACCCTTCTCTTGGACTTAAGTTACTCCACATCTTTAAATGTTTGTCAGCCGTGCTTCATGTTGAAAATACAAACAATTAAGGGTCCAGTTTGTAAGAACATTGATTTTTGAGTCTCATTCCCAAATACCGACGCTTTGGGATTGCAGGTCGTGTCGGCCCCCAGCCCAAAGTGTTTGTTAATGACCAGTTGGGAATGACACTCAAAATTCTACTTTCTCCCAAACTGGACCTTTAAAGCATAAATGAAATGAGCAAATGTTTCTTACTTGGAAATGTCCATCATGAAAACAAAGCGTATAACGTGCAGTAAATCTTATAGCTTGTTTTATAAAGCTTGGTGGAAAACCTTTGATTGATTGACCTGCTGCTCACGGCAGACATTACTCTTAAGCACACACGACTGATGACTCGGCAAGAAAAATGTACTTTTCATCATCAGCTCCTCTAGTCATGCTTTCATTTCCAAAGTTGCCGTCATCAAAACCCTCCGAAATCAAAGGACGCGCTGCTCGGCAATATACCGAACAGACCGCCGCTGCACCACCACTGCATGAAGAACATAACCTGTAATTACTTATACATCTAAGGTCTCTAAAATCCCTATAAAATATGTGTAGACAACACAAAGCAAATATTTTTAACACCAGAAAATTGTGAAAAACATGGTCTGTTTGAGGTTTCTGAGCCTCTGAAAGACACTGAAGACCTGTGATATGTGTTTAAGAGTTAATGACTGTCCAGTACATGCGGAAAAGATCCATCGACCCAGCTTTGACCCCTTTAATGTTTTCCAGTGGCCAAGAGCTTCCCTCAGTCCTCCTAGCAGACAGTAGACTTCAGAGTATGGGGAGGCAGGTAAAACATTCAGGCCTACAGCGTTTTTATCAAAAGTCTACATCTGCTCCAGCATGAGCTAGCGTTGCATGCAAGTGAGTTATCTCTGCGGTGTCAAACTGATAATGATTTTTGTTTGGAAATTCAAAACATTTTTCTCTCCACGGACAGGAACGGGGTGAATAAATATAGTGTGATGGAAATCTTTGCGGGGCAGTTTCATCACGGTGGACTATCTTTTATTGGGATCAAATTTAATAATCCAACATGTGCTGCTGTACCTGTTCAGTTCATGTCGGGTTGATTGTTGTCTTTTCTGTTAAGAATCCAAGTTTGTTCTCCAGTGATTTTTGGTTTTCCAGTGTTAAAGACAATGAGAGTGTCCGTGTTGTATGTCCATATCTTCTCTCCCGCCTCTCTCCTCTGTGGGAGCTGACAGCTGTAACTCAGTTGCCGTGCTGTGCACGCAACGGAAGCACACTTAGTGCCGCCCTCCTCACACGCCCGGAGTGCTGCTGGGAAGCTCAGGGAATACTTCACCTGTCTACACACTCACGCACACAGTCGTTTTTGCCTCAGGTGTTTGGCTGTGCTTTCCTCGAGTTAGCACCAAGGTTAGTTGCCTGGATGTGCACTCAAGGGGAAAGCCTCTCTCCAAACAGCAAGGTTACAGCAAGTCACATGACTCGCCCGACGAAAGACACATCATGTGACAAATTGTTTTGTTTCCGTGTGATTTATCTGGACCCAGTTCAGTGAGGCTGCACTGGCATGTTTGTCAATCATCTGCTGTGCGTGCACCGCTGAACAACATGCTACACAGAGGATGCTGCTGAGGTTACCCCCTTCTAAACAACACCAACTTTTCTTAACCGCTGCTTAAGGGATTCAACGCGGAGAAAACCGTCTCCATAGGCTTAATTAATCAACACCACAAGCAGCGAGATGAATGAGCCTTCAGGCGTACTTGGCAGGAATCGGAAGACTTTCAGAACTTTTATGCTATCCTTAGTCTAATCACATTGTCATCTTATCAAGAGCTGAGACAATTTCTCTCCGCTCCACAGCAGTGAAACTTTAACAAGTGTGTGTTGGATGTGAGGAGATAAAGTCATTCTGCCTCCGGCTCCTACTGTTCACTGTGCACTCTCTCAACTCAGATGTTGGTCGACTTTTTGATTTCTAAATGTTTTACTTAAAAATACTGCCCTGCCACTGTAAAAGATAGATAGCTCTGTGTTTATATAAGCTACTGTTGGCCACCACAGCTGGTGCAGTGAATGGAAGAGGCTTGTTTGCTCACGTATTCCTTAATTAGACTTATTTCTTAGCCTCAGCTTTAGCATTTACTACAGCAAATATATATACATGATCATTGGGAATAACGTTTTCCAGGTGCTGCACGACCCTCAAGTTCAGTTCCGCCTTTTTTCGTTTCATCAACATCTAACTATTAATTAACAATTAATTTTTTTACATTTTTTTTTTACATTTGGTAAATGATTCAGAATCACAGATGAGAATCCAGATTCTTCTCTGAATAGATTTTTTTACACACCCGTAGTTTTTATACAGAGAGATTTACTGATAAACTGAGACAAACATAAAAGCAGAATGACATATCATTGCCTTTTCAAGTTGATATTTTGAACTTACTAGCAGCTAATTTATACGTCCTACAGTTATGGAACATCACCATCAGTGTTTCACACAAAATGACCGTGCTGGCTATCTGTGGCAGATGCAGAGCAGGACAGAAGGTCTGCAGACAGGATGAGTAAAGCACGGGGAGATTGTCATTAGTCAATTGATTGCGGATGGTGTTGTTCTCATGGACAAAGAAAAAAATGTGAAATAGGATTTACCGGATATACTCCATTAGCTGTAAATATAGCTGGGTGGCCCACCTGAGTCTATGTGTGAGCAACACCATCGTCGTTCTTTTAGAATTGATGTCCTTCTGGCAAATTTAAGTCTGAAATGTGATGTTTTTAGCTCTTTAAAGTGGTTAAACGCTCCACTATGTTCACCAGTTAATCGATGACTGTGTCCGCCTGGTGATTGGTTTGAGCAGGTGCTGTAAAGTGGGTTCTTTTCCCAAAATGTTCTGAAAGGCTCTCGATGCCTGTATGAAGCTCAGATGCAGTGAGGAAGTAAATACAGCCATGTCCTCTTAACCTCCAGATGTGTGAGAGAGGTTCATACTGCACGTTTTTTTTTTTTTTTTTTTTAAAGGAGTCCAGATTTGTAGCTTTGTCACCTTCCAAAGACATTTCCTGTCAGCTCCTGCCTTTTCAGAAGCGGGCCTTTTTGTTTTGGGTCTTAATGTAATCCCTTCATGCGTCCATATTGTTGTCTCAGCTCTTACTCGGCTGACTGTTTGTCACTGTTTGTTTGTGTGTTAAAACAATCTGCTCATGAATATTAACCTTCCCCAATCTGCTTAAAACACTCGCACCCTCCAAAGACACACACTAAAGCACACACACACAAACATAACCTTGTATTTTGCTCGCGGTGTCACCAAGGACTCAGAGCCTTTTCTCTCCTGTTCGGGTCTTTTGAGGCTTCTCAGTTCGTGTTCACTCCACAGTGTTTCATGTAATGTGGGAGATTTTGAAAAAGGATCTGTCTGCATTTTTTGGCATAAACTGTTCATTCATCTTTAGCGTATTCTCAAACTTGAGAGACATACAGTATATTGGTTTAAAATGTGTCAACAGAAATGACAGTCATGTCCAAGAATGTTAATTTAGAGGGGGAAAAATCCTTGTTATCGCTCCTCTACTAACTTGCAGAAATAAATGAACTGTTTATTATGCCAGGTTTGTTGTGAATTATTCCTGATAACCGGAGTCTGTCAGCAGTAACCTGAAATACAGAAGCGCTGTAATGAAATTGCTGCCTTTATTGTTTTTATGGTCTCAATATGCTGCAGGGGACTGCTGCTTTCTCTTTTTAATGAAATGACTAAACTGTCTGTGCATTAACAGATATAGCAGGCACCAATTTTTATTAAATTTGTTTATATTTTTGCTCATTAGGACATTTAATTTTAATAATGTGCTGTTATTATCTATTGTATGGAATTCAATTTTACTCTATCCTTTTCAATTGGGTAAAGAATTGTTTTTATTATTCTTTTATAGTTTCCCATTCGCAAACGTGACATATGCACAGAAACTGAGATTTCCATGTACGAAATATATGTGCAAACCCTATTAGAAATTGTAACAAACTTCATATAAACTCCAAATTACAAAATATATATACATTTTATTATATAGAAATAAACACGAACACACGTGCGTCAGTGTGTATGTAAGCCACAGCAAAGATGGTTATGATGAGTCGGCATCTTGATATCAAAAGTTCAGCTTCTGGGAAACACTGTCCATCAACTTTGACTGTGTGTGAGCGCCAAGCATCGACGTTATAAACACAGAGTCCACCTCTCCTCGTCCAGCTGTAGTACTGCATTCAGTTGGCTCAGAACGTGGCGCTCTCATTGAGTAAGTTGATTAAGAGATGTTGTGGTGGAGACAGCCACAGCTGTCCCGATTGGCCAGCCTGAGTCCCAGTTTGTCCATTTCCTTGTCCTGCGACCTGACATATCATGACAGCCCTGCTCTAATTTCAGAGGATGTATGTATGTAAAAATGATGTATTGCCTTAAACATACATATGGCAGCTTCATTCTTGATATAAGGGCATTTTGTGGTATATCACATTTCCTTATGGGTCGTATTGAATTTCAGTTGATTTCTTTACACTTTCCTGATTCAACCCATCACAAGGTGTACAGTTTTCTCGACTTCGCTGTGTTAACACCACCAGCCTCTCATCAGCACCTCCGTATTTTCACAGATCATAAATATCACTGAGCTGTTCAGCAACACTAAAACTCGGCAGTATTCAGATCTGACTGTGGCACATTATTGAATCCCTGCATAAGGTCCCAACAGGTGTTAGGACTGAAATTGCTGTATAACATGACAACCCTGGGAATGCTTTTGGACCGTTAACACATTTTGATTTTTTTTAATAAATCAGCTGCAGAATGCAATCATGAGAGTGCAGTTGGAAAACTTTTATGTATTCTTCAAGATGGTATCACTCCACTTTTATCTCATTTATATACTGTGTTTTTGGCATTTAAAGCAATCCCCCTGTGGCTGATGCTCCTTGACTGCTGAGCACACTCAGAAGTTTTGCATCTGAAGTGCATTAAAAACCTCTTGGAAGCAGGACAGAATTTCGAAACAGATGCCGCCAGTGTTTTATGGAGTCTGTACATGAACTCCATCAACGAGGACTACAAGCAGTTATATACTGTTTGTCCCACTAAATGTGTGTTTGTCAAAAGTCTCTCTGCTCTCGATGCTGTCAGCTGCCGCTGCTGCTCTGGAATGAGTCAGGACTGCACTCATGTACCCTTCAGCTCTCAGCCTCTTAAACACAAAGAGAGTCCTTTTTCAGTCTCCTGTAGTGTGAGAGCTCTCAAAGAGAAGCGTTCAGTCGCTCCAAAAATGATCACGCATTACCTCTTGATTAATTATTAAAGGAAGGCTTGTGTGTGTGTGTGACTACAGCGATACCTTTAGGGAAATTTGATTCACTTCCTCCTCTCGGAGTAGGTCAAAGAGCAGTGTCAGCTACAGAAGAGCCCACCAGCTGCTGAATCTTTTGTTCAAGGGCGCCAGGGCTTCTAGCTGTATGTATGAAGGACAGTCAGTCAGCCCCTGCAAATAAAAGGCCACACTTCATCTTCTAACATACATTACAGCACGAGGAAAGCAGCATTTGTCAAAGTGATTACATCAGCCTGATCGTCTTTAACACATTCCTTAAATGTCACCTTATGAGCAACCTCCGCGGTAGTTTGAGAGGATGCGGCCTTAACAAAGATTCATGCTATTTGTCTTCCTGTGCTTCCTAGAGACTCCAGGGAGGGGAGAGGACGGTCAGGCGGACACATCATTCTCTGACTCATCGCTGTTTGCTCACTGGGGTCAGGAGCTGGGTCCGGACAACCGACGGGTGGCACTGAAGATGTTTCAGTACTATGGATATAATGGCTACCTCAGTGATCGTCTCTCTCTAGACAGGCCAATACCAGACCTAAGGCCTGATGGGTAAGACTTCAGGCAGAATGGTGCTCAAACACTGTAATTTTTACAGCCTGTCACTCATTA
>CAEMYA010000013.1:211917-280960 GCA_903131615.1 Diplodus sargus
CTATGGATATAATGGCTACCTCAGTGATCGTCTCTCTCTAGACAGGCCAATACCGGACCTAAGGCCTGATGGGTAAGACTTCAGGCAGAATCGTGCTCAAACACTGTAATTTTTACAGCCTGTCACTCGTTACTTGAGTGTTTTGCCAGCTGTTGAAATTGTTCTATGTTTGAGGAGATTACTTTTCTTTTCTTTTTTTATTTCTGACACATCTGAATTACAGACTGAGAATGAAGTTTGTGTTGCAGAAGTGCCAGAATGATCGTGTGCAAGCAGATTTCCTTTTCGCTTGAAACTTCTGATGATTTCACATGTTATTGCAGAATCAACTCATATGTCTGTGTCTCCACGTTGGAGTGGACACATAGTTAAGTCCTTTATAACAGCATAATGTAATTTTAGATTTGATTTGATTTAATTTTAAAAGATTAACACGAGACCAGGAAATGACACAAGTCATGTTCAAGGCACTTTCAGGTAGTTGACCGATGTGTTTTTACCAATACTGATTTTTCGTAATAAAAGAGAACAGATATTCAGAAACAGGATACAGTTGCAGTGAGAATACAAATCTTCCTGTCAAAATTTAGTACAACCTGTGATGGATTATAACTAACTTCAGTTTATTCAGTATCTGCAATTTGAGGTACTTTACTTGAATATTGCCTCTTTTTTGCTACTTTAAACTTCCACTCCACTCTGTTTATTTGTTAACTTTTGTTACAAGTTACTTTGCAGATCTGGATTATTGATTTGTTTCAACCAGTCATACAGTCATGTGGGCAAAAATTGAGTCAGACCACAGAGTGGTGACTACTGACTGAGATAGAGTGCTGCCTCAGAGCCAAAGAATGGCATTGTTGAATTAATTGATTTTATTGACAATTGGACACAAAAAAAAACAGAGATACCAATAATTGGAAAAATTGTCACGATAATCGGCCAGGACAATAATCACAGTGAAGCTGATGTTATCTTTAATACAGTTTTCACCATCTTAGTTTGGTATGTTACCACGGTAACATTTGCTACAGTAATTTGCAATAAACAGAAAGTAAAGCTCTTATAGCCAAGCACTGAACACATGGATATTTTGAGCTGATTTTGGTGATAATGAAAAATTAAGGAATCATCAAAGTAATTACATTTCGCTCTGAGGGTGGCTTGAATGGTTTATCTCGTGGTTAACAGTTGTTGACACATTCAAAACTCAAAACTAGATATGTTTACCTCAATGTAGTGGCAGAAGAAAAGTCAGAGGATCACCAGAGTAATTAGGATTCACCTTCTACCTGCTCTCGCTCTTGACACTAGATTGTCTGGACATTACCAAAATCTGTAGGATTTATCTTCTGGGGACAATGAAGTCCGTGTAAATCTCCATGGCAGACAACATCTCCAAAAGTCAGCTCTTTTCAGCAGTAGTCTCACTGTATCCATCTTCCTGTCGGTCACTGTATCTACTCACCTTTTCACCGCTGAGGACCATTTATTTTTCAATAATGAACAAAAGAACTCGTGAGTTACTCCCTACGTAGGAAAACACTTTGTTGTTCTCTCCTTAACGGCTCTCCGCTAAATGAAAACCAATGAAGAATTTACTTCTGCACACATCATTCAGCACAATTACCGCCTGCTGACATAATCATATCATGCAGGCAGGTAAAGGAAAGCTCTTGTATCTAATAGACTTGGTTCAGGGCTGATTCTTGCCTCAAGTACATGGTTTTAATCTGCAGTCACAACTCAACACATGTATTTCCAAAGCCTTGTTCAGTTATTTGTGCACCATGGGCTACTGATTAAGTCCTGGACAAATAGCACTGCAAGCCTGCAAAGTCAATACACCATCGCCTTTAACGCTGGCTGGCTGTGACTCAGTTTTCCAGCACTACTTTCATGTTTGTATCACCAAGGTTACAGGAGTTCTCAAAATGACATCTTGGTGCAAAAGGTTTACACAGCTCAGAGATCTTCAGGGCATTTTATCCACTGCACATCACTAAACTCCCATCAGACCATCCATTCCCACTACTGCTGGTCAGTACACTTAAACTGTTCTGGGGGGATGAATTGATGACACGCATTCTGCACATATTTCCCAGAAGTGATGTTAGAGCCGTGGCGTCATGTGGGAACAACAGGCTTTTTGGCAGTAATGAACCACATGACGTGGTGACAGTGATGTGATATTTGTTTAGTTTGACAGAAAACAGGTCAAATATCACAATCGCAACACAATTCACTGTCAATCCTGTCAAGAGGATTATGATCATGATGGGGATAAGTCACATACAGTCAATGAGGGGATTTTTAACACATTCCAAGAACCTTAATTCAACCTAAAAGGGACTTGGCTTCTATATAGTCTTATTTTTACTGCCTGGTCTTTCTGCATGTCCTGGAAAAGGCATCAGTTTCTCCTTCAGACAATGGGCTCGACTCTTTATTCACACTGAAAATGTCAGCATGCAGTGGCTGAAGGGAAAGAGAATAGCTTGATTGATGTCAGACCTTAACACGCTGCCAATTATTTATTCCTAACCCGATCCCTTTTATAACTGCATTCCAGGTGCGGCACTATTGCATTCGCACTGTAACCGTTAAATTTCCCCCAAATCTGCCGGCCATGATCTGTTGCCAGCGCCTATATTTATACCTTGATTTACAAAAACAGGGTCCTGATATAGCCTGCCAAGTGCGTGGGTTGGCATGAGCCATCGCCCCACTCTCTAGGAATCAATGTCAACTTTACCTGTTAATCCCTCCATGCAAGTCTAAGCATTGCCTCGCCCCGGGGTTTGTTGTTTGTCCTCCACAGGTGCAGGAACATCACTTATCCTTTAAACCTCCCTCAAGTGAGCATTGTGTTCATCTTTGTGAATGAAGCCTTGTCCGTCATCCTGCGGTCCATTCACTCCGCTATCAACAGGACGCCCTCCACCCTTCTCAAGGAGATAATCCTGGTGGACGACAACAGCAATAACAGTAAGCAACATCATTTTATAATACAGCAGCTGGCCCATCGCAGCTTAGCAGTCATAACCAGGTACGGCAGGCCTGTCAAGCTTTGTATTTCTTAACACATAAAGACGTTAGCATGCAGCTGAGAGACACCAGGGGGCTTTAGTCTTTTTACAAAGCAAACACACGAGAGCTACAGTGTACGATTTGATTAAAAAGGTTTGTCTGCTCTTCCATTAACTGCAATCACTAGCATGTCCGGCTAATTAGCTTATATACCTCTGGGGGTCAAGAAGTACATCATTAACTTACTTCATTATTATGTGGGGTTACAGGTTATGTTGAAAACAAGGCTTGGTTCATGTGTAAAACATCCACCCTAGCAAACGTTACACAAGATATGTTAGCCTTGGTTTTTGTTCGTCCTCATCCTAAATGCCTTTTCTTGTAACGTCACTGTTTAAAACTGCCGTTTGCAAATGCATAGAAGTGTAAGATAAGCATAAAGTAAACAAATATAACGATCTTACATGTTCTTTATCATCCTTATAATAGTGTAACACATGAACAACACTGTTGCTTTATTTCCACATCGTCTGCAAAAATCATCGATGCTCCACTCCAGTCAGTGTTTCTAACATTCAACATTTCTTCTTAGACAGAGAATAGGTGTTTCGCTTTACTCAACCAGACTGCCTTTCTAGCAGGATTAACATCACTAGCATGGATATGTGTTTCATGGATATGAGGATGGATAAGCAATAGCAAGAATATAAGCAGGGATAGTGATCGCCTGTCACTCAAACAGAAGTTCTCCTTGGGTGTCGAGGAGCTGCAGAGTTTATTCATGATCAAAGTCGAACCTGAACTATACGTTTACCAATGCTGACTATTTGTCATGCATCAGGTGCATATTTAAGACCCCCTATACAAGATTTTTCACAACAGCCAACGAGAGAAATATCCGGGAGCAGCTGACGGTGTCGCCGAGCATTGATAAACAACCCCAGCCCTTGAGGCCAACGTAAGCTAGCATACCACTGCCGACAGATAATAAAACCCACAGTCAAAATGTCACCTCCAGGACTCAGTAAAGAAAAGACAGCCCGTTTTATCATCCAGACTTGTTTTTTCTGCTTCTTTTATTTCTCACTGCAAAGAATCAGCGTTACTACTGCAAGTTACATGTGAGATCCCGTGAGAGAACTCCCTCTGGCACCGCAATCTTAAAAATATCCTGTAGTGTGTAATGGGACGTTGTTTTTTTTTTTTAGTCTTGTAGCGTGTCTTTGAGGCTAGAGAGCCGGACTTCTGTGAAATTCTCCTTTTGCGCATGATGCAACCCGACTTCACATTGGATTAGGAGCCTGGCTTTAGACGGTGCCTAGCAAACATCCTAACAGCAACTTAGCAGCTCTGTGTTAAAGGGGGCCTGAAGTTAACATGTTATTGCCTCATGTGTGGAGCGATCTGTATCTGTGGTATTTACTCATCTGACGGTCTCTAGACTCCTTTAATGTTTTTAATGAGAGGCTGTGTTCGCTGGATTTAACCGATAGAGGAATAACACTAATTAGCAGCAAAGCCAGGAAATTTGCCCCAGGCGGATAACAATCCAGCAAGGTGATGAAGTACATACCTTGTCAGGCATTTGCAACGCTAATTCTGACATCTGCATGCATTGGATGTCGTGTAAACAGTATCAGGTCGAACAAACACCCAGTATGTGCTGACTATGAGTAGCTTCTGAGCTCTGTTTACTTGTTATTACCGAGATGATAACGAGATTGATACGGTGGCTGACCTCAGTCCGCCATGCGAGGCACAAGAAATAGACTCGAAGCCACCTGTAAAAAAGTGGACCCATAATTTAGAGTGTAAGACTACATTAACAACGACATTACAAAGGCAGGAAGCCGGCGATAAAAAGGTAATGATACTGTGCCAAGGTCATTTATAGGCAGTGCACTTTAAAAATGGGATGTGCTGCTTGTAACAAGGAGTTAGACAAGCCATTTTGGGCAATCAACGTGGGAAATACTGGCATTGGGAAGAATATGTTTACCAGAGTCAATAATGCAAAACATGTAGCACTGCCTGTAGCCCGCTGGAACAGAATATAGATCACTGTTGTGCGCCTCGGTATTTAATAACTTATAGTCTGGGATAAGAATGATCACACTCCCTCTGGCTATTATTGACCAGAAAGTCAGTTTAATATATTTATATATATATATAAATATAAAGTTATCTGTTAAAAAATGTAAAGATAAAAAAAAACACAAAAAAGTTTGCCTCCACTCCTCCCAGCACATTATTGGATTATCACATCAGATCACATTAACATTCATATTTCACAGCGTAATTGAGAGCCGGGGAGCAGTCGTCTTCGGCTCCCCTCGGGGACCCGAGTCACGCATTGACATTTTGCTGATGGCATTTCACCCTGTTTGCCTGAGCGCTCTGTCACAGTGCATCTGATAGGCCTGCTGTTATCATTATCACCATGACTGTGAATCTTATGAGTGCTAAATGTCATTAGCTTGTTGACCCGTGATGCTGCTGAGATAGTTGAAGGGGTCATCGTCCACAGCTAACCTCGCAGGCATCCGCGGCTTTACATTAGTCATACGCCACCGTCACGGCTCACCTCCGAGAGGCATTAGCATGCAGGAGGACGTGTAGCTATCAAGGGAGAGAAGGGCAAATTGACCTAGCTGATTCCTTCTTAATTGGATAATGTCCCAAGCTGTGGCCCGAAAAAGGCTCGTCTGTGTAAGAGTGGGCTTTTGAGAAGGGCTCACTTATTAGACGGGCTGTCAAAGGACTTGTGATTCCATACTTTAACTTAAACAATTATATCAGGGAGTCTTGTATATGTGCGAGGGTGAAGGGTTTTGTGATGAGCGACTCGTTTCAGGCAAAATGTAGAAAGCAGAGATAATTCAATGCTTTTATCTAGATTTCTGTCCCCTGGTGTCTCCGCCAGAGTCCCAGTTGTCTTTCTGAGTCTGATTCATATCACCTGTGAAAGTAAGATGGATACGGAAATCTTTAGCTGCACAATTAAAATATCTCAGTTTGTCAGTTGATTGTATATCGAGTGAAAGAAGGAAAATCTGTTGTTTTATTTAATGATCACTTGTTTGTATTTGTATAATACATCAGAAAGTATTTAAAAATCCAAGTTAAAGGTGAAACTGAGAGATGTTCTTTCTACTAGTATAGACGGTTGGTAAACAGTCACTTTTTTTCACAATTATTGATGAAGTGGTCGTCAAAACTGCGCCGTAGCCAGGATGAGGCTATGCTATAAATAATTTATGAAGTATTAAATTGCCTGTACAGGCCCAGCAAAGATGTTAAACCTTGTGTGTCTTTTGTTCAGTTTTTGTTTCAGGCTCTCTCTGCACCTCCCTACACTGATATACTGAGGGGCATTTATTTGCCCAATAAAGGGACAAAACACACAGTAAACAAAGTTAAAGATAGATTTGATTTTTCAAATTACTATCAATGTTTTGATGATACCATAAATTTCTTTGGCCAGGATAATCGTGTAGTGAAAATCTGATATTGTGACACCCCTTATTGCTTGTTAATGGTGAAATACTCTTTATTAAAGTTTAACTGAACATTACATTTCATTTACATGTTTTAATGCTAGTTGAATTTGAATTTGAATGTATTTATTCAGGATAGCCTGGAGATGAATCGTCTCATTTTCGAGGGGGTCCTTCCACAAAATGATACATATAGTACAAAGCCAAAACAAAAAAAAGAAAAAGAAAAACAGTGAAACACATTACAGGACTTATACATGCACACACACACTCACATAGACACAGACAAGGCTCTCCAAACCCCAGCTAATCCACTGACAGCCAAATCTCAGTTTAGTAATCAATTTAGTAGTATCCGCGCTTACAAATGGGAAAAAGAAAGTTACAGAAATATCAGTTTATACAATAAATATATTATAGTTTTACGATACACTTATTGTAGTGTGTTAACAAATATATACACTGAAATATTAAAGACCCAGAAAAAACACCAAGGAAATGACCTCGGTGTCCCGAGTGGTAGCTATGTGCCTGGAGTCAGTTATGGTTGAGAACAAGATGCCGTTTATTTTACCAGCGTGTAAAGAGGATTCAGACTGAGTGTGCTGACGGTGTGTTGCTGACCAGACTCCGTAGATTAACATCACGTAATATGGATCCAGTCAACATCTCAGGTGTCCAGAGAAGTTCCAGTGAATGTTTGAAACCGGTTGGATAACAATCTGGCCAATGAAATCTGGAGGGCGCACAAAGGCCGGGATGATATCAGCAAAACACAACAAAGCTGCGTTTACAGTATGCGCGGCCAACTATAAAATTCATGCAGTGTGCACTCGCAGTGGAACATCCAACATGTGTTGGAAATGTTTTTCACAAGCTGCCAGTCACGTATCCAAACCCTGGGCTCAGAGGGGGCCAGTGGATTTGTGGAGGAAGAGCAGGCATCAGTGGGAAATTTTAAACAGAGAGATTTCACACCTGCAGTGTTGTGTAGTGAGAGATTGCCAAGTGGTGTCGTGGAAACCACACAGAAACTGTGAGACCTGTATCGGTGCCGATATGCCATCTGCTGTGCGAGCAGAAAGGCTTGTGTGGTGATAAGTGGAGTTAAGTTTGGACACGCAGGAAGAGGACAGACAGTACTCGAGCATTAGATGGACGAGCTCAGTTTAGACGTTCATCAGCATGCAGTTATGAAGCAGCAACAGGTTACAGATGAAGGGGAAAAACTACTAAAAGCCCTTTTCATCAATCACATATCCTCTGACTGTTTATGCACAGATCTGCACTGTAATAAATAAGACTGTCTGCTCAAAGAAACAGGATTACCCAGCCTTGATGTCATGGTGTGTTGTTCTGGATTCATAAACACAGTATCCATATTCAGGCAGTTATACTCAGTTTCATGCAGTGTATTGTGTTATAGATGTGTGCTAAATGAAGTGTAGCCTACCATTAGCTTTCTGTCTCCTTAGAAAAACCTGTTTCCATGACACATTTTGAATGCTGGATTTACTGCTCGACTGCACAGCGATGTTGGAAACCTGTTTGCTTGTTGTCCCAGTCCAGCTCCGGCCCAGAGCCCATTGCTTTCCAGCAGAGCTTCGGCGGGATATTAGTCCCGAAAGACTGATGACTGCTGGCCATCAGCCATGCCCAGAGTAATGGACTGTGTTTATTGTGATTTGTCACGACGAGTAACCAATCCTCATTCTTGTTCTCCCATTCACACACACATCAGAATGACTTAATTATCGATGGATTCAAATTATTAGGGATACAATCATCCTGGTGGTTTGCCAGCAGCAGCAGCAGCAGCTCGCATGACAACCCTTAAGCCAGAATAAAGAGTCTACTACATACGCTAAAACTTGAATTGCTACAAGTGTGTTTTCCTGACCCCGAGTTCATCTGCTTTTTAGTTCTGGTTATTTAAATCGAGGGCAAATTCACACCAGGGATGTCTGCTGACTGCAATTAAACAGGAAGGTTAGAAAGCCAAGCACTCCGCAACGTAAATGTACCATAGAATTTAATGTTGCATGCGGTGGATATAGTTTGAGTGTTATCCTGCTCCAGATTTGTTTATTTCCCAGTGGGAAAAAGCAGTTCTCAGAGTTTCTCAGGACCAGCGGCGTCCTCTGGAATGATAAGTGGAACACTCACACTGCATCTCTGACTGTATCTGTTTATGACATATTTGTATTTATTTCCCCAGTTGACTCATGAGGTTAGTTGTTGCCGAGGGAACAGTTTAGACAAATTGAGCTAATTGAACAAATTCAGGAGTTGTGGTGTTTTGGGTTTGCTGGGAATATACCGTAGCTTCGAGGCACCCTGTGGGGTTCGTGAACATTAGCAGAGCTACAGAGCAGTATGAATGAGTCTCCATGTTGTTTTCTGTTTTGCCTTTTGCGTATTCATACACACGTCTGAGCACGAAGGCGGCAAGACACACATTCCTGCTATGGTTTTATGTAATTGATTTAATGTGCAAAGAAGTGTGGCGATGCATCAACAAAGCCGGTGAAGCAGCACGCCAGGAAGCATGGGCGTAAATAATATCGTCACCTGCCGAGCGCTGGACCAGCCTCACATCGGGATTTTGAAGGCGCCCACCAAAGAGCACAGAAAAGTAGTGCGAGGTGGTGAAAGGTGGTTGTTGCCGTTTGTGACATATGGGAGAGAAAATTGAAAGAAGTTTGTTGCTTCTCAATTCACAAACCTGTTGTATTGATGGAAGAAGTGTTCCATTGCTTCTCAGGTGTTCTCGCTAAGCTTCCTTGATATACCCGGCAAACGAACTTTGTTTCGAGCCTCTGAGGCTGTGCGCAAATAGGTTAGGGATGTGTAGTGCACAGACGAAGACCCCAAGATGTATGTCTGAGACTCGCTGTGCAGGGATGCGAGATCTGATAAAACACATATTTTTCGCCTGAAGGATTCACACGACGCATTTTGTTGAGAAACAGTCAATGTAAACATAACGCCGAGGGGCTCTAACTTCATCCCTGGCATAAAATGTCAGAATGATGGCAACTCAGCAGTGCAGTGACTCATGCTAAGATACCAAGATAGCTCTCAGTGTCTTTATAATACAGTATACACTACCTCTATCCAGGTAGGCATTTATTAATCTATGTCCACAGTACATAATTTCATAAATTACTGTAATAATAGAACCAACCTATGAAAAAAGGCTGTTGAACATCCTGACATTACAAAATACAAAATAAACGCTGCTTCTCCAACCTCTGAAGGGATTTCTGATGAAAAAATATCAGCCTAAAGTATTCCCATTACATATTCCTGCATTTTATATTGAAATCCACTGTTGTTGTAGATGTGCTGATTGAAATGCTGCAAGAGCTGTTTACTAAGTGGTGCCAGCGTTAACTACCAAGCCAAATAGCATAAATTTGCTCTTTGCAAAGTAGGAGAAAATAAGGCTGCTGGAAAGTATCTAAAAATGATCCGACTCACATTCAAATGAATCTGCGCTGAAGCAGGTTTGTATGTCGCGGTGCCAAGTGTGCGCTGGGACGTGATTGGGAAAACAAAATTCCTCGCTTTAATCATATTTTGTGCATTCTATCAAAGGTGAGTTTCATGTTGAGCAGGTTGTTTCAATAATAAGTACGAGCCTCCAGCATACAGACTATGTGTTCATAGACTTCATGATCAGATGAACTTTTTCAGAGTTTTGTTGGTTTGGAAAATCAAACTTTTTTGGACTCACCCTGCTCGTGTAGAAGCCAGACACAGCATGATTTCACGGCAGCCGTTTTTTTTTTCTTTTTTTTTTGGTCTACATGCAACTGCTCTACATTCTCTTTAAACAAACAAAAAAAAGCTACTGGCGGTTAAAAAATGAAAAAGTGAGAGCACAGCCAAAGGTGATTTATACAAGGGATGATGAAACACGGTGCTTATGAAAGCTTTATTTTTTTCCGCCTTTATCAGATTCATGGTACAGTAAGAGAGTCGGGATATAATCAGGTTTTTTGCTCACTGGCTGACTCTGACTCTGACATTTTACTGCTGACGTGAAGAAACAATCCTCAGCTGAAGTTTTTCACCTGAGCTAGTCGAACCACGAGGAGAACATCTAATACGTTGCTGCAATTTTTAAAAAAAGCAGAGGAGTTGCTCCCGCTCATTTGGACGACCGTGATTCTTTCTCCTCTACGTAGCACCAGCTCTTTCATCCAGCAGGCTATGACTCATCATACGGTATACAGCTCAGGTAATAATGGAGGTAAACTTTGAAGCCAAACATTAAAACAGATGGACTTCTCCACCCCACATGTTTTGAAAAAGCATTGCAGGCTGAGTCCTCACTATTGCAATATCCCGTTATGACTGGTAAGCCCCATGGAGGTCTGCAGTGCTGGCACAAGCTGCTGCCTCTTTGGTCCAGTGATCAAAGCAGTGAAGCATGAGTACTTTTGGCCTCCCACCAATGAAATACTGCCCACTGGAGGAGGACATGCTGGCGTCTTGTGGGTGGAAGTTTGCTCACAACAGGCAGCGATCGCTTTCCTCACCTATCTCGTGTGCCACCTTCAAAAAACTCCTCAGGTGCTTGATGTGAAATTCATGCGTGTGTGTGTGTGTGTGTTCCTAGATGACCTGAAGGAGAAGCTGCAGGATTTTGTGTCCGAGACAAACAGCCAGCGTCCGGGCTTCATTAAGGTGGTGCGGCATTCCAAGCAGGAGGGTCTGATCCGGTCCAGAGTGAGTGGGTGGAGGGCTGCCACCGCCCCGGTCGTTGCCCTGTTCGATGCCCACGTCGAGTTCAACGTCGGCTGGTGAGTCACTCGCAAGGCGTGTGGCACGAAAGCTAACGCAGCTCAACACACAAGAGCGCCGGTTCTTGAGTCATATCGCTGTGCGTGGGTTTAGAGAACATTATTTGATTTAAAAACAAAGACTGCGTGCGGCTTGGCTCTGTTCCTGGTGGCTGTAGTCTGAGTCTGAGCACACTCTGCACTCGCAACAATCACTAATCTGCCAGAGTCCTCATTCTCCACCGGATAACTCTGCACTCTGTCCCAAATCTGTCAGGAGCAACATCCACACATTATCATCGTGAGCTGTATCTGCTTTCTTGATGCAGACATGAACCCACTGAAGCAATAGCTTGACAGTTATGGAATCTGCTTATTCCCTCGCTTACTGAAAGTTAGATGAGACGGATGATACGGCTCCTACATCTGTCCATTAGAGATAAGGCCACAGCTTGCGGCGAGCTGAGCATAAAGACAAGAGGAGGCAGCAAGTAACAAAATCTATCGACACTTTATTTTAACATTTTAAACAGTCATTATAGTTTCATGTACCACATTATGTAGAAATTGGCATTTTGTGTGATTTGCTATAGTTTTTCCGAATGCAACCCCACTGTCTGCCTCAAGGTGCTGCTTCACGTCCTCCGGAGATTCGCCTATTTTTGGCATTAAATCGACTTTGTTTTCTCTGGTCATGTAGCACCAATTTCAAAAACACTTGAGTTATCCCAGTAGCAAACCAGTTTGATTCACTGGCCGTCTTTCCAGCCTTGGAGTACTTCTATAAGTGGCTTCGTGTGCAGGCTCTGAATCACTCTGTAAAGTGTTGATGAATGAACATATTTCATCCCCTCACATTTCTATTAGAAGATTCCATTAGTTTATCAGACGGGGAACGATGCCTCATCAGACTAATACATTAGATTGAATTCATCTTGAAATGGTGAAATCGTTTTGTTTTGTTTTTTCACACATTTTTTTACTTACATGACTAATGAATGATCACAAAGGTGATGGAGCAAGCCTGTCAACACAGCGACTCACTCACTCTCTTTCCGTGTTTGAAGGGCTGAACCCATCCTGCAGAGAATTAAAGAGGACAGAACCCGCATAATCTCCCCGTCATTTGACAACATCAAATACGACACGTTTGAGATTGAAGAGTATCCACTGTCAGCCCAGGGCTTTGACTGGGAGCTTTGGTGTCGCTACCTCAACCCACCCAAGTCCTGGTGGCACAAGGGCAACAAGAGCGCACCAATCCAGTAAGTGAACATCACAGTGTCTTGATAGTTTAAAATTAATAATATTACATGCTACTGTTTATGTGAAATTAGGTAAACAGCTGTCAACCCTGATAAAAAGAATAATGCATGTAGCATTCATTAACTTATTATGGTACATACAAGGTCACACTTCTCTTCTAGTCTCTGCTGTCACTATAGCAACTGTGCCAAGCTAACATTACCTGTGCAGAGGAACAAAACTGATCTTCATCATCTTTAATCCCCCAGGAGCCCGGCCCTGATTGGCTGCTTCGTCGTGGATAGGCTGTACTTTGAGGAGATTGGCCTGCTGGATGAGGGGATGGAGGTGTACGGGGGAGAGAATGTGGAGCTTGGCATCAGGGTGAGTAATAATCTCAACCCCCCGTGGCCACGGGTCATTGTTCATCCAGGTAATGTGTGGAAAATTAAGTACGGTAATGACACATAATGGCTGTTGGGAGCGAGGTCGCCGCGGACATCGCTGTCAAAACACCAAACTCATTGAAAAAGTGTCATTAAGCTGCGAGCGATGCGGCCTGTGCATTTAAAAACGGTGTGGAGGTGGTGGAGTGGCTGTTAGTAAAGAGATGAGGAGCAGGATATCCAGCCGCCAGCATGTGTGTTTATTTTCACTAAAGGTCAGTGTTCTGAAAACTGTCAAACTGTGCTTCAGATGATAAACTATCTCAGTTGAATGCAATGTATCCTCTGAACGAAAAGACTAAATCCAAATATTAGTTTGTCTGTCTCTCTTTATTTCTCCACTTCCCTGATCTGTGAGTGACACTTAACCCCATTGTTGCCGGTGCAACAGGACTAGTCAGACTGTGGCCTGTTGGTGTATGGCTGTGTCAACTCACAGTGTTTCTCGGGCGACGTCTGTTTTACTTGCGGTTCTGGTACGGTGGTTTATCAGCTGTGGTTTCCCGGGGAAATGCACCGACCTCTTTGGCCTCCTTACTGATCAGCTGCTGCACCTCTCAGGGTCACTCACCCTCTGGAGCTTTCAGAATATCCGAGCTAGCCAGAGAGCGCGCAGGCTGGGTGACCGCCCAAAGACAATGCAGCCGTGAGGTCTGTTTGTTTACCAGAGAGAGTACAGCTCACAGTCCGCTACCGGCTCCGCCGATAGCCTTTTGTTTTTGTACACCAACTGCGAGAAGGAAACTCGGACGCATTAACACCAGACAACCACTAAACACACAGTCAGGAAAAAGGGCCAGGAATTTAGAAACAGTCAAAGTCCAAAGCCTTTCCCACACTGCCAGGAATAAAATCCTTCCTGTACAGTATATGCATTTTAGCTACCATGTGTAAGTTTCTAATAGTAGAACGTAAACTCAATCATTGTCACTGTGTTGTTCATTGATGTTTTTGCTGTCTTTGCACAAGAATCTGTGTAATAATCCATATCTGGCTTTGGCTTCACAGCCGGAACTTGTTAAAGGGGCAATTTATAAGATAGCTGATTATCGAGTCTTATTCCCAGGTTGTAAAATAATGATTCTTTGGGTTGGTGAACCGCCTGAGCTGTTAACCCATAGCACCAGTATTTGACGACCTGGGAATGAGACTCAATAATCCGCTGTCTTCCTCCAGAAATGCTTTAAACAACTTTTAATGGGATCCGTTCATTGTTTGTCTTCACCTCTCCATGGGATTTGTTGACAATGAGACGAAAATAGAATATCACCAGTCTGATACTTTAAACAGCGTCAGTCAGGGGAACTAATGACAGTACATACATGCTTTGACAGGAACAAGCGAGCACAGTGGAGGAAATGATCCTTCAGAACGCACTGTGACACGCTCCCTCTGGTTTTAGGTGGAATGAATAATCACTGCTAATTAATCCGGAAGGCTGAATGATGACCTTCATTCCCCGGTGAGCTTCTGAAGCGCATGTGAGAGTTGTACAACTCAAAGTCATTGTTGCCGTTAGTAGTGATGTGTGAAGAGAACGCCGACGTTGTTCAGAGCAGATAGTCGCGCTGTGTCTGCAGTTACGTCGCATTCCTCTCACAGTGCCACACTTAATTTGTACACCAATCCGCCTGCTCGGACTTGGATGGAAATCATTTTGGTGTGCGTTCAGTTTAGCAGATGGGCCAGAGAAAGAACAGCCCTCCATAGGGATAGCTAATGATAGCACGCATCTACTGTACAAGGCCATTAATGAAGCTATCAGCCTGTTCAATAACAGCGAGAGGCAAGAGACAACTCGGCTCCGCTCCTGACTAGATTGCACTGGAGGAGGAAATGGAGGAAAGTTTCACGACAAGACGCCGCAGATTGTGGAAAATATTCATCCGCGTTAATGATAGAGATGCAATCATCAGTAAAGAAGGGAGATCAGTCCCATAAGTCATCTTCCAACAGAAATTACATGCTTTTGGAATTCCTGGGCCTGATAATAGCCCCACTGATTGCTTTATAGTCAGACGTACTGATGATTTTATTACATATATTACAAACCTCTACTGTATGTATAAACAGCTTGATGATAAGTTTGGTCCATTGAGTTCCATGTCATTTAGTTGCTTGCTTGTGTTGAACTGAAGGAATGCGCCCTTGTTTGGAGGTTAATGTTAGTTTAGAGTTCAGTAATGCTTTTTTAACAGAGGCTGACACAGTGAGCTGAGGGCTACGAGACCAGAGGACACCGGCTTGGCCCCAGATTAGAAGTCCCATAGAGCCCCAGCAGGGCCCATCTGTCTGTCTGTCTGTCTGTCTGTCTGTCTCTCTGTCTCTCTGTCTGTCTCTCTGACTGTCTGTCTCTCGGCAGCATATTGGTCATGCCACCAGACCACCTGCCAGCATGCAGACTGGCTCCTGTGGGATCCTCAGGGACACACTCACACCAGGCCAACAGCTACAGGCTTTGGCTGTGGCTTGAAAGGGAAGTCCTGGGTGGTGCGAGGGTGAAACGAACCGCTGCTCTCCGTTCACATTTGGTCACGTAGTGCAAGCTGAATAGTTCTATCATAATGTTCGAGAATTATCATTCTAATTTCGGCGCAAATGCTTCGTCTGCTGTACGTTCACAAAGCCTCCTGATGAGCAACTGTAGTTGGGTGTGTGTGTGTGTGTGTGTGTGTGTGTGTCTGTGTCTGTGTGTGTGTGTATGTGTGTGTGTCTGTGTCTGTGTGTGTTGCACCACATTATAAACCGTGCACTACAAATATCTGTGAAATCCTGTGTGAATTAAGCAGACTTTTTCCGAAGAATAGGCATCCAGTGCTATTTTCCCTGTGATTTTGTTCTCTCTGCTCAAGCTTTGTTGCTTTATTATTTTTATGGGAGTGAATATTTATGAGTTTAGAATTTGTACACCTTCATACAGACGCATCTGGCCGGGTTCGATTGCCACACAGACAAAGAAATTAGCATTTGAACTTAGACGTTCACACCTGTTGTGCTGTAAAAAGAACCCAAAAGACATACTTGAGTAAAAGTGAAAAGTGAACCAATAATTTAATATAAAAGTCTTAAAGTAACTGGTATTAAAGTAAACTATAGGTATATTTTTTCAATAACTTACAATATATATCACAGATTTTTATCACATTCCATCTGTCTGTAACACAGTGGTGTAATGCATCATTGCTCCTACATTCTGTTATCACGTTACAGTGACCAATCTAACAATTATGTCACTACCTATGTACATTAGATCAACAATTATCTGCATAATGCATCAAACATGTCTTTTCACGTTAGCACAACAATTGTCTGACCTTTCCTGACGTTGACGAAATTCAACACAGTGTGCCGTGGAGAGACTCCGCGGTGCAATGGTGAGTCCGAAGGGGAACAGGTTGTCTGAGAAACGATTTTAGAGACTCCTCTCGCTGAGGACACCATCGCTTCAGAGATAAACATGTCAGATAGGTTGAATAAGTCTACTACAAAGCCATGGTTTAGTGAGTGAGCGTGTTTCACTAGTTAAAAGTAATAATGCCATTAGACTCCAGTTCCTTATTTTAATCGCTGATATTTTATTTTGAGGCAATTCATATTTGTAGTCTGTGGTGTTGCGTGGCCGAACTCTTCGCATCTGGTAATAAATAACTGAAAGATGTCGGTCCTTGTTCTCTATAAAACACGACACAGAATTCATCACAGTATGATGGTTTACTTTGTAGACTTGTTTATGGATGTGCAGCAAACCAAAAGATATAGTTTATGTGAGGCTATTCTTTTAGTCAGACTCAATGGGAGAGCTCACGGCACATTGGACTGGACCCTGAAACTAAATTGTATAACAAATGATTTCCCAAAACACCTGCGAATACCGGGTGTTGCTGCCAGGGAAGCCGGGCTGGAACAATGCATCACAAGAAGACCAAAGCCGACATCGTCACTATCAAGCGGTGCCAGGAAGGTTGTGCTGAGAAATGAGGATCATTGAGAGCTATGAAAAACAATTATGAGGCCGGCTTTGTGTACAGTGTTTATGGACGAGGCAATAAAACACCATTACTGTCATAATAATGATACACGCATTATCACTTTCGCCCAAATGCTCATCATGCAATTTGTATTCAACATAAACAGAGTCTGGCATTATGTGTGTTTTAAATAGCAATGTGAAAAGAGCAGATAGCGGGGAGAAGAGATGAAACCCGAGAGGAATGCAAAATAAACACAGTTCCTCACAGTGACACGTTATCCAAAAATGTGATATATTAATCAGGTAGTGGTCTGAAGGAAAAGGTTGATTTCTCCATACAGTTTATTCTGTTCACAGTTGCGATCCAGTCCTTTGTCGGCTGGTTTGCCTGAAGCCACGTCCTTGTGATGGCTTTCCCGCCTGCAACCAGAAGCCCTCTATGAAGATATTTGTCCCGCGGCAGGAGATTGTTCAGGGATTTCGTCCAGGTATAACGTGACAAAAGAGCGAACAACTTTAAAACCAAAAATGTTACTTATTTCTGTAGCAATCTCTTGGCAAAATGACTGGATAAGAGAGCAGCTCAGTCTGCCATTGATTCACCACCCGCCTTCATCCTGACACACAGAACCCTGCTTCAATTTTGGAGTCGCAACAAAACGCGTTGTGTTCTTCCAGCCAGATTCTCGCCAAGGTCTTCAGTTTGTTAGTTTTAACCAGATTTTTGCCAAATTTCATTCCAGTCATGTTAAGATATCTCCTGGCCAGATTCTCTCCTCCATTTCGGTTTGACCTGAGCAGGAGTTAACACTTTTTAAAACAACATTGCAAATACGTTGATTCAGTTTAACTCATTTCCTGTTCTTGTTTTATTTATTTATTGTTGCTTTATTAAGATTAATATATACTTTATTATGCCCTTATTAACAGTTAACTGCTCTTTGCAACTACTGGATTGAAAGCAAGAACAATGCCTTGTTAGGGATTGTTTGTTATCGTTATTAAGCATCTTCATCTCTTCACATATATTATTTATTATATATTTTATATAGTTTATTTGTAGCAGACATTCTGTGGATGAAATCTATAAAAAGGTTGTTTTTTTTTTCAACATGCCAAGTTTTTTCTCCCTCGAATCGATGGTCTAAGGCAGGGGTCACCAACCTTTTCGAAAATGAGAGCTATTTCATGGGTACAGAGTCATACGAAGGGCTACTAGTTTGATACACTCTTCCGAAATAACAAATTTGCTCAGTTTGCCTTTAATTATATATGATTATTGATGATTAATGATACTCATCCATGTGAAGACACTGAAGGTGGGAAACAGACAATATCAATATTCAATATTCATTTTTAGAACAGGACTGAGGGCTACTCATGTGGTCCTTGGGGGCTACCTGGTGCCTGCCGGCACCGTGTTGGTGACCCCTGGTCTAAGGGCAGAGGATTCTGAATAAAGAGAGGGCTATATAAATAAAACTGATTTGATTTGATCTTATTACTTTATTGCCTACTAACTAACACTTATTACAACGACCTTAATATAAACAGGGTTCTGTTAGTTATCTAAATATGCACAATCTATCCATGTTAGTTTCTTAAAACACATTCACTCAGTATTAACAGTAACTCTGAATAAATGACTGACGTACATGAACACTGTCAGAAAATAAATAAATAAATCATAAATCTGCATTAAATATACGTCAGTCATTCTCTTCCTACGCCGTCGGTTTGATTTTCTCCCATCATTCGAAAAGGTACAAAAGATGTCGGGTTCTGCCTAATCACACAGGATGAATAACAAAAGTTGTGCCAGAATGACTCCGTCGGTAATTGCAGAACAGCAGTGATTGAGTTTCATGACCTCACTGCAGCTGGAAAATCTATCGAACCCCACTGCGTAATCTCAAACCAACAAGACAATCAATGAGAAAGTCCTTTGTCTGACAGAGGTAATGTGAATTGTGATGTAGCACCATAGGACCTGCCACAGCCTCATGCCACATAAACTCTGCCTTGTTAACTGAAGAAAATGCAGTTTGAGCCGTAATTACATTCAAGTGCTTTAGAGTAACTCTTATATGAATATTTACTACAGTGTGCAGAAAAGAGATTTTATTTTTGTTATTAAAAGTCAAATCAGTGGTAAAGATCTATAAACAAACACCCGTCAACAGAACTCTGATGGGCCCCAGAGGACATTATTAAACTTCTGACTTATCGCTTTTTAAAATCATATTATTTTATTTTATATATTTAAAAAAACAACAGAAATAATACTTGTTGCCACAGCTACATAATGATCGCAGTTAACTCCACATTACTACTGACAAAAACATCATTACAACACAGGCAACCAGGGACTTTGTTATCATAGAAACAGGACATTTCTGACGTGTTACTATAGACACTAAAGTGTAGTAATAAATAGAATGGCCACTATGGTTTATTTTAAGTGCACTGTAATTGTGTAGCACTATATTAATTATAACTGGCTTGTCTACCTGCTTATGGCTTCATAATATAATTGATCTTAATTTCAAACCAGGCAAAATTAGGTTCTGTATACACAAAAATGTTCTTGAGTTCAATGATTTGGTGAAAGTCAGATAGTGAAGCTTGTACTGGGAAGTTAAGACCAACTGAAGCAAAGACAAATCTCATGAAGGGAAAGGAGGAGCAAGGAGGAGCTGTGGTTTGATTTCAACCCAATCAGCCCAAAAAATGTCGGCGATGTTTCTGCAAATCACTGATATGTTAAAACTGTGAGTTTGCCACATGATTAGAGTCAGGAAAATATCCTCTTTTGGCTTAAAAGGTCACCACAAACAATCAATCTTTGTCACGAAAAACACAGCTGGAAAAGTTTCCTTAAAGTGAGGTTTCCTTAAAATCACCAGGTGGTTCCAAACTTACAGATGTTGTAATGCAGTCTCAAACTGTCGCCTTAAAAGGCCCTGACACACCATGGCGACGGTCGGTGTCCCGCACTGTCCACGCTGGGAGGCCCCTGTTGCGTTTTTTTTGGGCCAATTCAGCATGTAGAATCAGCGGCAGCTTGTCGGTGAGAGATTCCACGCATTTACCGCGATTTCCCCTTTTTCTCCTCTGCCTCTTTGTCAGTGCCATTTGCACGTTGCAAGTTTTTTTATCAGACCTATTCTCGATTAGAAGATGAAATAAGCTTGTTGGCTGCAGTCGTCGCTGTCGGTGCTTTCAAGTGCAGCTTTTTGGATGGAGACACAGGAGACGTGAGGCGATGCGATAGTCGGACTTTGCCGCAGATCGTTCTTTGATGTTAGTTTGGTGTGTCGGGGCCTTTACTCTGCCATCGTCCCCCCTGCCCGCTGATACGAAAGTCAGGTCATAAACATGTAATGTGAACATGATATGACACATATTGTAAAAATGACAATATGGTAGGTAGCCTGTGATATGTACGAATGTGAACTTGACAGCAACATGACTCGGAGACTGTTCCTATTCAGTGTTGTAAATTAAGGAGGACTTGTGGAGGGTGAACACAGTGTGGCTGCAGCAGAGTGGACGAGTTGTGATGGTTTTTTAAGACATCCTCTGGATGGGAGCTACAGCGGCACAGAGTGAATACTAAAACCCAAACATGGATCCCTTGTGGAGAGGATGGATCAGATTTGACAGATCTGGTAGACAGCGGACCTGCTGGATCAGGTTTCGGTGGCTTTGTGTGATATTAAGTTCTTGCTGAGATATGGTATCATTCTACCCTCCGTAAAGTTGTATTCACTGTACTGTTTCAGTGATATGAAAGTGCATGCATGTGCCCTGATTTACATTTTTATAACTTCAAATAAACATCGAGGCTACAGGAGTGACTGGAATATTTAGGTTCAAGTAGGGAAATGTAGTTCCAAATTGCACTGTTTGTATTTTGAAGACAAAAAGCAGTGCTTTCATGTTTTGTCAGCTTCTATTTTTAATGAAAAAAGCCTCTCATGCTCACATGTATAAAGTGCTAATAAAGGTTATTGTGTAGGTAGAAAACTTGGCTCGTGATTATGTGAAGGTGTTATCCAGGAGCAGGAATTCTTGCACGATATGCGAACATGTTTGAATGTTTATTATGTCTCCGATTCACACTCTTTTCTGCTGATGATAAGAATTGTGAGGGGGAAGGAAACTGCTTATATTAAAAAATACATCCAGTCCCTAGTCAGAGGTATTTTTGTTCTTATTGGATTCACGTTGATGCAGCAGAACCTGCTTGTGTGTGCTCGGTCTGCAGACTTCTTTTGTAATAAGCACCTCTCAAGTGGTTGCAACTGGTGGGATTTTCCCATTATATAGAAGATGTACCGGGAGATACCTGTCATTACAACTGCGAAAATTAAATTCTTTACAGTGTGACTTCTGGAGGTCGATTCAGTCTGCAGCAAGGAGGAAACACCATATTTTCCTGTGTGGTTTCAGGCTAAATGGATATAAATGTAAAATAATGCATCATAAAACTGAAACTTCTGTGAATTTATTGGTCATTTGTTGGATGTTATTCTTAAATTATGAATGACATCAACCCGAGCTTGTGAGTGAGTCAGCGGTTGCCTACAACTATATATAGTAGCGCAGCAAGAGTCAGGTTTCCAAAGACGTGATGTCAAACTAAGAAGACAACCAGAATGAGGTTAATCAGCCGAACACTAACGATCCCGGGATAATGAGATAACACAAACAACCAATCAAACTCATCTCCAGCCTTCGAGAAAAACTCCTCGTCTTTTTAGTGATGCTAAGTGATACATTAATAATGCAAGTCGAGGATTCTTCCCATTTCTGTCTGCATGGATTACTGCCAGTCTGTCTCCTGCAAATTACATTTATATGCATTTATTCTTCATTAGCGATTTATGTTCAAGGGCAGCGTTCAGAAACCGAGGAGGGTCAGCAAATATAAAAAGAATGCTGGATGGTCGTGTAGCACGTTTAGCTCCAACGCTGGCAGCCTGGCTTCATCTCCCATGTCAATTTCTAACGATCCGCAGTGGAATTTTTAGGAATTTGAGGTTAAGTTAACAAAATTAGAAAAAAAACAACAACATATTTTCTCTCACTTACACACAGACAGCACTGCGACCACCAGCCACAGCTTTCTTTCTTACCTTTGGTAAGGATCAGTGTTAAAAAAAGAAAGAATAAGTGTTAGTTAGTTAAATACATTTCTGCAAAACCACAGAGAAGTTAAAACTGAAATTTTCTTTATGTTGCAACTTTATGTTTGTCTAGGTTGAATTGAGAAAATGTCTCTCTTGTCACTTAAGCTCTGATTGGGTTTAGGCACAAAAACTACTTGTTAGGGTTAGGACAACATCTTGGTCGCCGCTATCAGGAATGGAGACTTCCTGTCAAAAATAGCCTGTTTTTGACACCACAAAAAATACTGAAAATGTCTGCAGATCTCCCTAAAAAAAACACCCACTTTGACAGCGCTAGAAGGATTGGAAATATCCCTGGGTGTCCTTCAAAAAATATCCACTGGTGTGACTTGAACTGCTTTTGGCCGTATGGCGGCCGAGCTGGCTGTAATATCAGCACCACAATCCCCTCAACCTCCCGATGTGAAAGTCAGCTAATAAGCATATAATGTCAACGTGATATGCCATTTTTGGTACAAATGTCAACCTTGGACATATCTGTGGTTTGAGATCACATTTGTGATGTGAACAAAATAGTTCAGATGCCAAATCTTTGACGCTCCAAAGCAGCTGCTTGTGAGACGCGTGTGAACAGCCGGGTCCTTTTTTTTCTTTCGCAGTGTGGAGTTTCTACAGTTTTCTAGTTGTTTCACCGTTACCTGGGATGGCATCCGGGGAAAACAAAGCCTCTTCCTGTTTTGGTTGCACAATTACAGACGTGCCTCCTTTGAACTTATCTCAGCCCTAGTCTTTTGGAAGGGAAATCCCACTCAGTGGCAGATGGAAAATAGCACTGTGAAAGCGAGGATTTTAGGGAACCAATTGATTGCAACTATGAATCATTTTTGTCATCCATTCATCTTATTATAATTTTCTTGAATAACGAGTTAGTGGTTTGGCAGATATGTCAGAAAAACATTTTAAAAATGTCCATCTCAAGATGTCACAGCCCACAGTGACGATGATGATTCAGATTCAGATTCAGATTCAGAATACTTTATTAATCCCCGGGGGGAAATTGTTTTTGTTCCAATGCTAATGATAACAATGATGTCAGTTTGATATCATGTAAGATAAAGAAAAGCAGCAAATCACTGAAAAGGGGAGGCTTCAGTTGACGCATGCGCTGCTTTACTAATTTTGCTGTTGACTCGTGTATTTCCGTTGATTTAATTAACGACCCTAGCGAGCATGAGGGACGTTCACCCTCGCTTCTTACCAGTCTAATCAACCCTTCTAGTAACCTTCTCATCAGCGTCATCAGTTATTAGGTGGAACATAGGTTCTCATGTGAAGCAATCTCAATTCAGTTCAGCATCAGCTTCTTGGAGCCATGTATGTCGAGGCACAGAAGTGGATTGACTGCGGTTTCCAGTGGCTCTTAATGTACTTAAACTCAGTGCTTGTACAAAGAACAGGAGGACGCACGCGGACTACAGAGCAGCTTCCTCGGGCTCCTCAGTTCATCCTCCACACTCCTCCATAGATAATAGTTCTTTGTTTTGTGTGTAGAATGAGGGGGTTAAGCTTTCGTTCAATTTTACAGCCCTGTGCTGTAGAATGGTAAATAAATGAAGCTTGTACTTCGAACACCGTTATATACAGCTAAAACTTAAAGGACAACAGCTGCAGTGTGCAGAGGAAATTTGGGCCAGTTATTTCATGGGTGCTGTCAGTTTCTTCATGTACACACAGTTTATATTCATGCACGCTACAGTATGTACAATAATGGAATAAATAAATAACCGATAATAAGTGAATGTTTTCTAATGATTAAGTATGATATGTATAAAATGTCATGCTATCATATATTCTCTTTGAACGGATTACTTTAGCCCAAATCCTTGCTCTATACCTTTGCTGCCCTTCTATTTAAATTCTACAATGCTCTGTATTTATGTGTCTTATGCACATTTTTATATGTATACTTTGCTGTCATAATTTTATTTCTGCATTCTTATATGTATATCTATAGCAGAGTTTCTCAGGCAGAGAATCTCTCACGACTTGACTTGTACAACCGGGGTGACAATAAACATCTCGCTCTCGAATCTTAACCACAGTAGATGTTTTGTTGCAGCTGCTGCTGTTTTAACTGTTCATGCTGTTCTTTGTCACCTTGTTTTTATGTTCGGGAGACTGTCGGTCTGGCGATCACTGTAGTTTCCTTGGGCCAACCTACTCAGATTGCCATGACAACTATTATTGAGACCCATATGTACAATTAGCAGCACAAAAAGTACTCATGTCAATAGGAATGAATGTGTGGATGTGGTGCGTGTTTGCCAAGGTCTGTGGTGGAGATGTATCCTGTTGATTTTGTCTGTAAATGGTTCAGCGCGGAGAGGGCAGGAAATACACTCCCCCCTTTTCAGAGACTTGATACACACACAGTGGAAACTTGATGCCAATTGTCTGCTTCAACTCTGTGCTCTGGGCAGCAAAAGAGGAAGCTCAGCTTTACCTTTAAAGTGGGTCTCTGCTTTGATGTGCAGGGGTTTATTATCACAAAACACTGAGGAAATGTGAAATGAATGCAGTTGGAAATATTAGGAGTCTTTTTTTTCTCTTTCTCTCTTTTTAAAGTCAGTATTGGTTTCTGGGGAGGGGTCCAGCAGAGGCGGAGCAGGGAGATGAAAGCCGATAGCTTCAGATACACACTGACGAGTATGAAATGAAAAAAGGAAATTCCTAAAGCGGCATAGGAAATCACAGGGAGATACGGTCCAAGAGTTCCCGAGGTTCTGCTCATCTTGTCAGCAGGCAACAGAAGTGTGTCTTTCCTTTGCTGTTGCTTTACTTTTCAAGTTTTGACAGCTATCATTGACAAGGTGTCACCACATTTTTCACAACGGAAACAGAAAGGATGCATCACTGCTACACATGTTCCCCAAGAAGCTCTGTAGACTCACTTTCTCATCTGATTCATGTATTGTTTTGAGTGCAAATTAAATAATAATTCGTAGACCTCACAGTGTTCATCCCAAACATGCTGACCCGGATTTAGCAGTGACTGAGCAGATTGTACAATATACGTGAGCCCTTTCATTCTTTCCCCTGTCTTGTGGTATCCTGCAAGAGAAAAAAAATTACATTCCGAGACAGCCTCTGTGTTTCTATCCTATCCTTGTATCTAGTGGCATTCAGTTGTCTGTCAGCTTTTATTAAGGAGAATGATATTCATCATGAAAATGCACCGCACCTCATCATATCCCTACCTCCAGCTCACTGCAATGACTCATGGTATGACTGATGCATGAACTCGTGGTTCTCCAGATCTCAGCCCGCCCAGCTTGAAATGAGACCTTATCATCGTTTTAAAATCCTCTGGTGTTTCCGCTATTTACAGCAGCCTGATTGAGACATGCCATGGTGCTCCTTCAGAGGAGGAATGGAAAGCAGTGTATACCTCTCGTGTGATTTTATTGTAAACAGAGAAGGCAGAATATTTTTCAAGAATGCATTTGTAGTTTCATTCCCTGGCATAATGTCAAGATGAAGAGAAGCACTTTGTAGCTCAGCCATAGCAAGTTTGGCATCATATCGTGTAGTGATTTAGCAAAATTATCGAGAGGTAATGAATGTGGAAGCCTACCTTATAAATAAGAGAGAAACCACGCCCCTTCCAGTGTGTACTCAATTGTGAGATAAAATCAATTCCTGATCCTGTTTGAATTCTGCCTTAAATTACACATAATGTTTGTCAACTTAAAAGATAATTTAGCAAGGCAAGAAAGTCAGTGTGTTGTAAAATAATAAGATATCATTTAGTTTTGTTTATAGCCACTCAGTGAGCGTCTATACATCGCCAACATGGCTGTCACCATGGCACAGAAATCTTTTTTTAATGAGTGAAAATCACAACAATTATGCGTGAAAACCGCAGTTACATGAAATGATTTGGTCAGTCTTGTGAGCCAGCTAACATACAGGATCAGCTACAAGGTTTCAGTCGACGTTTTGGTGAACTTAAAGTTGGGTGTGTAGTCTTTCTAATTATGTACTTTCACAGTCTTGGGCTCGATTAGTTTTATGACAAACTGCGACTTTCTCACATAAAAAAAGATGTCTATTAATTTGACAAGCATCATGTGTGTAATTCATGGCACAATTCAAACTGGATCAAAGAATTATTTGTACCATTCAATCCCATGTGTATTTTACTCAAAATTAAGCAATTTTAAGCATAAACCAGCGAGTCTTTAATTTTTTACAGGAGTCAACGAAAGAGTCTAATTTCTAGCCAACGACAGTTAGTTTTATTAGCTTAAATGATGACTGCCACTCTCACACCACAATTAGCTCCAGCCAGCTAGTTTTAGTGACTTAATTTGAATATTAACCCTTTAAAACGACCAGTGATGCTAAATGCCGACACAATGCTGAAAGAATTCAGCTAAAGCTACATGTAGCAGGTAAAAATCGGCATCCTTGCATTGCAAGGTCGCTACTTGGTTGTAGCAAGATACAAAAATGAGCATGATAGAGCTAACATCAGCCTAAACTCTGGTACAGTAGCCTCCAGGACAAAATGTAGTTAGCTAATGACTCACCTTTACACCTTGAAATTAAAACGAGTAATGTTTGCAGCCAACGCAGTTGATAACTTACAATTTTTCTGTTTCAGTGAGGCAGCAATCAAGTCCTGCTCTCCCTGTGCATGCTGCCTCGACAAGGAGAGCATTCAAAGCTTCACACACCTGCTGAGTGATGGTTTCTATTATGAAATGTGCTTCTGTTCGAAATGCAGAGCTCGGAGGAGGGAAACGGCATACCAGCGTCGTCAGTAGATAATAGTGAGCATTGAATGAGCAGCAGAGGCATGTTTTATGCCGCATGAGTGATTTTTGACATTTTCCGTGCGTCTCCATCCCTTTTATTTATATATTTCTTTTGACTGGGAAAGTCTTGAAATCTGTTGTAACTGTGACATGACTTCAAGCTGCTGCCGGTCTTAGAGAAGAAGAAGAAGTCAAAAAGCAGAATGTCACCGCCACTGTTTCAAGTCTGCAGGGGGCGACTGCTCAAAACTCTAAAATGAGATTTTGGGTGGTGCACTTGAAGGCAGCGAGCCATAGCCAAAAAAACAGAGGTTGCAAGAGGTTCATGAAATAATTACACCAATTGACAATTCGGTCATTAAAAATTTATTTTGACATATTGCTGCGCCATAAAGCTGCATCGTTATCATGCTCCATATCCTCGAAGATTTACTGAAATAACCTCCTGAGTGCTCCCATCAAAATCCAGTTTAAGCCTCTAGACGCTGGTATCTGTCTGGCATCGCCGAAGACAGACAAATGATTAAAGCACTTCCGCTCACATTACATGTACATTAAAGGTATTTAGCACTTGCTCTTATCCAAAGCAAATTATGATGAGGGCAGCGGTAAAATCAGCTGAGGCTCGGGCTGATGGAGCCTTGATAATAGATCCAAGCAAACACTCTCGTAATGTGAGGACGCTTCAGAAAAGTTCAGCGGGAAAGAAATTAGGGGAAGAACAGGTAGATAGCGAGGAAGATCAGATTGAGACAGGAGCATATTTGCGGGGGGGATATGGCGGAGAAGGCTGCGTTACAAGTAGGAGCGGGAGACGTGAGGTATTTCTTGAAGAGACTTATAAGCTCACGATGGGAGGGAATGACTGTGCCGTCCTGACAGAGATGGAGTCGGGCAGATAGGTGGAGTGAGGACCTGACTTTTAATGACAGGGGCAGACTCAGACATGGACATAAAGTTGTGGAGTGGTGATTTGATTTGTTTGTGCCGCGGTGAGAGTGACACGGACCGCGTTAGAGCGTTTTTTAAACCTAACAGCTAGCTTTTACGGCTCTCTGAGAGTCTCTCAATCAAGACTGAGCCGCTGCCACTGTGGAGTAAAGTGCAGTGTTTGTTGCGGCGCTGCAGATGCTTCCCGCCTCTTCTCCGCACAGGAAAACACATTGCATGAGTCACCATGTAAATCGGATGGAGGGTTTGATCACTTGAGGGGGGAGTGCGCTATTGGATACAACTGTTTCAAATCGATGTATTTTGAATGGAATAACAATACAGCCCTCCTGAATGGAATAACAACACAGCCCCTCCATGGTAATGAAAGACTCCAACTACTATCTTGACAGTAATTACCCATCTACAGTGATTAATTTGGGGAACAAAGGCAGCAGACAATTAGTAGTTAACTGCAAGGGGGGCGTCACACAGGCAAAAATGTGTTTCCTTGTCAGAAAGGAAGTCGACACTGAAGAATGTTGAGAGATTACAAGCTGTAATTTATTGTGTTTATGGACACGCTGGCACATTTGTCCCGCTGTTTAGGGCGCCATTTACTTGTTGAATGAGTATTGTGTTTAGTTGTGTTTGGAGGAGTACAATCTGCAGCTGATTATTCTAAAGTCAGTCATGTCACCACTTTGGTCCACACGTCGGTATCTCAACAACTGCTGGACGGATCGGCATGACGTTTGACATTTATATCCCTGATCCTGAGACTTTTCCTCTGGCACCGTGACATTCATGTCCACCACAGGACGAATTGTAAAAACAGTGGTGATGCCTTTTCTCACCATCTTTCCAGTAGGATTGGCCCATTTGATGAATGTTTTGTTAAATTAATAGCCTGTCTCAAAAACAAAGACAACCAAGACCAACGGCAGAGCAAGGCAGCAAGGAAAACAGTGAGTAGAGCCATAATATCTTCATATCTACACGGTACATTAAGGGTTTCTTTCAACTAAACCAGAGTTGGTGACTGTGGAACAATGGAAAGATGGACCAAGGTGGTTTTGGTCAGTTGAATTTTGTTTCTGTCGAGTTTAATTCAGGTGTGATTTAAGATGAGTCGCCAAGGCTGTTCAGCTAGGTTAAGCTGCTCTGAAGGCAAGAAACTTGAATTCAGCTGCGCATCCTTTTTCATTGATGAAAAGCAGGTGAAAGAATATAAATCCTTGTGACATTCTGTTAATTTGTTTTGTTTATTTATTAGACTAAAACAAAGCTAAGGGCACTTGTGTTACGTGTTGTACTCACGCCTCTCCTGAAGATGACAGGCGGACATGTTTAAACATTAAGTCAACGTATGAAATTACAAATACATTCCTGACAAATAGTTTACATGCACCAGTTATGATGAATTGTGAGAGATGTATATGTTGGTTTCCAGTCCTAAACACCTAACAGAACGAATCCAGTTACTGTATAGAACCGGTCTTCTCAGTATGGACTCCCCGGGGCGGCCCCTGGTAGCATCAGCAGTCGACGGTTGTCGGGCTGGCTGTGGCTGGTCGGAACATATTATAGTAGTGTCGCTCAACTTAACAATCCGGCGGCCATCATCAGGTCAAAATCTTAATTGGCCGTTCCCAAACGAGTACCTGTAAAACGAAGAACACACCCACCAGCCTGAGCTGATGTTTATATTGAGTGAGTGCAAATTAGCAAATGGTAGCATGCAAACATAGATGGTAAGCAGGGTAAATATCACTCAGCTAAACATCAGCATGTTGTCTTTGTCACTGAAAGCACATCAGCAAGCCTATTAGCATTTAGCTGCAACATTGACACTCTTGATGTTCTTATTATATTATTATTGTTATTATTAATAATAATATTAATAATTCCATTTACTACCATATGAATGAGGAAAGCAGAAAATCCCCAGAAGCTGCCAGCCATGCTTCTATGCTTGAATAACTACTCAAGTGGATAATTCGTTTTCCAAATAATTAGCAGATAATGTTCTGTGATGTTATTATCGGTCAGATTAAGTCATCCACATCAAACACGGTAACCGAGCATCGTTTGGTTTGCATCAGTCCTGACTGGACTCTTGACTGGAGCAGGTGTTTCTCTGTCATAATTGCCGTAACATTTTATATCCACATTGAAATTGATATGAAGAAGAATATCTGTAAGGAGTCTTGGTGCTTCAGTGTAGCTCAGGGACACCACTGCAGCGGCACAACGCTGGAGGCATTGAGCTTAAATGACATGAACTGTCATTCATTAAAACCTCAAGAATATTCACTCAGACTGAGATGAAAAGCTCAATTCTATGTCCGTCCTCAAGTTGAAAGAATTATAGAAAGATGTGCCACGGGAAGCTTAATCGTCTGAATCGTTGAGCTGATATTTGATCGATTGCCTCCCAGTGAAATCTCACTGCAGAGATACATGCTCAGCCTCGTCCTGTGGCCTGTTAACAGCCCAGCACCTCGAATATGTGTGTGTGTACAGAGCGTAATCATATCGTACATAACGCTCACCTAATTGCCAGATGTAAATTCTAATGCCGGGACCTCCGACAGGTTCAAGGTGTGCTGTGGCAAAACAAACACCTCTCCACCTTTTGAATTAGATTTTGTTTTGAATGAAGTAGTTCATAAAAAGACTGGGAAGGCCAGAGCAGCCGTTAGTGACGGCACGCTGTCAGGTCATGGCCACATCTGCTCCACAGCACCATTTCGGTGGTCACAGAGCGTGTCCCGTCATCAGCGTCGCAATCACATCTACAGTTTATGTCACATCTGATGTTTGTTGTTCATCCTCGACGAGAGCCATCTGCATCAAACACTGTTTATGTTCTTTGGCAGCCGGTTTTTTTTGGGGGGTGAAAATGACACATTTTCCTTTATAAGGATGTCAGCTGTGCTATTTGGTCCTCGCGTAACAGCACAGTGGGATGTTTTCAGCCTTATTCATACTGAAACACCGGGTGTCGTGGAGTAATGTGAGGCTCAGCACATTTAAGTGGTTCTGAGCGTCCGCCGAGGGCTCTGGTGGTGACATCTCCTCCTCCGACCTCAGTGTGAGCTTTTAAACAGAAAAAAATCACATCGTCACTGCTTCTGTTGAGTCTTTGAATTGCTTTGAGATACCGTTCAAATTCTACAGTTACTAATCAGCGGCATTGTGCGGCCTAATTCATTTTTCATATTCATTTCCCTCCCAGCTTTTAGCCTCATACATTTATGTGAAAGGGTTTTGTGACTTAGAGCTTCTTTTGATTTATTAACGTTAATCAAGTAACGACAAAATACATTTAAATGTCATTAGTCAAAATGGGTGATTAAATAATACAGGAAAGAATGTTAATAAGATTATAAATAAATCAGAATTTGATTTAAGGCCAAGTAGGTTTTTCAAATACGAGGAATTAGCCTCGGTACACTGGTGCATAGCAGTAACCGTGTTATGAGAAAATGTTAAATGAAGATAAATGTACACCGAGCATCAATGGAAAATAGAACACTGACAATAACACATGAACAGATATTATGCAAGCAATGAAAACAATATGTACAACATGACAAGAATTTAAGGCTGCTGTGAGGGTTTTTATTAAGATTAATGTTAAATAGCTCTTTATTCCAACAGTTCCAACAGAGTGTTTGGTCAGTAACCCAAATCTGTCCTCCTCCTGCTCCTGCAGTAAAAGAGAAAAGGCCTATACTACCAAACAGGCAGAGCGATGAAATACACTTGAGGAAAAAGGAAGAGACGAAAAGAGGTGCATCATGGAAAAGGAGTCGTGCAAGTGTGGTGACATAGAGAGGAGAGAGCGGATTGCAGCATTGAGTGACAGAGATATACAGCTTTGTGCAGTAACATATACCAGTTGGTAAACATACATGAATATAACCACAGAGGTGATGATTTAAATGCTTGATTACTGTTTTTGTTGCTGTTGTTAATGTTAATTAATGTTATTTAGATGCATGCATGTAGGAAAGTTTGGAAAAGGATCATCAATTTCATTCAGCTCTACTGACTGTGATGATGCTGTTTATAAATATTCCAGAAAATGTCTTTATGTGTGTATATATGTGTATATATATATATATATATATATAACAAATATCCTTTTACTCTTTGTGAGCGAATCTGTTATCATCTCCCGTCATGGAGGTACCACAGTTGGGAAGCATTTGCACAGATCCCTGCTCTGGGGTCTTGAGCCTCCCAGAGGTCTTCATTATTGAGGACTTAGTGCCACTGGCTTTTAGTCATCAAGGACTCAGGCTTCTCCTCCTGGGCGCTGGGACATTAACGTTTTCCACCGTGGAGACTCCTTCCTCGCAGTCAAGGATACGCTATGCTGCAGAGGTGATGAAGGGCCTCGGCTTGGTGGCCAAAAAACGTGCTTTAAGCAGCCTGGAAATGATGCCACCGAGGCTCGCTGCGCCGACTGCGGGGAGAGCAGTGTGTTTTTAAGTCTCATCGACAGCAGGGATACATGCACTTACAAAGCGCAGAAAAGAGGCTGAAGAAAAGGATGAGGGTTCAGAGCATGACATAGAATAAATTAGATTAAGTTAGCGTCAAGCTCTTTGTGGAATAAGATAATACGATTTTATGAGATTTGAGCTGGATGGCACCCTGAGTGGTTTGGCTTTCCTGAAAGTTTTTACTGCTACTTTTCAGCTGCAAACACTTTCAGTGCTCCCATCACATGCAGGGTTCTACAGTGTTGCACCTGAACATCCGTGCAGCCTTTCGTGTAACTTTTGGTTTCTGTCAGGCCACAGCTAAACATTTTCAACCGAACTGAATGACATGTTTTCTCTCCTCTCTGTGTTTGTAATGTTCCTAATCCAGGTGTGGCAGTGTGGCGGCAGTGTTGAGGTGCTGCCCTGTGCCCGCATCGCCCACATAGAGCGCGCTCATAAACCCTACACCGAGGACCTGACGTCTCATGTGCGGCGAAACGCCCTCAGAGTTGCAGAAGTTTGGATGGATGAGTTTAAGAGTCACGTCTACATGGCCTGGAATATTCCCATGGAGGTGAGTGATCATGGAAATAGTGACGTTTTTCTCATTGTATTTCATTTACGATGTCACCTTGGCATCACAATATGGGCAGTTATCATTTATAAAACAACATCATTATTTTTGTTTTGTTTTTTGCCTTTTATTGGTACATTCAGCTTTATTTGTTTTGATTTAAAGTTTGAAATAAACTAAGATAACATCTGGTAATCTGGTTGTGATAACGCACAACTGAAGCTGTTTAGTGGGATTATCCTTTATAATATTTAAGATTATGTTTTCCAGATGCGTTAGAGTAGAGATGCAGACAGGAACCAGAAAGAGATGTTAAAGTTTGATGACGTTTTCATCTTCAGTTTTTATTAATAGAAGAGTACTGAGCTGTGCTGGACGACCTGAATGAATTTAAGTGAACTGATGACGTTGCCAAAGATCCTTTACTGATTTGCATGGAGAGATGGATACCAATGATGGGATGACAGCTTTGATAAAACTGAACTCATGTATTTTGTTTTGTTGAATCACTAAATAGTGTTTTTTTTCTGTGTGTCTTCATTTTTGTTGATTATTATTTAAACTTAGTTTTTTTTGTAAATATTAAGTATTGGCTTTTGAAACCCCAGGAGGACTGGATGGTGCGATGGGCATTCAGCTAATGGGGAAAAAATACAAATTAAATAAATGCAGTCAAGCTAATACAGTTAAATACCCCTGTCTGAGTTAAAGAATTTTAAAAATGTCAATGACAGTGATCTGTTGATCTTTACACATTCAGATCGTGTCTCACTAACAATAACATCACTGCTCAAACCTTGAAATGGACATGAAAGAGTTTGTGTGTATCTGATCACAATATCCCAGTTACATTGCAACATCCATCCTTAGCTGTCTCTCAGTTTCTCAGTTTCTATAGACAGCTGAGATGAAAAAACATCTATGCTTTCAACTAAATCTTCAGTATGTACATGTGTCCTATTTGTCAAATGTCACATATGTCAGCCAGCTACAGGCTGAACTGACGGAACTGTTGAGGCAGAAAAGGAAGAAAACACCTCATATGTGAACAAGCCAACTGTACGTGTCATGCTGTAAACACGTCGCAGTAGAGCACATCAGAGTAGATTGCACTATTGATTGTTTGTCTAATCCCTAATAGGAACATTATGTCAACCAGATGAGCTTCTTTCATTTGTCAGAGCTTGATTTATGGCTTTTGAAGTTACCTGTAATGTTGCAGCCATTCGTGTCGTGATTCACGGGGAGCGTTCGTACACCAAGTCCAAGGCTGATGTGAAAGAATGATGCAGAAACAGACGGTCATACAGTCTTAAATCTACAGGACCAGCAGGCAGCTTCATTCTGCAGCCGCCTAATCTAAATGTTACAGGGTTGAGTGTCATCTGTTATCAGCTGCCGTCCTCCCGTCACACATGTTTAGCTGAATCAGGCCCCTGACATCTCCAAAAGGCTCACATTTGATTAAGTCCTTATCACTTGCAGATTGGCCCGAATTAAATATGTGCCACAGAATAAATAAATATGTAGTAGTATTCAATAAAATAGTCTAAAACTGCAACACTAGCATTTATAAAGTTAAAATTTTAAGAAGAATGAGAGAAACTTTCGGATTACAGCTGTCACTCGGAGCAAAATGATTCAGAATTAAAAGATGACGTGCAGAGAAATATGGAGAATTATTTAAGTTGTGTATTTTTCAGCAGAAATGCAATCAATTTTATTCTTTACAATCTCTTCGCTCGAGGCTTCTTGTTTGAGATGTCGATTAAAACATCTGCAGTGTCAACAACTCTTAGTTTTACGAAACGAAACAACCTGTTTATGCTACAAGCGCCTGCATTAGTGTTAAATTTCAGTGATTTCCGTCGACATTGATGTTTATTTCATCTTCAGCTGTAGTCGGTAAATTAAGATAAATAATCATCTGTGTCATCCGAGGTTAAATGTAGCATTCCTCAAAGGCAAAGTCAAATATTTGTTCGCTCGCGCTTTTTTTTCTTCGCCCGCGTAATCTGTTTGAATATGTAAATCCACGTTATGAATAGATGAACATCTGCGGGCAATTCATTCAGTCAATAATGAGGCGTTTAACGCAGTCTGTACTCAAGAAGCATGAAATTTAGCCCCAGCTTTAGCCCCATGAATTAACTACACAGCAAAATTGCCAGTGTTAATTTACCTCAGAGAGTGTGAAAATCAACACTGTGCCAGTGTTCATATTAACTCCTAGTTCACTTTTTGATGTTTTTTGTGCAGCGGAGAGCTCCGTCAGCAACATTTGTGCCCACTTCATCCTTTTGAGTTATTAAACGGGAGGCATCAGTGACATTAGATGAGATCCAGTGGACGACATGGGGCGGGTGGTAACATGCTGTGGTGGAGACCGTACTCAGGTCCATTACTTAAAGATCCACTCCACATATGTATAAAGGCAAAGTCTCTAATATGTGCCTGACATGGCTTTTGCGGGGAAAACAAATATAAAAACCACATTGAAATCTTTAAAAAAATGCACCCCTCCTGAATATATGAACATGCAAATATTTTCCATTTCACACATTTCACTGATTAACACAAGATGTCTCTTAATTCACTGTCTATTCTCGGTGTATGTGCACCGGAGGCTTCAGGTTTCCACGTTACACTTGCGTTGGCTGAATATTGGACTGGAGTAGACTTCACAACTATTTATGATGTCATCATCATTTAATGAGCGCAGAGGAAATGTACATTTGATTGTGCTATGAATTTGAAAACAGCCTTCTAGCGACAAACTCTGAACAGACATCGTTACACAGTGGAGCTCAAACTTACAGCTGAGGGAGCGAGAAGAAGCCAGTAACAATAACAGAATGTAAAACTACAGAGTTTTAGTTCATACTTAAACCAGCAATAGACCCGTTTTTTTTTCTTTATGAGAGTTAAAGTTTGATTGACACCTTCTGCATTTAGATTGGTTTCTTATAAATCATGTTATTTGGTCTGTCACTGGGCATAAATCTCCCAGGATAATGAAGGTTGACCGATCATGCAGTCAGGTCGGCACCAGTTCTGTCTACTTTTACGTCTCATTTGATGACTAAATATTTGAATAAACTCGCATTTTGTCTTGTGTTGTTGGTAGTTGCTTCTCTGAGGAAAACAGAAAACAGTCTACTTACTGACAACAGCACTACTTTAAGTAAAAAGTACTTAAGGATCAAAAGTAAAAGTACTTATTCTGTGTAGAATCTGCCACTATTGATAATGTGTATTATTATGTATGACCTTATTAGATAGTTACTGATGCATTCATGTGTAACTCTGTGGGTGTAGCTGGTCTAGGTGGAGCTTATTAACTAAGTGAGGGACCATGAGATGATTAACATCACAGGAAAAGGAAAAAAAACATAGTTCTGTTACAATAATCCGTGTTCATCTGGGGGATTTTTCATTTTGATCTTTGCTATTTGTGAATATTGGATGATTATTCCTCTTTGGGTCGTTTACAGGGGAAATGTCTCTTTGGTGGAATGGCTAAGGACTCATACACATCTTAAACTTAAAGTCAGCACACATACTACACAGTTTTTCAAATACAAGTCAAATATGTCGGGAGCCACTGCTTTAATCGCAACAGTAATGAGTTTATCATGCTCTTCTATGTACAATCTCAATCTGAAAAGTAACCAGTAACGCCAAGTGCCAGGGTTCGTACCTTAATGTGAACATCCAATTTCGGTTGCTTCCATCTGACGACATTAAACTGGTCTGGCGTGTGTGGCTGTTTGATGTGGCAGCTCGAATAGTGGGTGGTTTTCAAGTCAGAAGAGGAAAAACATCAAAACGCCATAGAAGCTTTTCAAATACATGACAAATGGCTGCACAATGGTCCTCAATGGCCCATTATCTGATTTGCTTTTCCACAAGCCTCTGTTAATCGATTAGAAGCTTTGTGTGAATCTGTGTACTTCTATCTCTCCGCCACTCTCTCAGGACTCGGGGATTGATATCGGCGACGTCTCTGAGAGGAAGGCTCTGAGGAAGAGGCTGCAGTGTAAGACTTTCCGTTGGTACCTGGTCAACATGTACCCCGAGATGAGGATGTACAGCGACACCATCGCCTACGGAGTGGTGAGCCGCTGCCCCATCCCCCACCCCCCATCCCCTTCCTCATCCCAAATTTAGTTCAATGTCTGTAAAAGCCAAACAAGGCCAGAGCGTGCCTGAGCAAATCATTTTAATCCCTCGTGTTGGGCTCCGGATGGCTGCTGTCAGGAAACACAAACAGTTTACAGAGACGGGGTTCGCTGCCGAGATGTTGACCCTCTCCTTCTCACTTCAGAAGTTGCTGAACAAATATTTCCTGTCGGATTAACGTGAGGAAATTAGATAAATATATAGATTAACCCAAGCTTACGTTAAATGTAGAGAGCTTTTGCAGCAGAATTTTTTAGGAGTCAGAGACGCCAGGAAAAAAAAAACAAAAAAACTGACAGCCAGCAGGGGAATTCTGGCAGTGTTTCTATTTGCCCATTCCTAGTTGTTTCTCAAACAGCTTTATTTCCACGGTCCTCCTACCTCACATCACTGCGGTGCAACCTAATACACAGTGACACACAGGCCGCAGCAATATGGCACTGCTCTCCGTGTTGTGCAGATGACAGGTACTTATTTTTTTTTGGCTTTTGACAAACAGTGGAAGGATACAGCGAGGAAACAGGGCCGTCCTCATTACGTTCATTTCTGCGAGTTAGTCGACCTCGTTATTCTATATCTGCGATGCGCATCTGATGGGCCAGGCGGTCGTGGTTAGAGGAGTGTTACAGGAAATAGAAATGAATTCCGTTGGCAAAAAAAACGTACTTCACACTTCCAAAAGAATATGCTCGAAGTCTAATGTATTCAGTCCCCCCCTCTTCTTCCTCCTGTTATAAAAAAATATGGGTGAGGGAGGTGCAGGTGGAGGCCTATTGTCCTCTGCAGCTCCTTATTTTGCTAAGCCATGCCCCCATTAGAGGGGAATACAATCAAATCTGAGGGATAGGATTTAAATCCCTCTTGTGACTATGCCCCGCCTACGTTTCATTCACAAATGCGTCACATAACAGAAGCTGAAGGTGCTGTAAATGTCTGGTGTCATTTGCAAGTTTTCCCACTCTCTGCCGCTAGGAATAGCTCAATTTGAGCAGTTGCACGGGACCATGTGGATTTACTGATTATCAGATGAAGTAGACGTCTCCCGAGCCAATGGGGAGCTGAATCATCCCGAGCTTTGTTCTTCTGATCTCACATCTTTACCTAATTCCCCCAAGACACACACACACACACACACAAACCACCATCCCTGGAGTTCCCCGCGGCGCAGTTTCTAACTTGCAATCAGGCAGACCTTTGTCATGATGCGCATGAATAACCCTCTGGGTCTCAAAGTCTGAGTCATGTTCATCAAGCGTGATGCTCCTGATTTCCATTTTTATAATGTAAAGATGAATTTAGGAGGATTCAGCGTATGACTCAATAGGCTCTGCTTCAACCGTAATTTCTCAAACATCCTTTAATTTTTTGAATCTGTTTATGTGAATCCCAGAGAATGAGCTAGGCTGAACCTACTCCCTTCTCTCTTTTTTCCTTTTATAAACACCCGTCCAAATTGACGTAATCTCGGGGAAACATTGTCATATTAACAGAGAGCACCAGAGCTAGCAAAACTCATGATATGATAATAGTTTCTTCACCCTGTGGGAGAAATAATGTACCTACTGCAGAGTTGAAGAGAGCAGGTGGTAGATGCAGCCTCTTCGCTCTCACTGTGTTTTGGCAGTAGATGGTTTCGTCTGTGGATTGGACATCACACATGGTCAGCAATTCTTTTTTTACTATTATTCGCAGCCCATCAGCGTTTTTTTTTTTTGAAAGCCGCAAAACCTCTCTCCAAGAACACAATCCTCCTCCCTCCTGATATTAAAATTGGGGTGAGGGAGGTGTTTCCTTCACCTCAACAAACATTTTCAGGTACGCTTACTCGCTCACGGCGGTGTCTGAGGCTGTTTTTAGGTTCCTTATTAAACACACAGACAATAAATCAGTCAGTCAGGGCAGCAATCAATAATAGGCATAAAAGTACAGAATTATAAGAGCAGACTAAAACGTTCAAACATAGATATAAACGGTATAATACATGATATAGAAACACAGCACAAGATCCATATACACTGTTACCAGAGATCAGAGATCAGCCAATGGCAGATGGAACAAAAGAGAGAGGACTGTCTGAAACTCAACAAGGAAAGGATATAAATGACCAGTAATACAAAACATATCATTTTCCAACCATCTTATTAGGATATTCTGTAACAAAGGTTTTTTCTTATCTTAACTCATCAGTGGTTGAATTTTGAATTTTCAAAACAGAACGCAGCGATATGCTTTAAAACATCACTATTTTGAATTTTTCAAAGCATAGTTTACCCAAAAATATTTCATCTCCCAGAACTTATGAATAACCTCTAACTAATTTAAGGGTTTTGTCTGTAAGCTCATGAAAACTTCTAATCTGTCTTTCTAACATTATATATTTATGACTATGAATAAGGAGCAGCAAAAGTTACAACAAGAGTTCAACACTCAACAAACTCACTTTTCAAGATGGGTGAAGTGATTAAAGGGTTGCACACATTGTGATGGACTTGAATTGTAGATCACAGAGGTCTGCATCTGGCAGGGTTGTGCATTCTCAAAGTGTAAAAAACATTACTCACATGGTATCGAAGGTTCACATGAACTTAAACGTCTTCATGCTTTTACCTGAATGGGAATGATATGTGTCTGCTCATGCATGCAGACTCTGTCAAAATCCTGATTTGATCCCCTGACAGTTCATACTTTTGTTTATGTGTGTGTTTATTCTTTGTCTGTCAGCTGAAAAACTCCCTGAAGAATGATCTGTGTCTGGACCAGGGGCCCGACAATGACAACACGCCCATCCTGTATCTCTGTCACGGGATGACACCTCAGGTTAGAGTCCGCTCTCTGTCTCTCTCTCTCTCTCTCTCTCTCTCTCTCTCTCTATGTATATATATATATATATATATATATATATATATATTATATATAGTGATAGCATATATATATATATATTCTATCACTCCATTTGTGTTATTTCCATCTTGGGTTTGTCTGACTCAATAAAAACTTTTCCATCTCAGAGAAAAACAACTTGCCTTTTCTCCGCTTTCATATCAAATCAAACCCTCATAAACAGGTTTTATATTTTGGCCCTTTACAGAAACAGTCCTCCATGTTTTTAGATACATATTAAACTCTTCTCCATTTTTCATACGACTCCAGTTAGGGCTGACACGTCCCCAATGAATCCAGCTCAGAACCAAATGCTGCAATATTGACGAAACACAAAGTTAGATGCAAGATGAACGTTTGTTGTCTATCTGCAGCTGTCTTGGGTTTAAAATCAAAAGTTATATACAGACATATTCATTTTTCTTCAAGTTGATATTCAGTTTATTTTGCTCATTTCAGTGTAAAATTCCCCCAAACAATTATACAAAAAACACTTTTACCCCCCTACTTATACACATGCCATGACCAAACAGATGCAGGGAGAAGAAAAACGTATAATACCTGCTCCTTTCTTCATAATAACATGAGATACTGTAGATACAGATGATCATAGCTTTGTTGATCACCATTTTCTTTTCACAAATTGCATAAAAATTCAACAATAAACATTCAGATAGATCAATAACATCTTAGCATGAATGTTACTCATCATGGCCTAATTTGTTTTTCAATATACATGTTACTAAATTGAATAATATTTTAGCAAAGTATTTCCACAGTTTCACTCCATGTACTGAAATACACGTCCTCTATAAAGTAGTATGTATAAAATAGAGTTGTGAAATTAAATTTCCTTCTCTGATTGTCATCATTTGATCTTCAAGGAAACATATTACATATCATAATTATATTTTGGTTAACTGCTAGAATAGGTTAATATGCTTTAATGCTGAAACAAACACATCGGTTTTCTCATTCTGTCCAGTGCTGCCTGCAGCTAATACTTCTGTAGTAGCTCCTGTTGCTTCTTGGCCCTCCCCCAAAATTCTCGGTCTCCTCTGATTGGTCAGCTCACACATGCCAGAGCCAGCATTGAAAAAACAGAGAAGCTGTGCTAGGTCAGTTCTCACATGCCTTACCAGCCACTAGAAACAAAATTATGCAAATGTGTTACATAGTGTAGTGTGATGTCACAAAGTCTCAGAATTAAAAACTGAAGAGACGTTTCAGGTGCAGTGTTTTCTGTGGGAGTGAGGAGCTTTCCTTGATGTTGACTTTTAAAGATGCAATTTTTAAGCATTTTTGGTCATTCATTTTAAAACATTCAAAGTACTAAAAGTTAGCATGCTGACCAGCTAACCCCGGCCCATCCAGGTCCAAAGCTCCTGTGGAAACGGTGGAAACACCAGCACTCCCCCAGTCCTCCAGGCTCTTGGTTCAGACTGCTATCTGCACAGCTAACTAGCTAATGGTAGCTACAGTAAGCAGCAGTTGGTTATTCTAGTGACTGACTGCCAGAGGATGTGACATTTTATACCATCTCAAGGGAAAGAATTGAAAACAACCTCTGTATATGTTCGTGTAATAGTCTGAGTCTGGCTTCACAGAAAATCTAATGGTATGTTCTCTCACAAGGATTAAAGATTAAGTCAGCCCGACAGACATCAGATCTGTTTCTTGCTTGCTTATTATATGTGCTTTCCATCAGTCAGTGTCTGTGTCTTTGCACTCCTTGTTCAGGACATATCTCAGCCCAAATAACAGGGTGTTTAAGTGATTTCAAATGTTAGCACAGCTTGATTAGCATTTACTTTCTCCAGCCTTTTTCCAGCTCCTATCGATCCCTCCATCCCATTATGTCTGAGCAGATTGTTTAACCTTGCCGTGGCAGCTGTAAAGTTGTTGCATGGAGTGAGGCTTGATCCTCGCATTATCCTCCTAAAAATCAAGTCAATTTATTGGACGTTTCACACACATCGCGCCTGTATTGATATTTACGTCAAGCTGAGACTTTTTCCTTATAAAAACCCACAAGTCGACGTCTGCTGCCCGCTCGGAGACCCTGAAAAGTTTAAACTTGCTAATTATAAATCTGTTGCCATAAATCTCTCGTAAATCCAGGCATATCAAACAAAGGATGGGAGTAGCAGCCGCGTTCCTAATGAGATTATGGATCTCCTCTGCAAGACAAATCCAGTCTGCTCTATTTTTATGTTCCAGCGTTACATCATCGAGTGGAATTAGTCCCTGGATTGCCTCTATGATCATACAGACTGATGTTTGCTGTATGTAGTCATGCCAACTGTACTTTTGTAGCGCTAGACTCTGTGTCGGAGGTGCTGCGGTAAATATTAAAAGACCTCAAAGAAAAAATTGCCCAGGCACTCATGAAAAGAAGGGAAACGACAAAGCTTTACAATCCACAACACGTGACCGACTTCACAAGAGCGTGTTGTCAGCAAACATACACCACAGAACAGAATTACAACACACACCGACTTAAGCACAGCAACAATAAGAACCACAGTCACAAACAGCCTGGCAGTCAGCGCCGCTCCAGAAATGAGCAACACAATAAAAAAAAATGTAAAAAAGAAATCACACTAGTCAGACTGTGTAACGGCTGGTGTGAGGGAGGCAGGAGGCTGTTTGGGCGATTGCAGACAAATAAGATTAAAGTGAGAGGATGAGAGTGAGCTTGAGACATGCAGCAGAATAAGCAAATACGGCCCTGATTCTTTTAATTTTTAATATCTGCGAGTGCCTTGACAGCAAATGGGGGATGCATATTCAGAAACAGTCTTTGACACGGAAAGACATCTGCAGACGGTCTCCATTAAAAAATGTCTGCTTTTCTTCCCAATTTTACTCTGATATGAATCTTATTCCCCCAGACTCTTGTTACGCCTCTGCTTCATTTGGATTCGGGAAAAACTAATTAATGTGTCCTCCTCAATTCAGTTTTTTCTTCAAACTTGTTTGTTCAAAGCTGCTGAGGGTGGAAAGAGTATTCACATCATTTACTCAACTAAAAGTACCAGTACAACAATGTAAACATACTGCATTAAGAGTTAAAGTACTTGGACAAAGGACGAATTGTCATATACGACATAAGTAGATTAGTGAGACTGATGTGTGAGTTGCGTTCTGCTGTTTATTTTCTATACAATCTGCATGTTGGATAACTGTCAGATCGTAACATACATACAGGCATATCAGGACAATAAAAGAACATAATAGCAAATCAAATAAATATTTTTACCTTAACTTCATGGATTCATTAATTTCATTTTTTCAGCATTCGAGTTGTTATACAGCCGTAACATTAAAGACAGTAACAAATACAAGATAAGTAACTAACAGTACACCTGCACCTTCGATCGCTTCTTAACCCTGACCTACGCCTTCCCAGTGGGTCTCTCTCTAAATTCCACTATACATGCAGGAAAGTTTCTCAGGAGTTGGAGCTCATTGTTATCATATGCAGTATAAATCTGAGGGGTGGTGAGATGATTGATGGAGGAGGAAAGAAGAGAGGCTAGGAGGTGAAACCAGGAGACACAGGACCACAACAGAACAGGACAGCAAGATGAACAAATAAACCAACAAAGAGTGAGCGAGCAACACGGGCTTCAATACAAACTCAACTAGAGAGGAGATGAGGTGCAGGTGGAGCGAGGCGGAGAAACCCAGGTGAGGGGAACGAGCGGAAAAACACTAGAAGCAGGGAAGGGGCTGGTAGGCTGGATAACGCTGGAAGGAGGGGAGGGCTAAAGAGGTGAGATGGAGTGCAGGTGTGGAAGGGAAAGCTGATAGGGGAGGAACTCAGGTAACAGGGCTGGAATACTAAAACAGATACAAGACAGGTGTGGGGGAAAGTTGAGGGGAACAACAGGAGGGGAAACCGAACACAGATCACATAAAGGGGCAAAATATACCACAAAAACCTAGAAAACAGACAAACAATGAGACTTACACGACAGGACCGCGACAGTCAGAAGTAAATTAATGCCGCACAACAAACAAAAAAAAGTCCCTCTAGTGTTGAATATGAATGTCTGAATGTTGTAACCCAGATGGCATCAAACATCAATATTTTCTAGGTAATTTGTCAATGTTAGAAATCCCAGTATTGCTCTCGCCGATGAGCAAACTCCAACGTGACCTCTCAGCATACTGTACGCTGCTTTCATGTGCTGAATCCTCCTGAAATGGAAAGATGCTGCCCCTCCCTCTCGCACACAATAGATCAGGGAATATGAGGTTAGAAAAAAAAGAAAGCACAGGCTGCGAGGTTCTTCCAGCAAATTCAATAAGACCTGTCGTCCTGTCCTGGAACATGTAAAAGTGAAGTTATTTGTGTATTTTTCTCATCCGTACCTTTTTTATTTTCTATATATCGTCCATCGCCATATTTTCACTGTTTTTGATCACACCGTGGTTGCCCTCAATATAAATACAATTCACATACTCTCTCTCTCTCATGCTTGTACAACTAAGCCCGTTTCTTTTTTTGAAAACAGTACATGCTGCTCGTGCTCGATTCCTGCAAGTGATTTTTCCGCTTTTGTCAGCTTTATATGAGCAAAAAAGCTGCCCTTGAAAAAAGCGGTTGGAGGGATTCCTTCAGAGAGCGCACAATTATTCGGGTTTTCTCCCCATTCTTGAATTAATGATGAGCTTCTTTACTGTGCATCGCCTCGTCTCTCCCTGTCCTCCATTCACTCAGGATAGCTGAATAAATAGGCATATTTAGTGTATGTAGATCAGCTCAATGGATGTCTCTCTCTCGCAACCGAGCCTCGTTTGCTGCAAAGTTTATTACCTCTATGGCCACATGCAGCTCCAGAAGGGGCCATTACCTAAATGTCAACCTCAGCAGTGCAAATGTACAGCACAGCGCCGCTCACAGTGGGGTGTGGTGTCTTCTTGCAGAATGTGTACTACACCAGTACTCAGCAGCTCCACATCGGCCTCCTCAGCCCCACCGTTGACGACGATGACAACAAGTGCCTGGTGGATGTGAACAGCAGACCGCGCCTCATCGAGTGCAGCTACGCCGCGGCCAAACGCATGAAGCTCCACTGGCTCTTCACTCAGGTGACAAAAGCCCCCCCCTGCACCGCCACTCATCACCACAAAACCCACACATTCAGATCTCTGTTTATATTCAGCAGTGAGGGAAGGTGATTTGTTAAATGTGACGGAAGAATCAAAACTGTGGGAGGTAGATTTTTAGCTCCGAGTTCCCCCTCAATCCTGCAAACTCATTTAGACAAGAAGAGTCCTAATGATGGTCTTTCTTGATCAGCTGCTCTGTGCTTACGCCGTGTTTTAACGGAACAAGCAGCCACCTTGCAAAATGCCCCATGACAGCGGATGAATTGGATTTACTGCATGCTTTGATTTGGGCTCAAAAGACCTTATAATGCTGTTTGTGTGCTGTCAGTGTGGCTCTAATTGTATTTGTTGTTCCTCTTTCAGCCAAATACGTATAAAATCCTATATACACATTATATAAAAAATATATAATATTCTTTTGTCTTTGTCCCTGCCACCTCTGTTGTGTCTACTTGGTGTTACAGTGTAAAGGTTTTTATACACGCGAACTAGAATGCCACATACCCTAACACTGAACTTTAAGCGGTTATTTTTGTTAACTCTGTATAATTCAGGAGGTAGGATTGGAACATATCAGCTCGGCTTGAGTGTATCATGTCTCTGAAACGTGGCATCAATTATTGATCCAGTTTTGACTGCACATGTGCAAAGTGTCAGGCTCAAACAGAAAGAGATTGCCTTGATGCAGCCGCCGCGACTTGGGGAAACGGAGCACTCTGCAAATTAAAGAAAAGAGAGAGAGCGAAGGTTTCAATTTTTTATATCTTAATTCAAATGTTGCACCGTTCTGGGCAAAATCTGATTAACCGGAGATGTTCTTAATCTCTTCCCAGTGAAATGTGCAAAATTGCTTCACTTCCCTTATCCTCTGTAAAGACCTCTAATTATCCACGAAGAAGTAAGTGAGATAAGCCCTGACTTGTGAGAGAAATTAACTGTGTGCTTGCATGTAATGATTAGTCATATGTTGGCAGGTGCTGATTCTTCTGATTAGAAAAGCTAACATATGTCCTGTGGGCGGGACGGTAATGTTGTGGTATGGTTTATTTTGCTCATGTGGTCTGTGGGTATGTATGTGTGTGTGTGTGTGGGTGATTCCTTTTTATTTCTCTTTAACAAATACCTACAGTTCTGTGTATAGCATAGCAAATGTAATGTAAACCCAGAGAAACCAAAGCACGCTAAATCAAATAACAACCTTCCCACATGCTTTATGCTCACGTATACATTCATTAGCCGACTCCCCGAGGCTGTTCTAACAAGCAGCGGCGAGACGCTGTATAGATAACTTGAGTCAAACTCAGAGCAGCTCCTTTTATCAGCTTATGTTTCAGATTTTCAGGGATTCTGGGTTTTTTTACTTTGCCCTCGTTCCAAGCTTCTGAATCACCGCCCACTCTTCGATTTGTACAGGGATTGAAATAGGTCCGGGGTTGTGCTAATGAACTGTTTTCTGCTGCAGCTTCAGAAACAGTCGGCCAATCAGGGATTTGTGGGCGAGATTAAGAATCTATACTGATGTATAGTAAGTTTACTTACTACTGTTCAATGTTAGCTGCTAGATGTTTAAGCTCCAGTTTGTAGACTTATGTATGTGCAGAGCTCGACAGAAGAAGGCTGTTTTCACATTCATTGCTCAAAGTGCACGTTTCTCTGTGCTCACTGGAGACGTGGTTACAAGCACGACAGCACATTTAGAAGCTGATCATTTAAACATTTTTTTTATATATGCCTGAATACATGTGTGGATGGGATCTTTAATAAGTTATAAGTTGACATTAAAAGAGACGTAGAAACACATCAGTTGTCCAGCGATGCAGCACTGTCTTCAAGCTGCAACCACGTTCAAATGACTTTTAAGCAGCTGTGTGGAGTCGGAATTTTGCGACAAACCGTTGCTGAGGATTTTGAAAGTACCTCGATATCCTCCATGAGCTTTATGTCACAACCTCTGCTTTCTTTTCAACTGCTGACCGTGCTGATAAGCGGAACAACCAACACAAACCTCCTGCTTTTAGAACACCTGCATGCACCTGTCACATTCACTCTGCAGTGTATGTTTACCTCATGTCCCTCCCTCTGAATGTCCCGGGCAACTGAGCTGAAGTAACCAGCTCCTGCAGCCCCTTGAACTGTGCAGTCCTAGCCTGAAAAGTCATGTTGTATTCAAATAAGTTGTAGCATAAGACAGTCAGATGTTTCTTGGTTTTTGTCAATAGTATATTAGCATACACAGGCTACTGTGGGTCACTCGACATGTTACAGCTTCAATGAAAGAGCATTTTGGTCAGGCTACAAACAAATTACTTCTGTTTTTCCCTAAAGGTTGACGTTTATTGATTCTGGTTTCTTACCCAAAGGTTAAAACACATATTCTACATCAACACCATCTCTGAATGGGGCTTAACACACACAGACAGGAGGTTAAACACATTTATTTCTCCAGTCTTAGAAAATACGAGCAGTGGAGCTTGTGTCTGCATCAAAACATTAATCAATTCATATTATTTTGAAAATGTCTCCTCCTCTCTTTGTAAAATATTAACTCATTAGTTGATCTAGTAATGATTGAGTTTAAAGGTTCGGTGCTGACCTTGAAAGCAGCACTGTAGAATAGTAATTTCCGACATGTTGCTTCCATTACAGAATAAACACATGAATTTCCCATGTTGTCCACATGTGGCAATATGTGATCACATATTTTTCACTCTATAAAAATGTGACGCAGTTTCAACCAAATCAGTGAACAAAGTTACAAATTGTGGCCCGTTTAATGAAACTACGAGATGAAGGATGTTTGATGGGTTCACAAGTGATCTCATAGGTTTCACATTGACATTTTTATGGCTTCAACATGGATATACACTTAGGTTTGATATATAATCCCATATGCTGCACATGGGTATTTGCATAATTTAACAGGGGTATATACATGGTGTTTACATGTAATCCTTCACACAGTATTTACATATTTTATCATGACAATATTCCTAAACCACATTTCCTTTGTGCAAAAGCACCTGTGTCCCACAAATTTCATACAGGATTTTAACATTTTTATCACATGGTAAAAGTTCCCATGTGCTAAACCACATGGACTCGTCATCTCATGTGATCACGTGTGTTTAGCCACATGGTAAATTCATGTGCTTTGTTTCTATAAGAGCTCCAAAGCTTTCAACCAGAACTTGTGGCCTTACTCGGCAGATGGAGGTTCTTCGTTGTCATGGGAATGGTAAAGATAATATCAGCTCATAAATATATAATAATCTTGTAATCTCTGCTGGTCACTTGTTCACAGCTGAGCTGAAAGCTGCTGTACCCACAATGGGCATTCAATAAATATCGGATCTGAATCAAATCTGGCTTTATGGAGCTGATACCGTTCAGTTGGAAAATGCCCCTGATTGCTCCATTCACTGCATTTATGGGCTGGCTCACATAGTGCTCCATAAATGCTCACTCTCGGCAGTTATTACCAATCTGTTATCTATAAAAAGAAATGTCTCTTGGACCTCACAGACCAGGCCAAACACCTGTGAAGGTACAGAAAGAATAATATAGCTCACAGTCTGTGTAACCTGTCCAGTCGTGAGGTCTTCTTCCTCCCACAGCCCTCTCAGCCCTCCTCTTATAGTGTTGGAAAGAGCTCTCCCCTCAGCGCTCTCCGCACACGGTATTAACTGTTGAAGGCCTCCTCTACAGTCACTTGCCGTCGGTCAGCCGTGACAGTGTAATGAGAAAATCCTGCCTGGTTTCATCAGGACAGGCTGGAATATTCTCACTGAGCTGATGTGCCCACTCTCTTCAGACTGTGACAGCAACAGCTGTCATATAAAAGTTTGTGAATTGTTGGACCTTACTTTCTTTTTGCACTAAAGGTTTCGCTCTTCTTCCAGACATATTTCTCACCCACCAGTCGATTAAATAATTGACTTCACTTATTTAAAGTTTCCCTCCGGTCAAAAAATAGTTTTTTTTCTTCTTGTTCCGACAGGATGTTTAAGCTTCCCTGCGTAGAATGAGCTATCCTCTGAACCTGACCTGATTTCACACTCATTGCTGAAAGTGTAAATGTTCTCTGTGCTCATTAAAAATCATGTTTTAAGAGCATGATTTGTGACATCACAAATGGTCCAATAGTCAGCATTTGGGATTTTTAACGAGGTAGAAGGAACAGATGCGATTTTTAATGTGGTAATAATATTTTTCTGCAAAAACCATGTCAGAAACGCTAGAGATTTTTTTCTGTATGTCTTGAATACATGTGTGGAAGGAAGATTAAATGTATTTGAATTGATTCAAACTATACTTTAATGCCTCTGAAACTTGATGTGAGGTTATCTGTTTCAGTTTCTCTTCCACCTCAGCACCAGATGTTGTTTTCCGCATTTGTTTTCCATTTTCGAGCATTTTTAATCCAGTGTACTCCCTCCAAATCTTGGCCTGGCGAGGGAGAAAGTTAATGACTACTCTGGCAATTGCATTGTTGGTTTTGCCTTGAAACCATGTTGATGCTATCTGGTGGGCCCAGTGAGGACGGTAGTGTGAATCAGCCAAAAAACGCCCAGAGCGCACGGCACTTCAGCAGCTTACATCCCCACCCGTCCGCAGCAGTGTGGGCTTAAAGGAGACGAGATATATTGTGTGCACAAATCGTTCTTCTGGAGGCCGGCACGATTTTAACCAGCGTGCTTTTATCTTTTCAGGGAGGATCCATTCAGAACAGGAAATCAAAGAGATGCCTCGAGCTTGTAGCGAGCAGCGACAATGAGTTCGGCTACCAACTGGCTCTGCAGAAATGCACTGGACAGAAATGGTTCATCACAAACGTGCTGTTTAGCAGCTCCTTATAATCAACTGCTGAAAGGAACACGGCAGTGAATAGCACACCAGACTGGATGGAGATGTTTTCCTTTGTGTGCACATGTATATGCGTGAGTCAGCGTGTGTGCGTGTGTGTGTGTGTGTGTGTGTGTGTGTGTGGAAGGATACGACAGAAAAGTGGTGCCCATTTGAACAAATGTTAGTTTGAGCACCACGATGTCCGCTGACAAGCAGTCGACATCACATCATAAATGTTAAACATTTTATTTTGCCTACAGGATCAGCCAGAGTTGGCGAATATTTTGCAGATTTGAAAAGGTAGAATATTTAGTATATTTTGAGGTAAATACAGTACAGTCAGATTTTTGTTGACTTGGGTCCAATATGTTTTTGTACTGTTAATATTTGCTACTGTGTAGCAAGCTTTCTGAACTCGTCCCTGCTGTAATTATTTTGATTTAGTGTCTCAGGTTTGTAGGTTTATTATGCGATTCAGCTGTATAGTCGTGGGAAAATGTTGGAGCAAATCCAAAAATGACAGATTATTTTCTAAGTGTTGATATTTCCAATTATTTGTAATATGTAACAGTAAAATAACTCATGTAAACTATTGAGTGTGAGTGTCTTTTCTTCATTGTTGTTGCTAAAGCCAATATCTGCCAATCAAATCTTAATGAAAAGAGCTGGAATCTGCTATCAATCCCAAAAAGAATTTGTAACGTTAAGAATGCCAACATCAAGGTGCAAGAGAAGAGATTTTCAGGGGGTATCGGCAAACGCCCCAGCCCTCATATAACCCTTTAGGGCTGTTGCAATATACCGATAATGACAATAACCATGATATTTAAAAATGAGATGTTCATAATATGTTAATAATACACATATGACAATCTAGTGCAAACACTGATTTGGCACCTGAAAAGAACATTTTCTTAAAGCTGCTGGAAGTGATTTTTTTTAATCAAAATAAGTGTTAAACAGCTTTATATAGTGTTTGTTCAGCAACAAGTCTCTTCTCCTCCTGCTCATGCAGTAGAGGAGAAATACATAGTCTGGTATCCCTGCCCTCTTTATCCAATCAGGACAGAGAACTATATAAAGGGGGGTGGTTCTGTCTGTTGTGCAGAGAGCAGGATCCTCCTGTTTACAGCCATGCCAGACGATTACCGCTCCGCGCTAATGTGATGGTGCAGAGAGGAGGGAGGGGATCGCTAAAGTGCCAAACAGACAGGAAGTTAGATAAACGACAACAACACTTACCGCCACTTTAAAGATTAATTTGACTGAGCTTCTTTTTTTTTTTTTTATCTCTGCTCTTGTAACAATGTTGCTGCCGTTCATTTTTTGAGGCCACGGTAATTGTGTCGTGAAAATCTGATATCATGAAGTTTCACAAAAGTGAAAAAAATCGGAAAAAGTGTGTAAATGAAGCGTGTTTCCTTTAGTATTCATAATACTTTATTTAATCAGGAAGTCTCACTGAGATCAAGATCTCATTTACAAGTGAGTGCTGAGTGAAGAATAAAACATGACATTCATAAAGGTAATTGCTTGAAAATGAAAACTTGAGTGAGCGCAGTGACGAGTGAAGCACATCAGACATCCAGCGACATTTCTCCCACGGAAAAACTGGAGAAATCACCAAACAAGAGCGCGGAGGGAAAAAGGACTAAGAGGAGGGAGACAGACTCCAGCAAAAATAGCGTCGGCATGCATACAGTACATTTTCTATCATGGTTGCCTGATGAGTTCACTGCACTGTGGCTTAAGAAAACACATGTAAATAAAGAAAACACAAACGAATGTGGAAAACATCATCACCTGACAAACGTAACATAAAATCGTAACATTGTGAAGTCAAGTACAGATATGCTGCAAGCGGCAGTGAACAGACAAAAACAGAACAGGATTCACATGTTTTCTTCAGCACATTGCATTGTGTTGAGCTCTCAGAGCCACCATAGATTTGACCTTTATAAAAGGGAGTTTAATCAGAAAATACAGACTAAAACGCACGCGCACACACAGCATTGAGGAAAATCCAGAGTCACGCGCGTGATGTTGTTCGTTTGTAATGACAAATGCGGGGGGCAGAAGCTGAGAAATGGGGCTGCTTTCAGCTCCGACTGTTGCGAGCACCTGGGGAGGAGACGAGTGCCACAGCCTGTTTTCAACGTGCCAGTCCTCATTACCATCCACATTCACACAGGGCTGTGCAAACCATGGCATTAAATATACATGGAAACCCACTTTCATCAAAAGGACCTCCCTCACTAACACATCTTAATATATGCAATAAGAGCGCCGCTGCACGCTCGAACTTCTGAATGAAAGAAAGTCAACAAAACAGTATTCCCAAGCACATTGCTTACATCCTCTTTGAGTTGACCCCGTGTCCTGATTTCACTGCTGCACTTTCCAAACATCACTTTCAGCTTTAAAATGACTGACGATGGGGAATCGGCGTGTGTACATTTGCTTAATATTCTATCATCATACATACATTCATCACCCCTGTTGATTTAGCGCATCATCTTGTTCCACAAAATAAACTTAAATCTTTTTTTTTTTCTTTAAGGTTGGCACAAAGCACACTGCAGAGAATTAAAATCCCTGAAAATGTGGAAACATCCGATTGTGTCCCACAGTGCTGCGCCGCTGTCGGAGCATAAGTCATTGAACAGCTCAGAAAAGTGCTGGCCTGATTCTGATGAAGACGGGGCGATAATATGTTGGTCCTCTCTTTGAGGTCCAGCTTTCACAATTACATCTCCTGCTGTTACGGCTGTTACTCTAGTGAAAACTGTACTCATATGAACAATTTGTTACCGGATAGGCTTTTTAGGGAGAGCGCCTCTTCAATCTCAAACTTGCTGTATATAACAGACATTTGCAGTTAAAACATGGAGCGAAAGGTAATGGTATGTTCAGTGGCTGTACAGCATTATTTGTTTTGTGTTTGAATGAAAATAAAATAAAAATGTGATAAAAAAAAAAAAAAACGTGGAGCGAAAGGACATTGTGCACTTATTTGAGGGAAACATGAATGTTTCTCCTTGAGTACCAACAGTTTTGTGGCTGTGCGTGTTAAATTGCTTTAATTATCTTTACTTTGCTAAGTGCAGGAGCTTTGTGAGTGAATTATTTTGTTATAAAAATGCTGTTTGGTTATAGTGTAGAAAAGCTTTAGATTACCGTAAGTCATTTACGGTGTAATTGTCCTCCAGCATTTAAGTTATCAGTTTAAAAAAACTTGTACTTTAAGAACCAGGGATAAAGACAAGACGCTTGGTGTTTTAAGAGGGAAATAAAGTATTTTTAATTACTATGCCTCTATTTTATAATTAGTATTGTTACGGGGTAAGCTGAAAATGGGTCAAACGGAGCAACAGTGCCAATAATCATAATATTTTCATATTATGAGAGACATATTTGTAATGTAGTTTTAAGATCCAATGTAAGAGCCATCTGATGAGCAAAACTAAAACTTTTGCCACATGTGGTGTGGCTCCTTTTCCTGACAAAGCTATTGTAAAGGGACAAAAGCTGCAATACAATACTTGAGGCGACTTGAACTCTATGTTACCCGTGGTAACCGTGCCAAAACGCCAGATCTGCTTCTCGTACCCATTGCAGACAGTAGTATTAAACACTGGCGAGAGACAAATATATTTTTGATCAAGTGATTTAAAAGATAAGTTTTCAACTCAAGAAAGTCCCAGTTGGTCAGAAAAACTATATCATATAACATATTGCCTTAGTTTCTTGGTCGTCTTTGTGTACAATGATTATTTTAGATGCACTGGGTAACTGAAACACTATTTACAGTGTAATTTATCTCAAAGTCCCTCCTATAATCAAATTGTTCTCCCCCTCATTCCCTTTACTTTCCCTCCTTATATCTACAATAGGTACAGAATATTTTACTTACTATTCTATATGCGCAAAATAATAATATTTAAGCACCAGTACCAGCGCCAGTACCAAACATGTTTGGTTTCTTTTTGCAGATAGTGAGATGAGAAGATTGATTCCACTCTCATACCTGCACAAAGCCAACAGACTGATTTTGTTACTTTGTGGGCAAAGATTGTTTCCAGTTTTCATGCAAAGCTAAACTAAGCTATATACCATACACATGTGGGGGGTGGTATAGATCTTCTCATCTAACTCTTAACAAAAAAATAAATAAATAAATAAATAAAAAATAAAAAAAATAAAAAATTAATATATATATATATATATATATATATATATATATATATATATATATACTTAAATATCTAACTAAATAAAATCTAAGTCACCTCTCACTCTCTGCCTGTGTTTCGGTGTCCCTCTGTACCTCTATAATTCATCTTCTTGCCTCTTGTGGAGCTCTGAGGGGCAGCTTATCATGCCTTGTCATTATTTTCTGCCCTCGACATGGAGACATAAAACATTGAGGAATATATTCTTGGCAGTGCCCGCGGTGTGATCAGGGGAATCTGCTCGGTGATGAATACCATATGGCAAAAGGAAGCAGCTTGTCAGAAGTGAGAATATCTGAACGCCCCTCAGGATTCAGAGAGGTTTTCTCTGTTCTCTCTCCTGCAGGTGAGCCACAGGTAGCCGAGGGGAGGCTGTCAGTACCGCGGGGCGAACAGGACGACACACAAAACGCAGAAACAGAGAGTGGGAATTGTCCAAGTGCATACTTCCCCGTTGAAAATAAACATAAACCCTGCCAAAGATAAATTGAGTGTTGCGCTTTACAACCTGCAGCAAGCCAACAGTGTTAGAGGGAATGCTTAAGCAGAAAAACAGATTTAGCAGAACAATGCACGTGGGTGTGAAATTTGTGTTCACCACGCAGCCAAAACGCTTCACATGTGGATAAATGTCAGTGTTAATTGTTTTCAGTGAGAGCGAATCTGAGTTGTAACTGTGTTGCCATGGCTGCATGTTCTCAGATATCCTCAGGCATCAGACCATAGGTGAGCATATTAAGTCTAAAAAAAAAAAAACCCTGTCAGGATGTAATTGCACACAGATGCAGACGTACCTCTAATCTTTGCCCTTTTTATGTCGCGCTCGAATACTTCGACCTATGCAAATGAAGCGGCTGACAAATCTATTTGTTTTTGTGCATATCTGCCCGCGCTGTACATGAAGTAAAAGAGCGTGATGGTGAATAAGGGATTGGCTACAGTGGAAAATTAAGCTCTCCACATGGGGAGTGGAGGTCTGAAGTCATGATGAAAAGGCTGACAGAGAAAGGCAAATCATCTCCAACCAGCCAGGCAGACACTGGTATTGATGATACTGTGTAAAAACCCTCTTCCAAAAAATCGTTTGAAATATATCAGAGTAAATGAGGGTCTCACTAGATACTTTCAGACACAATCGTTTAGTAAAAATGTAATACTCTTCCATATATTTTAAATGAACTTGGAATGAAGTTATGAAACAGTCTCAAACAGGACCATCAGCGAGAAGAGCGGCTTTAGCGTTGCCTCTTTCTTTCACTCACCCTAAAACATGAACACCCGAGTCAGATCAAGATCTTTAGCACAGGAGGCGGTGGTGCTCATACCAGTTTCTTCCACAGGGGTCGCCAGAATCAACAAAAACTCAAGTTCCTTGTAGCTGCTTTAAATAGCATACAGTCTAATTTAAGATTGATAACAATACCTTTGGCGGTCAAAACAGGTTGTAAACAACAACATAAACATATTACATCATAAAGTTGATGTACCATTTATTCTGATTAGCAAATCTAGCAGTTACAAAGCAACATTAGCATTTGTAAGAGTCACGTTTCTGTCCACCTGATGAATGTTAGTATTCAGGCTCTACATGAAAACGTATCTTTAACCCCTTAATCCTGTAAAGTCGGCCTGCCTCAAGTTTCAGTCTTGCCTGACTGATGTTTAAAAATTATTTGAAAGAAACGTTTTAGATATGCGTAATGCTTATGCTGTTTGAATTTTTCTGAGGTAAAGATGATGTAGGGTCACCTTTATACAGTAGTTTTTTGTAATATAAACATGTCTGGCAGAGTCACACTTTGTGCAGGGAGTCCTTAAATTCAGGGAACTTGGCATTCTAGTTCCATTTTCCTTTCCAAGACAATAAAAAAACAGGTACTTGCTTTTGGCCCTCGACTCCCCATTAAGATTCACTTTTGACCCTCCAAGGGAAAAAGATTTGAGTGCTCCACTAGCTAGTAAATTATTTTTGTCTGTCTGTTTTTTAGTGCTACGTTGGTGTACTACAGAAGGTCTTTAAAGCTGAAAGAGAGACGATGGTGATGACGAGAGCTATGAAAGTGAATTAAACCAGTTAATCTGTTGGCTGGATAACCAAAAGAAATAACTGAAAGAAGCTGAATTGCATCTGAGAGCTGAGGGTAACTGCAGAGTCAGGAATGCTGTGCGCAACACGTTTCACATTACACACAATCTTGTGAACCATTGTACAAATATTGATTACTTGGGCCAGAATACAAACGATGTTGAGAGTTCATACCAGGATTAAAGAGCGTTGCACAGAGAACAATCTGCTGCTCAACGTCAGCAAACCAAGGAACTGATTGTTGATTTTAGAAAAAGAGTTACACCACGGTCTTCATCAGTGGAGCAGCTGAACAGTTTGGGGTTTCTGGGAATCAACATCACAGAGAACCCGTCTTGGACATCGCACATCGCCAAAAGAAGAAATAGCACAGGAAAGACTTTACTTTCTAAGACGACATAAGAAAGAATTTCCCAGGCTCTTGTTAACTCTCACAGAGTAGCAATAGAAAGCATCCTGACTGGAAACATCTCAAAAGGGTGAGATATAAAGGGGTGAGATAAGCCCCTTGCATGAACTTACAAAGCATCAACTTGTCGGCATGTCATTTTTCTTTCCCCAGTTTAACGCTGCGGGTCATTAATAGTCACTTTGCTTCCAGCAGTTGAAACAATGAGCCTGAAGATGACATATTTCAGCTGTCTGTCAAATAAATCATCAGCGCAGATTTTAAAAAGCCATAAGGCTCATTGCCTGAGCAGCTGGGATCTCACAATGCTTTTCTTGTACCACTATTGTTATATTCAATACATGTTAACAAGTAAGAAGATGTAAGTATTGTGACGATTTATCCATTACAATTTAACTGGCTTTTGACAGTGATGGATGAGGCTCCACGAGGAAGCCTATAAATCAGATTAAACTGTGAAAATGGGTATTGACTGTATTATCTGCAGTCTGTTTGCTTTCAGCCTTCAGTAACTTCTTGCAGAGGTTAAAGCTGTCGGCCTCTGTGGAAAGTCGTCTTGAGTATTATTGCTCTTTAATGCAGCCATCAGCTGCTACTGAATCAATCACTGATCATGATCTTGATTTACTTAGTATGAATAAAAGCTGAGTCAAACTGAATACATTATCCTGAATGAAAATCTCTGCTGGTCGTACAACATTTTGTGTCCCCAACTTTCCAGACTGAATAATTCATGACCCGATGTTCTCAATGAAAAATGACTAAAATGACATTCTGGGGTAATGCACTTAGTCTTTTCTTTTCAAAGACTTTAATGAGAATGGTGCTGTCCAAAGGTAATAAAGTCAACCTACCATCATCTAGACACTGTGCTGATTGCTCTATCCATGAGTTAACTGGGGAGGTTACTGGGGAAACAGTTATGGGTGATACTTCCAGTGCTCAGGGGAAGTTGAATATTATAAATGGCACATCCCTCTGAGAACGAGGGTTAGCATCCTGTTAGCCAGACGTTGCATCCATTATTTGTGCATGGTATCATGGCTGATATAAGGTAGATATCTTGCTAAATTGCCTCTTTGCCAGGAACTGGAACTTCCTGGAATCTCAGCTGGTTGCCTAGCAACTGAACCCAGAACGTAGCCTTTTTGACAGAGCTGAGCTAACTGTTTCCTAGCTTCCATAATTAGCGAAGCTAAGCTACTTCACTGTTGGTAACTTCATGTTAACTGCAAACTCATAAGAGTGTTATCAATTGTTTTGTGTAACTCTTGAGAAGAGAGAAAAATAAGACAAACAATTCTGTAGTGTGTAATATTTTCTGCAGATTCATCTTTAATCAATTTAACTTGAGATTGTATGTGTCTTTTGGGGCAGCTGTAGCTCAGGAGGTGGCGTGGGTAATCTGGTAATTGGAAGGTCACAGTCAGTAGACTGGAAAAGCACTGTAGAAATGCAAGTCCATTTACGTTCAATGGTTTTGACGAATACATTTCAAAAAGGGAGAAATCTTAATTGATTTTCATCACTGAATAAACTGAATGAACAAACTGTCCTCAAGGGTGAACACTGTTTAACTTTGTTTACATTTTCAGGAACTTTTTAAGTAGCCACCTTTCTCACTTTAAGCTTTGTTCACCATCATAATTAAGTTATGTAAATATAAGTTTCTGAGGTTTTATTTTTACCTTATTCATACTGCTAATATGACCATTCTGAGTTTGAATTTATTTTCAAAAACCTCACAGTACACCCTTAATTATTTTGTAATTACAGCTGCTCTATACATCTTACAATTTGGGCACTATTTTGTCTTCTTTCTGTTGTACACTATCTAATATTGCTAGTACGTCCCTCCAAAGTAAATCAGGGCACTGCGGAAACCTGTTCTGAAGGCAGGAGTTAATGAAAACATTTTGGCTCAGTGAGTCACACAGGAACAAGGAGAGTCTGGGACAGCATGGGTTAATTAAACTTTAATCACACCTCTGACGGGGATTTAATCTGTGCTTGTTTCATAGTACATTAGGTTAGACCGGACACATAGAGCTTATTTAAACTTCATTATGCTGTGACAATAGTCTGCCTCCTGACTGCTTACTGACAATACCCAGCCCTGACACCACTGACCTGAGAGATCTCAGACACCCACTTTCATCTGAATCAGAAGAAAAACACCAAAGACCATGAACTCACACACTAGACAAACTCCAACAATGTCTAATCACTGCAATCTGGATTTAGATTCTGTCCCTCCACTCCCGCAGCACGGTTGACAAAGACATCTTATGAGCTTTGGAGCAAAACTCTATTTCTATTCTTGTCTTCCTGCACACAGAGCCGCATTTGATACAAGATCCTCTCGAGCAGACGAATTGATCATTATTCTTCCACTGGATGTAGATCTCTGAAAGATCTCAGTTTGTCTATGTAAACATAAAGAGCTCCACACAGCATATATATATCCAACATGTGTGGTTTAATGCAGATCACAGACATCAGAGTTGTCCTCTCGTCAGCTTTACGAATCCCACCGTCGCCTTCAAGCAGATGCTATTCTGAATTCTACACCTGAATGCAGATAAGATTGACAGCACGTTCTTCTTTGCAGCTGTCAATCAGTCTGTCTTCCACTCTGTGTAGCTGTCAGTGCAGGAAAATAAGTACTGTACTCTAGTATAAATCTGAGGTATCTGAGTAAATTTGAGGCATTCTTTTACTCTATATACTTGACGCCCACAGTGTCCTTTCAGATTATTATTGAACATTTAACATACAAATACTTTTAAAGTTTATGAAAAATGTATGTGAATATATATATATTGTTAGAGTTTAAACCTGTGGTGAATTCGAAACGTCCAGACTTATCAGATAGAATCATTTCTATGGTAAAAGTAAAAAAATTTTAACTGAGTAAAAGTACAGTCTGGTAAAAGCAGAAGTACCGATTCAACGTCCGTCATGTGGCTCATTGTTGCATGCCATCCCCCCCCTCTCTCCCATCCTTCTCCCTGTCACCACTGTCAGTGCTGTCCTATCAATAAAGCCAAGAAATTGACAAAAAATACATTTAAAAAAGCCAAAAAATACAGGCTCTGGAATAAAAAGCATCCCTCAAACACTATTTTGGGTTGGTAAGGCAACTGTAAGGAATTTGTAGCACGGCAACAAACTCCAAAAATAGGGAAATGCAGGCAGAGGACAGTCTGTCTGTTTTTGTCTTGTTACATCTTTTATTTTGTTTCGTCTCGCTACGTCTGCCGTGCGTGACTTGCACCAATAGGTTGAAATCACTCTTATGATGTGAGGAAGGCAGCATGCACTGACACAAGATAAAAATAACACATAATTTCCCTAAAATGCATACAAAATAAAGGAAACGAGCCTGTTTTAAAATTGAAAGGAGTAGAAAGTACAGATATTGGTGTTAAAACTACAAGAGTAAAAGTAAAAAGAAAAATAAATCTCGTACAGTACAGATACCTAAACACTCTAATTAAATACAGTAGCAAAGAGGCTGATTCTCCTAACATATCCTGTCCACCCTCACTGGAAAAACCATCAGTATAGGTCATCTGTGAGAGCAACTTATTACGTCCCATATTCACGTTCATTATAAGGCGTCGACCTCGACAACACCTCCTCATGCCTAAACGATCCAATATGTCAATTGCCAATGTCCCCAAAAACTATGTACAGTATGTGACAGTTCCCAAAACAACGTAGCCTCCCATAAATGACTGTTGTATCAATGACAGACTTCTAGAAAAAATACATATAAATGTGTGGCGCAGAACTGTTATCCCCCAATAATCAGCTCATACACTTTAAAGGAATGTTTCCCTTGTGTCTGTCATTTCATTCCCAGTTGTAAGTAATTTTCTTGTTGCCATGTGTTTGATGTGCAGTGCGCCAAACAAACATGTTGACCTAAATGAAAAACTGAATAATAATTTCTGGCAAACGGCAGCTGTCAGGCAGATGGAGAGTAATGATGTATCAGTATGGAATGTGAAGGAGAGAAGCTCATCTCTGTGGCCACCTGGCTCTGAACTTATCAAGAGTACACACAACACAATAAACTGTAATCCTCCGTATACGGCAGGAGAAGAGCCACCAACAGCCTATTTCTGAACGTCCTTACAGAACTCAATTAGATGAGGCTCAGAGAAACAGATTGCTTGCCATATTGAAATTCAGAAATAGGCTTCTGTCTAACAAATTTGTAATATTTACTTTGTGAATCACCTCTCGCTTCATTCCACGGTGTAATCACAAAACAGCAACCCCTGACCGGCTGGATTAGACTGACTTCAAAAAAATCAATTTTCTGTTTCACGATATGCCCGACAAAACATCACGTACACCTGTTTTGGGAGATGGAAGAAAATAATTGCTCTTATATTGCAGATATGATCACTCTAGACAAAATAATGTATAACTATTGACAATACATACAGTTAGAGATGTGGTGAGATCTGTACAGAGTTACTAATTAAAGGAAAAGTATTGACATTTTGGGGGAAATGCTTTCTCGAGAGAGTTAGATGCCACCCTGTACAGTAAGTATGAAGCTGGAGCCACCAGCCAGCTAGCTTAGCATGATGTAAATGCTCTAATTGCTCTGTCCAAAGTAGGGATGTCAACAGTCAGCCAGAATGTTTTTGACTGGTTATGCATGATGTTGATCTATAGGTTTATTTCCGGTCAGAGGTAAAAGTGAAGCTGGCTTAAAGGAGTTCATGCTGCCAATCTGTGTGATAGAGGGCACAAGATTCAAAGGGTAACTTGGATAACATTATCTCGAGCCTAGCCGAGTACTTTATGACACCAAGAGCTACTGTAACTGAACACATGGAAAAGTGGCCACTGGACAGCTTACATAAACAAAAGTTAATTCCACAACTACCTTTAACTTCATATGCGCTGACAGGGAGGGAGAGTCAGTCCGGCTTACTCCTCAACAAATTGTGGAAAATAAGTTCAGTTATGATTAGTGTGTCGGGCACATGTCAGACTCACAAGGGGTGTCAAGAGCTCATTGACTCAATGAAGATTAAATGAAAAGCCCCTCTTGTATTTCCCATCTTTTTCCCAATTTGTTTTCTCCCTTAATAATTAACCAGCTACTTATCTGCTACTTACCGGTACCTCTAAAACTCACTTCTCAACACACAATATCTTATTTATGTAATGTAAAAAAACATTTGAAGTGTGGAAAAAAAACAATTTTATAGTGTGTTATGTGCCAGACCGTTCTTTACTGGGACCCCGCTTTTTGGCCGTGTCCGATTTTTCCATGCATAACCGAAATATTAAGCTAGGCTAACTCTTAGCTAAATGCGAAACTCTCGCCAAAATCCAAAATAGGCTTTTTTGTGAATGTACCCAAGTCAAACCTTCATGTAAAAACATAATTACGACGAAAGAGGCACTTTTAAGATTTACCATATTTTCGTTTTCGGGTCAAACTCATTTTCAATGGTAGTGTTGCGGGCACTTTAGCGATAGCATCAAAATCGGTCTCAAAAGGGTCTCTACACGTGAACACGAGCATTGAGAACTTTGTTTGTGTACACAGAGCTTGCTAAAAAGAACGTTTTTGAACATCTCATCTTAGCAGTTGTTCCGCTAGCTGCCGTCATGGCAGCCGAGAAGTATCGATCTCAGAATGCAACATAGCATTGAGGCAAGTTCAGGTGGACCGCTTCTGTCTTCTGGCAACAACGCGACACAATATCTTACGTGACTTTTCCTGCTTTTTGTTTTAGTATTGTTTCTTATATGAGGCTCCTTTTTCAACTTCAATGTCAATATTGTTTTTCGCTAACAACAAAACAACAAATTATCTGCGCATTTATATGGAACTAAGCTTTAGGAGCGGTCCACCTTAATTCTCCTCCATGTTAAGTCACATTCGGAAATCGATACTTCTCCACTGGCAGGATGGCGGCGAGCCGAACAAGCATCTGCTAACGTGAGTTGTTGTAAAACCTTCTTTTTAGTAAACTCTGTGTACACAAACAATGTTCTCAATGCTCGTGTTCATGTGTAGAGACCCTGGTGATTCTACGAGGAAATTTTAACATTGTGTCGAGCCTTCTTAGTGTTTTAAAAATAGCTTATTTGGTGCTATCATAGTAGTGCCCGCAGCACTCCCATTGAAAATGAGTTTGACAAGAGAACCGTTATTATGCGTTTACAGGAAGGTTTGACTCGGGTACATTCACAAAAAAAAGCCTAGGTTGCATTTTGGCGAGAGTTTCGCTTTAAAAGCAAATAAACAAGTTTCCCGAAATGTCAACAGTTGAATGTTTGCTGTCTTTGCTTTGGCCACAACAGCCACTTGAGAATTGGCAAGCAGCTTATTTGTGAAAATAAAAGTCGCCGGGGGGAGTGAACAGTAAACTTAGAGGTGACAGCTGATGGGTCCGAGTCAATGACTGTAACAAGTGAGGATCCATTAGCTTAAACTGTAGAGCGGAGAGGAGGTGAGACCGTGACGGGTCTCTCGGTGGGAGGAATCAGGCTGAGGGGTGAGGTTTGGTCAGATTAGTCGATGTCTTCATGCAAGCTGAGCTAAGGTTTGCGCTAATTGGAAAGTTAATGGAGATGTGTCAAGAACACGTTTTGTCAGCACACCACTGTAATGGGAACACGCGCCGCACAGCCAGACACAGATCAGCTGTTGTCGACAGGATATTTCAGATGTGTGAAGCAATCTCTCCTTTTTTTTTTACGTCATTAATCTCTTTTTCATTCCCTCTGATGCCTTGCCAGTGACTCACACCACAACTGCAGGTTATTGTTATCATTTCATGAGCAAAAGATTCTCAAACGTCTTAATTGTGGCCTTAGTAAATGTTTGCGCTTGTTGTTATTCATCATTTTCTGTTTCTTAATCAGTAACCTACATTTTAATTCCTTTTTCTGAAGCTGCTGATCTCACACAAATCCAACGCCAAAATGTGCCTCTGAGCTCATTTCGTCCCGGGCACTAATCGTGTAATTAGCTGCTGTTTTCGTGCGGACGGACGCTACATAATCACAAACAGCAGCCAGAAACTGACCAGGAGGCTTTTGTGTACCCAAATCCGACCTTTGAGTCTTTATTTTCGTTGACCATGGTTGAAATAAATTGTATCTTTAGATCATACATCTCATTTCCATTTGAAATAACGTAAACAAATATCTACAAAGTTCACACGACGTGAGATGAGAAGAAGTTAAAAACATTATTTAATCATGTTGTTTTCGAGCTGGCTTTGCTAATAACAGCTTTGCTGTTGCGTTATCTTGACTTTACGCAGAACGCTGGCTTCAAAGTATATGGCAGCATCAAAAGTAGACACATTCATCGCTGAATGTGGTCTCTTCTCGTGGTGTTACATTAAAGATAAAAACCAGCATTCCTTCGTTTGGTAAAAAAAAAAAAGAATCACCAGTGCTTCCTAGCACTCAGTTAATTGAATGTGAGAGGGAACAAAATGTTAATAAAACCATGAAATGTAGACATGGGTTTAAAAATAACAGGTGCGATGGTAAAGTGTGTGCACAGTTTGATCATTACCCAGAAAGCAGATTTGGACACTCTGGATGACTCTCTGGCCTCATTTATAAACAAGGCCAGGGAGTCATTTGGGGGAGTTCAAAACAGCAAAAGCAAAGCGCAGGGCAGCGCGTTAACAATCCCTTCTTTAATATGCCTCTCACTCTGCCATCCTCAATCAAAACAAATGACCTGAGCGCCATGAGACACGGGGGGTGAACAACTCTGATCTTGTTTTCCTGAAAGAAGAGATGTGACAGATTTTTAGATGCCGAAACTGTTTGAAATGCTAATGATCTCTGCAGTCGGAAAAAAAAAAAAATCACAAAACACATGAGGGGGAACACCGATAAACACCCACGAGCATGTGTGCCGAGTGCACGCGAAGTCACAAACAGCTGCACACGGACAAAAACACAAAAAAAACACAGGCGGAAAAACACACACGGTGCTCAGTGTACAGTGTATGTTGCATGATGGATGGTCAGTGTTGTGTACTGTCGGGGAACTTCTTGTTCTACTTGCTGAAGTTTAGTTTTCTAGATCTCTGAAGGATTACATACTCTGTGAGATGAACCAGAGCTCTTTAGTACTTTCAGCACGGAGAGAAATCACAAGCACACCTTAAACAAATGCAGATGTCATGACAGGTGTTGATCCTCCCCAGAGCAATGAGCCAAACACTGACAGCTAATCTGACCCTCTGATAGCACCTTAGGCAGAGAGAATTACCCCTCATCTGAATTCCTGACATGTTCTAATCCATATATGGATTTCTGAATCAAAACAAATGTTCCACATTCCCCCTGTGTCAACACCAAATGTATTGGAATTACATCAAATCTCAAAAAAACAAAAATGTTATTCCCAAACCTCAGGTGCAGAGAATCCCCCCACATCTCAGTTCCTGACATGTTCCAATCCATACATTGATTTCTGGATCTAAAAAAGTTTAACTCCCTCAGAATACCGCTGTGAGACTGCAGTCCCTCCAGAAAGCAGGGCTGTTCTCCAACTTTTACTCTCCTCGGACACGTACGGGAAAGGCCGCCCATTTGAGCTGTATTTGGCACAGTTAAAGGGGTCATGGGGTCATGAACGAGGGCGAGAAGAGTTGTGTGATTTATGGCTTTGGTGTATGACAATTTTGCAACTGGAGCACCACGCACCTTGATATCAGACCTTGGTAGAAAAAAAAAAGAGCTAAATCACCGATCAGAGCTCTTGATTTACTGGCCGAGCCTCGTTACGACCATCACGCATACGAGCACCTCAAATGAGAAGCTTCCGAAAGGGAGCGGGTCATGCTCTGAGTGACAGAATGAGGAATTTGTAATTTCAGGGGACCTTGGCATCCAGCCACTTCTCCTCCAGGCTGAGATGTGCCAGCTCATGATGGTTTTAGCTTCAAACGCCCCCTGCTGGAGGGAGACAACGGGCCAAACTCAGTCAGGACTTGGCGAAGGGATTTTCCCTGCCAGTTCTCCTCACTCTTCCTCTCCTACTGTCATCCTGACCTGGATAAATGACTAGAAAATGGACAGACACACCTTCAGTCACCTCTCTCTCTCTCATGTTAAACACCCTGAAAACTTGTGGTGACTTAGCGTTGTCATGTCCTACTACGCATCAGTCAGAGTTTAGCAATATTTGAATTCAACTCTGATGACCACTGGTGCCATGGTCCGAGGTTTTAGTTCAGCTGATTTTTCTGTTTTATGTAGATGGTTTATCCATGTGCAACATGCTTCATTTTTCACTTCCTGTCTTTGTCTGTTTACACCTGTGTTTTTCTTTTGTTCACCAGCTCTTGTGGTAGAATGTGTTTTTTTACTTGTCAGTTCATAATTCATCTGTTTTCATCCTGTGCCTCCTGCATTCCTGCCACTGTTCCTGCTCCCAGTGTGTTCCTGATTTGTTTCTCAAGACTTTATGGTTCGTCCTCCGTTTTTGTCTTAATGTTAAGTTGTCTGATTCTCCATGTTGCCTTTATGCTGTCTGCCTTTTTGTTGCCTGCCTTTTAATGAGTAACATTATGGATTTGGGATTTTTGGATGTCAGATGTCATTATTAAAACTTTTGTAAACTGCCTGTGTCTGCATTTTTGTCCTTTTTCCATGAACTGTGACAACTTGGGTTGTGCTTGCGATGCCAGGCCACTGTGGTCAAACCACACACAAACAGCGCTGATGAATGTCTTATAATGTGCAGGATGTTTAAAGATAAGGATGTTTTAATCAGATTTTTGCTCATAACGTCACCACTGTTTAATGTTATAGAAACACAATTCAGGGGCTATAAGTGGAACTAAAACGTTGAAAGTCCCACCAAATTTACCTCACATGTCCCTTTGGTGCCATTTCGCATGCTGTCTGGGGATTATTAACATCACATTTCATAGCATGCAAAGTGTGGTCAAGTAGCAAGTGGGCCAAGTGTAATAGCCACAAATGCATGCATTTTTAATAAACATCAACAAATTGACCTGCTCCATTTCTGGTGGTGCAGAACTGCCTCCATCATTACAGAGTGCTACAAGGCAATTAAGTCCTGTGCTATATATGCCCATCATCCATCACAACCGCCTCCCTACGACTTCTCCGCAGTGCAGAAACGAGGCACTTCCTTCTGTGTAATCCTGGCAGCAGCGATGTTTCCTTCAAAACATGAATGTTAAAAAAATAAACGGCAAATGCAGTAAATTGATTTTATGCTCACTGGTGAGAATGTCTGAATTTCAAAAGACAGATTTTGTGTGCAGTATAACTTTGAAAAAACGGTGTGAAGTGTGAAGACTGGCCATCTGTAGAAAGTAGTTCCAAACGAATAGGGGGCAGCAGTCCTCAGGAAAATGACTGAATAGTTTAAAACTTAAAAACTTAAAGCAGTGCCCTAGCGTGGTTGTAGCCCCCCAAATAGGAAGTGAAGAAAGCAGAATAAAGAGTGAAAAGTCTGCAAAGACCAAATTCATATTTCCTCTGACATCATGCTCAGCATAGGAAGCTTAAATGTCCCACTGACAAGGTTGTTATTCTGACAAATTGTTTTGAATTCATCACTTCCAGATTGATCAGCAACTGAAAGGATGATGGATAGTGAAAATCTGGAGGTACATCAGGCCATATTTCATGGTACAACATATTTGTTAGCTTCAATTAGACAAATCACAACGTTAGCATTTAACTGCTCCCCAGCAAACACAACGACTTTCCAACTGCAGCACGGCACCATAACATATGAGCTTCCCACCATGAGCGTGACATCAGAGAAAAATGGCCACCTAAGAATGGTCTGTAGGGAGGATGACAGGAGTGGACTGTCGGGTGGAGTATGCACAGGACCTTGATTCAGGACACTGCTGTTCGTGTCCAGTGTGAAACCAGAAGTCAAGTAAGGGATAATGCCCGACGAGGTGTCCATTATCAGGAATAAATGGATGACGTGGAGGCCGAAGAACCGTCGGACGTGCAGCGGAGGACGGTTGCCTCCGCAAAGTCGCTAGAATAAACTTGCTAGAATAACTGCTAACTGCTGCCAGCTGTAGTCTTTGCTATTCACCTTATTCCTGACTTCGTGAGTTTACCCATGGTTCATAGCGGTAGTCGGCTTTGCTCTTCCAGTTGAACTGGTTGAACTCGGTGTTTACGCTAGCGTAGCTGTCATGCTCTTCTAAAAACGGCTTTTAACACAAAGAAAGCGTGGATACACGGTACGGATTCTCAATTCTCAATTCTCACAGTGCCTCACCCATCAGTTCTCACGGAGTGGGCAGATGACATGAAGCAATTGCCCAACGTTAGTTACATCGACATAGTTAATTATCTTATATTTTCTGAAGGTGTTGACGGTGGAGAATTATGCAGTTACAAAACTACCACAAAACTACCTGCACAGTAACAAAATAGGTAGAGTACTGTTGAAGAAACACAGCAAGTTTATATTTCTGAAGGCAGCAGTAGCGTTAGCGCCCAGCCACAGCGTCAATCAAGCTAAACATACAGCGCGGATAATGCTGAAGGAAAGTGGAGTCGTGGAGACAGGCGGCTGCTCGTGCATTACCGGGTTAGGGAAGTCATGCAGTCATGCAGCAACTATTCTGTTGAAGATAGTCATAAACCCAAATATTTATTTTAGTCTTAAAGCCGCAAGCCACGCTAGTCTCCGTTTCTCCTTCCTCAGCATGGCGTGTAGGGCGCAGGGCACGGACATTGTTTCCTAAGTTGTTGATGTTCTACACAAGAAGTTTATGAAAAAAACCTTCAATTTTCATTAATTGTTGTGGCAACCAACAACGGCACGTGTTGTACCTGAGCTCATTTTAAAAACAATTTAGCATTTATGACATAACGCTAGTTGTTTAGGGCTAGCTTGGCGGCAGTGGTCAGTCATGCAGTTGCAGGCAACCAGAAACAGAAAACCGCCGGCGGAAGTAGTTATCTGTCATGGTAGCCCCCATAGTCTTCCGAGGAAACGGATGGATAGCTATCTTTGGCTGTGGCTGCTAGCTGCCATTAGCTAGTCTGCTCAGTTAGCCGTGGCCAGACAGTGTTTATTTTCTATTTCCCTTCCTGACATTTTTGTGAATCTATATTGTTTACGCTGAAAAAAGCTTAGTGAAGCTTGTCGCTTACGTACGTACTAGCTGGGGGGGCTATCACCTTGAAAGTGTACAAAGCAGTATTACAAGACGAGATGGGATGAAGATGAAGATGAATTTTACCTTTCAGTACAGAGTCACTTAGAGTCAAGCGGGAGTTAAAGTGAGATAGATGAGGATTTTTTTCAAAATATGAAGAAAAACAA
>CAEMYA010000013.1:288333-332439 GCA_903131615.1 Diplodus sargus
AAAAAAAAAAAAAAAAAAAAAAAAAAGAATACCGAACAGTATCCACTTTTACATAATCAAATGTCAATGAAGGGATCATCTGATGCAGCTAATTAAAAAGGTTGAGGCACTGCTCGACAAACTACAGTACATTTATAAATGGTTTATACTGTAAAACCAGGTTGAGTATTTGTTGGTGGTGGCAAAAAGGACATCTCGACCCTTGCCTTGTGTTGATGCTCTCAGGATGGGGTGTGTAGATAAGTCACTGAGGCTGCAGGTAAATTTCAGGCATGTGGACAATGACTCTGATCTGTGCTGACATAACGAAAGGGCCTCAGTGCTTCCCAGAGCAGACTTGAGCACCAGGACAGAGAGACGCACACTTATAGTGATAGACAGCAAAGGAAGGCGTCTCAGCTCTCCCTGTGCAGAGAAGACGGTCTCAGGCCCGGTCACATTACCTCAGCCTGAATGGAGTTTGTCTCCCAGCTGCTCAGCTGAGTCCTCACCCTGTCACTCCACTCTACTGGGATCTCTCCCTGCCTGAGTATATGCTGGGAGACATCTGTCAACATGTGTAACGCACTCCAGGAACAAAACCCAAGCCTGTACCAAGTGGGAGAGAGCTATCAGTGCCAATACATCTCAACCTGCGGGGACACAGGGACGGTGATAGAAGGAAATGGATTATCTAGTCACTCTTTTGAGATTGTGTAGGAAAAGACATACCTTTCCAGATGTTTAATAAATGAAATGCATGTTAAGGTTCAAAGAGGATGACGTAATTTGCATAGTCTGGAATCAGATTAACATGACGAGATCCTGATGCAATGCGGGATACGCAGCATTACGAAGCACAGGAGCTACTGTACAATTTCTGTACTGACTTTCCAAATGAGATCCGAAAAATGAAATGGTGCGTAACATGATATAAATTATGTGATGTCAGAATCCAGGGCTCTTTCCGTCTTGCCATAAACCAGCATCAGTAATATTGATGACTCCAATGCGCTCTGTATGGATAATGAATATTCAGCAATTCACTGAAAAGAGAGAGGGGAGTGAGTGGTTGAGTGATGGTCTGACCCTTTCAACGGCCTGAAATCTCAGCGCTTTTTCACAAACTTCTGCCTGGTTCAGTGTATTAGTTAAAGCTGAGTGCCTTCTAAAGCCTGCCCCAGCCCGGCAGAAGAAATGCCAATACATCTAATCAATATCCTTATGATTAAAGCAGTCATATGTCCCACAATGCACCTGTTGTGCACTACCTTTTCAGATTCAGTACTCCGAGGATCAATGGTGGGCACCAGTGAACAGATGCACATATACAGTATCGAGCTGTTTATTTTAAAATCTGCTGATAAACAGGAACGCCGTCTCCTTCCTGACGGAAAGCCACAGAGAGGAAGGCTGAGCACGAGTATGAATGTCAAATCACACCAAGTACAAAGGGAAAAAAAACAAGTCTATAAGCTTCTCCGTGTTCTTCATATTTACTCATTAGTGGATGCGTGACTGATGACTTCCCTCAGGGTAACATCCTCGCTGTCTAAGTAAAACCCTTCAAGTCCTTTTACTTTATTTATTTAATTTGTAGCGTCAAGTGCGGGGCTGTAAGGATGTAAGTGAGAGACGGCACCGCTACGAGACAGTTTTTATTTATCTATTTCTGTCTTTCTCATTAAGAGTGCGTGGAAATATTTCATAGACGCATGTGACCTTTCCTGTACAACAGTCCTTGATGTGGTGAAATTATTCATTCTTATTGCTATTTCATGCTTTGAATACACAACATTTTATTTCCTGAGCTATTATCAACCGAACACAGCCGATGGAATCCAGCTTGTTCCTTTATGAATAACATTTTTTTTTTAAAATGTTTAGATACTGATTCCTGACACACAGCAGCAAAAAGAGAGAGAATGACATCACCCATCACTGAATGCAGTTATGGAATTTATTTATTTATGGAAAGGACCAGACCAGTGACAGCATTGCAGTAGTGCTGCCCGAGACCTGTAAACACAGTTGCATGTATAAAATTGGTGGAGGTACCCTTTAAACACGTTGATAAAGAATTAAGCTATAATCGCATTTCATTAAACAAACAAGATTTAGTCGTGCATAATTACCTGTAACCAAAAGTGATTATCCTGATTCAATTTGCTCGAAGTAGTACGCTAATAAACTTGCCGTGTTTTCTAAGACTAAATGCAGATATCCATTAGCGTCATGCCTTGAAACGCAGCAATAATTTGTCATTGAAAGGCTAATAAACCTCTATTTGCTGCCTTTTATCCGGACCACAGGCTTCAGTGCGGCCGCCACAGAGTGATTTTGATGAATGGCTTTATTACTTGTTTGGGTGTTGCGGGAAGATGTTTTCGTGCTGCCCAGTACATTAGTTCTTCGTCCTTACAGAATGATGTCAACAGACTTCACCCGAGGCAGACAGTACATTACACTGACTGGTTTCATACAGGAGAAGGAGCACCTTCTCTATTTTTCTAGGCCCTAGGAAATTGTCTGTCCCACAATGATGCTGCAGGGCTTTGTACGGTGCATTGTCACCTGGATTAGCGGGCTATGCTATTTTTGGGAATGAGCACTTGGCCACCTTCTGGCTGCAGGATGGCTTGATGGGTAAGGACACTGTCCCAAACAAGGTCACAGGAAGAGCGCAGTGTGCATATGACAGCTGGTGTCCATCCCGCTCAATATGTCCTGGACTCTCAAGATCCCTGAGATTGAATTTTTTGGGGGATCAGTTATACTGCACATGAAACTTTCCGTGTTGTGTTGGCACTCAAACTGCTAAAATAACTCGTTGAGACAACTGATGGTGTTGCTCTATTGGGAGAACAGTTTCCACTAGGCAAAACTGTCAGAAAAGATCCTTTTAACAATACTCAAGGGCCATCCACACAAAGAACTATAACAATAACTGCGAATACATCACTTTATAAAGTGTTCTAACTCAAGTGGATGGTGGATTTCCCAGCACAGCTATGATGAAGTCAGTGGTGACCGATATCACACTGTCAATTGGATGGCAACAGAAACACTAATAGCCGATCAAGGTCCATCTTAATTTACAGGGTGCCCCATTCACAACTTATTAAACGCTCATAATACCTGGCTGTAACGTACTTGAAAACACAATCTTACCCGAGACATGCTTTCAAACAGTCTTCGGCTGCTATGGGCTCTCTGAATATTGTGTTGTCCTTACTGCTCTTTGACGATGTCCAGGATAAATGATGTTGGCTCACAGGAAGCTAAGAATGAAATTTGTCCTCACAAGATGACAGCAGAGTGTTGATTTTCTCCTAACTCCTCTCATCGTTGAATAATTTCATGAACCCAAATCCCTCTGAGGCTTTTTGTTTTTTTTTCGATGAGCAGTGTTCTGCAGAAACAGGTCATCAATATCCATTTTCCTAAGCTGCCACACAGCTGGAGTGCGCAGTGTGTGCTTGGCAAAACCTTTCACAGAATGTTATTGTTCATCAGCGAGTTTGCTCACATCATTATCATCATAATCATTGTCATAGTTATCGTTTTTGATTTAAAAAGAATAATTTCAAAGCCATGATCTGCTCATCCTCTTGCTGATGGAAAGTCAGGTGAAGATTTTGTCGTCGACAAAACGTTTCTGGAGCTTCACAGCAAAACAGCGTTGCAGAATTTTCCTGAACAACTGGAGAAGCTGGGGACTTTGGAAGACTCCAAGTATCCGGAAAACCCCAAGATCCTTAGTCGATTAAAATTCTTATTTACAAATTTCATCACTGTAGCTGCTAAGATAAATGCACCCCGTCTTAAGCTTGACTGCGCACCAAAGGTTTCAGTGACTTAGATTTTGCCAGACAAACTGTTTCCATTTTTTATTTTTTTATTTTTTTATTTTAAACAAGTCCATATCCTCTTCAGTTGTTCAGCAGAATGCTGCAGCTCTGTTTTGCTGTGAAGCTCCAGAAATGTTTTGTGGACTACGAAACTTCACGTGACTGTCCATCTGCATCTGCATGGGAGTGACAATGACTGAATTTTTCTTTTTGGTGAACTTATATTCCAAGAGTCCAAAGACATGAAAACCTGTGCTGCCACACTTACACAGCGCTAAAGGTAACGTCCGTATACTAAATTGCCCCTAATGATAATGCTAACATGTTGAAGTTTAGCAGCTATCATGCTAACCATGTTGACCATTAATTTAGCATGGTAGCATACTGATATTTGCCAATTGTCAAAATACAGCTAATAGAAATGTCAAACATTTTGTATAAAAGTTTACAAATGCGTGCATATCGGCGCACTGGATCATTCTCCGGTGAAAATGTATTATTCCGCGTGACATTTCAGTCGCAAGCTGAATGGCATCAGTCAGTCAGTCGGAGGTCACATGGAGGTAATAAATGTTCAGTAAGGTCAAATATTTGTTCATTGACCTTATTATCAGGCAAACAGACGACAAATCAGGGGATTACTCAAGCTCTTACAATTTGTTCTAAGGGGACACTGAATAAGTGTAACAATATCATGGCAATCCAAACAATGGTGGTGGAGATATTTTGGCTGAAACTAAAAATATCAGTATATCAATCAATATCAATATCATCTTGCGGTGGCGCGAGAGGAGAAGTAAGAGCATCATCATCTGGAGAACATGAATGCCTGTGCTGGATTTCATGGCAGTGCATTAAAATAAATTGTTGAGATATTCAACTTTGCTTCATGAGAAAATGTAATGTAATGTTACCCCTAGAGTCCTGCTGTCAGTGTGTTTTCAAAATAGCATACACACTTGCACTGATCGATTTCTTTTCTTTTCAGCAGTGTAACAGAAAAAATACAGATGTATATACCTACACCACACAGTGCACACCGAGATCTGGATCACTGATAAATCGTATTTTGTATGCGACTCACAAGATTGGATGTTCAGTGGGTGGTCTCCTTTGTGGTTCACATTAGAGAGAAAACACTTTAACGTCTCCCCGGGGAGCGCTCTCTCCAACAAATTTCATGCTAATACCATCAGGCTCCAGGTAGAGTCCAGCCAGAGTGTAAGCAGAGCTGGAATCAGACACAGGGCTTGTCACCGATGACTCAGACAGTCCCTCAAGCCCAACACAATTTGGCGCGCAGGACGGCCACCGTTGCTCTACCTCAGCACATTCATGCAGTGTGTGCTGAGAATATTAAACACACAATCAGCACGGCAAGTTTAGGAGCCCTGTATGTTAATTTGCAGTGATATCCGAGGCCACATACCCTCTCTGCCATGTATGAACCACTCCATCAGCAATAAATAAGAGCCAATTAGATGCCAAGCTTGGGAAGTCTCATGTAATAAAGGAAAGGCATGTTCTGGAAAAACCTGCCTGATGAGAACAGAGAGGAAAATGTAGCCGAGCTATAGTTGTTGGTAATGTGAATCATGTTCTGTACGTGGAGACTTCAGTCAATTAAATTTGCATCCCTGAGAGGATTTTTTTTCCCCGCTCTCTCAATTGCTTATTTGATGATTTCATGTTGACCGCTGCAAGTAAAGAGCTTGAATAATCATTAGTGATTGCATGTCACTGCAATGTTTCTCTGCAATGACATGAACATTGTGTGAGAAATTGTATGAATCTACAACCACATGCAGCTGATTTTTCATACATACAACATGGATTTTTACTCTGAGCAGTCGGTGGGTTTGCTTTTGTGTGTGCGTTAATGTGTTGCGTGCGTGCGTGTGTCTCAATCAATTTCACAGAAGCAATGAAACAAAACTAAGCTGGTCCACAAAAAAGAAATCCATTATTGTGTTTGGCCTGAATTAAAGTTGATGACCATAACATTAGAATAACTTATGCATGGTCATAATTTCCTCATTTAAAATGACTTTGAATACATTTTTAAATGGTGACTCCATTAATTGTACTCATTAAAGTTTGTTTACAGGTCCTGGGGAAGTTCTACTGCATGTGTGAAAAAAGCTGTTTCAAGCCTGTTGTGGCTCCAGAGAAGGATGCCTGGAGATCGCCTCCAGTGATGTCACTCGGGGGGGCTAAGTCTAACCGTGGGAAATGAAGGCGCCAGGTCTTAGAAAGCAGTCCATAATGCCGTTGGACTCATTATGGACACTTCCAAAACAAATAGCTATACACTCCTTTTTTCACATATGCACTTGTATTCTCCAAGACCTGTAATTGCATTTTAATGCGTATAATTAGTGGAATTACTCTTTAACTTGGCCCCCTATTGAAAATAAAAGAATTGTCATTAATTACATGTATTTGGACACATTCTGCGTATCATTTTGAACTAAACAATTATTTTATTTCTGAATTTAAAGGAAAAACATTATTTTTATTTTTTTATAACACAAACAAAGAAGATGAACATGGAAACAACATGTAATACATTTAGAATACAACAGAAAGTCCCATTCTTATGAATGCTGGGACAGAGCTAACATTAATGGTAATGAATCACAATTCTTTGTGTGTAAAACAGGGATTCTTTTTTCAACTCAGTGCAATAAACACCACTTATGCCTCCTACAGAAAGCGACAGGAAGCACTGTAGCACCATCTACTGGCTTCACAATGTGCTAACTCAGATGACTTTGAAGTGTTCTGACTGCTGATCATTCGTTATTTTATAAACGGTTCAACATTTGCTCAGTTTAGACTTGAAAAATGGAAATATGCCGTCAAGCTTTCCTCCAAAGACCAACTTTAATTAACTCTTAGCCGCACAATATTTCTAAAAAGGCTCTCACAACGGTTTCTGTTCTTCTGTGATGGCTAAAATTAAATTCCTAATTTACCCCTTATAATTATATTTGAGTCCTCGATAATAGAGTGTCTCAAAACCGTGTGACAGATGTGTTCTCTTTGCATTACTTTGTGAAAATTGGGTGATTTAGCAGCTTCCACTGAATCGAATTTCTCAAACCCAGGATTAAAACATTAAAGGGGCACTGTGTGCTTTTGGAGAAATAATTCAAACTCGGAATATTGATATTTACAATAAAAATGAGGTAAAAAAACAAATTTGGAAATATCTACCTTTACGTAACTGAATAAACAAGCTGTTCTCAGAGGACAATAAGGTCCCAGAACACTGTTTGAAGCTAGAGAGGTGGCAGGGTCCGCCACATATTAACAAAGCAAAATAGTATGAAACGATGTTGTCCTTTACGGTCAGATTGTTTATTTAGTCATAAAAACAAAGAGATAGTGTTTGATTTCATCTGATTAAAATGTCTTGTCCAAAACTATATACTGTGTCTTTAAAGGATAAACAATAACTACAAAATGGTTTGAATCACTTACATTTGTGTATATTTCGTGGCTGAAGAGAAGGTTTCGGGTGGTTTTACACATTCTCAGTGTCATTTTCAGTGTCATTGCCCGCCTGGTTTTACATCTTTGGCACCATGAGGGAGGCTCAACTGATGAATTTATCTATACTTGGCTCCACTCGTCGTTTTCTCTCTTTTTACATAAAGCACTCAGTCGCTGATGATACTTGAAGGTAAAGCTGGTCCGAGATGGATGCTGCTTCCTCTCATTTGACAGAGCCCTTTGTCTCCCAGCTTACAGGCTTCATTTTCATTTCATCAGACTCTTTTTGCCATTTTTGGAAATTCTAGACTTGCCCTTGTGCCTTGTTCCTTGATTGATCACAAAGGCCACAGTTTTATCACTCTGTTACTGTTGCGCTTCTGGCAAGAAACACAGTAATTCTGTATTTTTGTCATTAACTTCCTGAGGTCTCGGTCGACACATTCATCAGCAGCCCAACTCAGGCTTGCTGCATGATTTATTATTTCCTAATTATGCAGCCTACAGTGTTCCTTTAAACTTAAATTGTTATAGACTACCACAGCAGATCTGTCGCTCACATATCATCATGAAGTGGACAGAGTTTGGGTTTTAATGACACAATGGGGGCATATCTGTTTTGCTCAAATGAAAGCGCGACAAAATGTTTTACCCAAGGGATATTGGATGCACATTCACATTCGCTTTGAGGTGTAACTGCAGTCGACTGACTTGATTATTTATTAATTTAATGTTTTTTTTAAAACTTAAAGCAGGTTTTAATTTGGCATTCATGCGCTCGAATATACTGATAAAAAAAAAAATCACTCTGCCATTCAAAGTCAAGAGGTTGAAATATCATTCTTGGCTTCAGAGAGAGCAGCTGACAAAACCAATGACCCCACAAGGTCCAGTCAGTCGCTGTCCTTATATCACACAGGTGCATAGTTGGAAATGTACTATATTTCTGAACACATGTAAGACTTGAGGATATCATTTTCCCTTTTGTTGACACCTTCTTCAACTGATGTAGATCTGGACCAAAAAAAATGTCTCTGTATAGCGCATTCTGCATGAACCCTAGATCTTAAATTGTTTGAAAAGATTTACACCCTCGACACCCAGTCAGGCCTCTTAGCTAAACTATTAGCAGGCACCCGAGGTGCCTGCTAATAGTTTAGCTAAGAGGCCGAATTGAAGAATTCAGCTCAAAAAGGGTGTAAAAGCCATCATTCCAAATCAGTTAGGGATCTTGTAGCTTCCAGAGACTTGGATTTCACCAAATGAGCAGATATTTTGTGGGGGGTTTTTTCCCTTTTTTTGTGATGTTTTTAAACAAGACCCCATTTACTTTAATCATTCATGAGAATGATGCAATTTGAGGAGGGGGGCAGTGACGCTCCACAAATGTTTTGTGGACTTCAAAACTTCCTCAGATCAGGTCAGAATTCCTTTATTAGTCCCGCAAACAAGGAAATGTGTGTGTCACAGCAGCCAAAGGACAGTTCAATTTAACAATAAACAATAATAACAGTAAAAAGTAAACAATATAAAAAAAATAGAGATGGACTTGTATATACATAATATGTATGGCATGGGAGTGCATAGATGATGACTTAATTTTCATTTTTGGATGAAAATATCCTTTAGTAGTCGGGATACGTCAGATGCAGTGGACGAACATTTCCAACACCAGTTAAAGAAATTTTGCTCCATTTTGAATCAGCTTTACATTTACATTCAGCTTTTAAATAGGTACAGTAAGTCTGTCTTTGATAATCTGTATCGACCTTAAAAAACACGAAAAAGAAAAATAAGTAGCTCATTGAAGTGTAAACATGTTACCTGTGACATGATTAAACCTGTTCAGCCAGTGTGTCCAGGACTCTCTGTACTGACATTATATTATGTTTGCGGGGAAAACAGCCATGTGCTGAACAAGCCGTCTTTCCATATATATTTCATATATGTATATCTCATCTCATATATATATATATATATATTCTACTTCATTACTAAAGGTCCAAACAAGGTTCAAACACCATCATAAGATGATTGAGGCCTACATCAAAAAGACACAAATCAAACCGCTGCGACTGCACTGTGTTTTCCTCAAGAGCAAAACTAGCCTTAGCTGACTTTATGGGCACACTGGGCTTAATTAACTTGGAGTGGAGTGTTTACTGTCAGACAACTGGCTTCATTTAGCTTTTGATGAATGATTGATGCGCCTCAGGAGCGAAGCAGCAAATGAGTGCCGGCGTGTCTCTAACGGTCCCTCAACAAATTGGGAAAAAGATGAGACACACATGATGAAACAAACATCTTTGAAAGTGATGGGTTTAGGTTTATCAAAGCGTGTCAATAGGAAGGCTGACAAGGACTCACCTTTAAGATATAAGTGAATAGACAACACATGCTTACAGTGTTATATTCAAGGGACAAAGAGAGTGGTATCTGTCTTCTTGGAAAAAAAGGAAATCACTGAGTAAGACAGGTAAATATATGTAAGTCAAGTCTAGATTTTGTTCAGCACATGGCAGTTTTCCCCCCAAACATAATGTCAGTACAGAGAGTCCCGGACACACTGGCTGTACAGGTTTAACCGTGTCACAACAAGCCAGCGGAAGAGTCCTGACTAACACTGTCAACTTGTTATCGTTCACTGTGTAGACTTTATATTAACTTTGCTCGCCAATTAGTCATCAGTGTTTTAAAAGTTCATACCTTCCAGAGACAAACTTTGCCAAGCTCTTTGGACGTGTCTTATCTGAATTATCTTGCAGCTTATCTTGCATAAGGGGCGGTGCAGTGTAACAAGATCCGAGGAGGCGTCACCAGTCTGGTATCAGCCAGCAGTCATTTCCCCGCAGATGGAGGAAGTGACTCATCTTGCCAAATCAACGTGAACAATGACATGGGTGTCATATTCTCAATAACACACAGAAACGGAACTTCTTGTGAAACTGTTACACCCCACACCTTTAACTCCACTCTGACAAAACAAACAAAAACTGAGTCCAACAACAAGTGCGCATAAGATTAAGATTTGAACACAGAGTCCGACACATGGGGAAATAGGTTGACATTTTGTCATAATGCTGGTGCTACAAAAAAGGTCAGGTGATCACAGCGTAAACATTAGAATTCATCCTCTGGAGCCCAGGAATATTCCATGTACATTTTGCGGAAATGTTGTCATTAGTTTTTAAAAGGTCAAGGTAGTCATTAAAAGCATTATAGGAATCCACCGGGAACCACTACTTCATGCAAAATGGCCAGTGTGTGTTGAGATGTCTTACTCTTTCACCAGCGGACAGAAACGATGAGTGTTTTAGCCTGTAAATCCATGTGCTTGATCTCAGTAAATGTAAATGGTTTAATTATGTACGCATGCCCAGTGGCTTTTAAATTCCACTCCTAGCTGTCTCATAAAACATTCAGGTGCCCATTAGGGGGACAGGCTATAGTCGTTTCTCGACCGAAAAGGTTTTGAGTCCTCCGACAACAGCAATCGATCCTCCTCCTGTGGCATCCTTGAGTAAAAACACTTAATCCCTACTGGCTCCAGGGTTGATGGCCTGTAGCTAACCCTGCGCTCGGACTTCACTGTAGACAAGGGCATGAAAATTGAGTCTCCCTGAGAGGATCGATAGGGCAACCCTGGTGAATTTACAATCCAGTTAGTCTTGTTCTGCTGTGATGGAGGTGTCTTTTGTATGGAAAATCACTTTCACCAGGAGAAAATTAGGCAAAAACACAAATTCTCATGGCAGGTAAAAATCATGAGATGAAAGACAAAATCATGGGATTACACAGTTTTGATTTAGATAATTAGGATTTGAAATTATGAGATACTAAATAAAAGTTTGAAATATAAATGTGAGGAAAAAGTCAGTTTTGAGATCTTAGGGCTGGGCCATATGGCCAGAAAATAATACTGCGATATCTTAAGACGCTATCACGATACAAAATATATATCTTCATATTTTGAAATCTCCTCAAACGCCCTTCTTAAACACTAGAAGTGAGCAACAACATCAAATATCTTAATATTTTTGACCAAATACATCAATGTTTTATAGGGTTCACTATTACTTTTATATTAACACAATGAGATGTTTCAGATCAATAATGTGGATATAATGACTAAGTAGAACAGTTTGGTAAGATCAGAAAGTCACATCACTTTACTATAATACCACCTTTAAAACCAGGGAAAGACAATGCTCATGCCATATCACAATATAACAATATCCCAAATCTACATCACAATGGTAGTATATCAATGTATTACTCAACTCTATGAGATGCCAAGTCAAATTGATTAAAATAGTAAGTCAGAGTCTTATGAAACGCACATTTTTAACTCAGTTTCTCATAATTCTGGATTCAAATTATGAGGCGAAAAGTCAAAATTGTGAGCCCAAAAATCAATGTTATGAGTTACGAAGTCAAATTTTTTGAATCATCACATCATGTCAAAAAGGTCTATCAACATTAATACATTTATTTACCTGGCATGAATAAGTTTCCATACATTCCTCTGTATCCAAATGTGAGAAATGTGTACTCAGGCCCCTCCAAAAAAGCCAATCAACTGTCCAAAAAATCAATTATACTCTGAATACACAGATTAATTTTAGGTGATCGGTAATCGTCAGTTTGTCCCAGCTCGTCGCCGCATAAAAAAGGGGGAGAATAAACCCTCTGGACAGGATGCCTGGCACGTTATTCTGATAAGAGCAGATTGCGAAATGTCCATGAGGTGTTTTTTTGTAAGTGACGTCGACTGGGTGGGATGATGACGTCCCCGTCAGCCCCCACACAAAAAGCGGCTTCCGCATGACGTCGGTGAACAGTCAGCAGTCTTTCTTCAGAGAAGCCGGCCGGTACCTAGCACCGCTCCACCGTCGTGTTTTTAACGATAAAAACAAACCTTTAAGGGTCTAACACGACTTTTGAGCTCTTTTCTACTCTTTCTTTATTTTTTTTATATCTTTGTTGTCGAGACAACAACTAAGCTGACGTTCCTTTTGTAAAGGTAAGACATGTCGCTGTTTTCCTCGCCCTGCTAACGTAAGCTAACTAGGTTAACTGTTAACTAACCGGTCTGGTACGAAGTTCGTCGAATTACGATTATGTGATTTTTATATATATGTGGGTTTTCAAGTCAGCTTGACCTCATTGTTATTGAAGTGCGACCAAACTGGTTTTTCTGGTCAGAAAAAAACGGAATTTGTTTTCCAAGAGTTGTTTACGGCTTGTTAGCTGTTAGCTTACCGGCGGCCTACATAACAAAACCCCTCAAGATGTCGCTGTGAGTGGACATCCGGTGTCTGAACAAAGACCTCATAAAATCAGCTGATGGGATTTTTCTTCTTGGCTTGTATTAAAGTAATTTTACATCCAGATTATTACACATTTCGTTGAATTATATAAAACGATTTTACATTGGTAGAACAAAGGTTTTCTACATACGGTATTCGATATTTTTCCGTAAATTGTTTAATTGAGGGATATGATTAGGAACCAAGTATTTACGACTGCATTGAGAAGCCTTCCTGAATCCAAATGATTGAGGATTACTCAAAGATCAGATCTGGGTAATTACTTCTAGGCCCATGTTGGCTACATGTGCCTTGATGTAATTATCTAGGTCGACTTGTGTCGACATATCGTACAGCGTTTCCTGTAGCTAAATGTTAGCGCTGCCCTCCGTGATTTTAATCAAATTAAGGTTGTGCAAAGGAAACCTATTATCGATCATTTATTGTTGGGTGTCCTAGAAGAGAGTTGAATCGTTGGATTGAGGTTATGAGAAACAAAGCGATTGTGAAACAGACGTCGACACAACATCGCCATCGTAGTGAGCTAGCTTCACTGTGCTAAGCTAGCTAACGTTAGCACTGTTCAGTTTCACATCCACTTGTACGGACACGTGTAGGCGCTCATGTGCTCAACAGTTTGGTTCAAATCTCTGAACACTTACTAAAAATAAAAGCCCAGTGTGTCAGATACTATTGTCGCCTGGTTGTATGTGCTTGATGGCACGTCAATGTGTGTTAGTTTCGATTTAAAAAGCCGTAAGCTGTCAGCTAACTGTGTTTTCCTGTGTGTCTCTACTTTCAGGTCGCTCTTTCCCGTCCTTCTCCTTGTACATCTTTCTTTACAGATATAATTTGTCAAGCCGCCAAAGTGGAGAGTGTCGTTGCACCAGGGGGTCCTTCTCGTTTCAGGTATTTCACTGCCCTGTCACCTTTTTTATACTGAAACCCTTGCCAGTACCTCACACAAAGCCTTAGGATCACATTTCCTTATCTTAAGTTAAAACCTTTTTTTTTCTTTTTATTGTATCACAGCGTAGGGGGAGGAGGTGGGGGTGCACCTCAGCACTATCCCAAGACTGTCTGCAACAGGTGATTTTTCTACTTTTCCTTTCACATGCAGCACCTAGACACTAGTCCCAGGTACATAACAATTAATCCACATCAAAATTGGGCTTCATTTGCATTCAAACTTATAATTCTTTTACATTAGCACCTCTGGGGGAAAAGGGTGTCTCTAATATGTGGCTCGATGCCATGACAGGGTGGTGGTTTCCTGTTGTGATATTATTATTATACTTTGAAATTTCACGACCTTCCACCTCATTGGCAGGGGTTGGGGTGTTGCCAAGGTCAATATTTTGATACACAAGCTGGTAGCATGCCAGCTCGAGGGGTGTTTTCCTTGTGGTTTTCTCAGATGATCAGTGGTATACCAAAAGTCATGTTTGATTATGGTAGGAACAACATATTTGTAGTTTGTGGCTGAAATTACAGCCCATTGTTAGTCAGTTGGCTTCTCACAGCATGCCATCATGCTCAAAAAATTCGAAAAATGAGAATGCAAACATGTCAAGACAAACATTTTAAATCTAAAGAGATGCGTAACAGTCGAGCAGCTGATTGTCACACCCTGGCAATGTGACTACAACCTTTTCCCTCATGCTCACGTTGGCATAGTGATTAAATGCCTTATTTAATTATCAACCGATTTTGGTGTTGGTTTAGTGGCATTGCTGTAAGTTGAGGCAGGGCCTTTTTGTATTTTGATCACCAGAGAGATCAGGGCTAGATAACTACAATAAGGTTTTGCTTTCCTGTATTATAACATTATCTCTATTTTTGTTTGTTTTTATAGCGAGTTCCTGGGGAAAACCCCAGGTCCTGGCGTTCAGAGATGGGTACCTTCTCGACGCATTAGAAGAGATGCAAACTCCTACAACGAGAAAGGGCATAAGGATGCAATCTTCAGGAAAGTGAGAGGGTAAGTTTTCAATTCAATCCATTTTTACTTCAGTTACACTGATGTTAGTGTAGTGTTATTGACATTGTAAGATAGGACCTGAATATGCCCGCTTGAGATTAGTTGAATTCATGATGTTTTTGCTATGTTGTCTCCTCTTTAGCATACTTAATAAGCTGACTCCTGAGAAGTTTGACAAACTATGCCTGGAGCTCCTCAATGTGGGCATAGAGTCAAAACTTGTCTTAAAAGGAATCATCTTGTTGGTGAGTATTCTCTTTAACTGTCTTCATGTACATGTATTGTAACTTATGGAAATTGGCCTTTAAATTATTTTCTATTTCTTTCACCCAAGATTGTTGACAAAGCCCTTGAAGAGCCCAAGTATAGCCAGTTATACGCTCAGCTATGTCTACGCTTGGCAGAGGATGCACCAAACTTTGAAGAGCCATCATCAGAAAATCCAGCAACACAAAAGCAGAATACTGTAAGATTTGCACAATAATTTGGTCTTGCACTACTACTTCCTGGTATTGTCCATTTTGGATTTTGAATTTTTTTTGTTTGTTTTATAGACCTTCAGACGGCTTCTGATTTCCAAGCTTCAAGATGAGTTTGAGAACCGTGCCAGAAATGTTGAACGTAAGTAAATTACATTTGATGCATATGACGAGTTACAAAAAAGATTTGGTCTTGTATTAAATTGTTTCAAAATTCCTTTGTTTCTTCTGTAGTCTTCGACAAAGATGACGGCCCACTCACCTCTGACGAGGAGGAGCAGCGTGCTATTGCAAAGATCAAGATGCTCGGCAACATCAAATTCATTGGTGAACTTGGCAAACTCAACCTCATCCACGAATCTATCCTTCATAAGTGCATCAAAACAGTAAGTTTTGTTGATCAAACATTTACATAGTTGGGTGTTATCATGAACCTAGTTTGTTTTCTTAACGTGTAGATTAACCTGCTGGTCTGACAACATCCTGGAAGTTGTCCTGAGATGCCTAATTTATTTATTTTTTAACTCATTTATTTTAAAGCTGTTGGATAAGAAGAAGAGAGTCCAACTCAAGGATATGGGTGAAGATTTGGAATGCCTCTGTCAGATAATGAAAACAGTGGGACCTAAACTTGATCACGCAAAGGCCAGGGTGAGTACGTGGGAAAACAACCAAGTGACAGTGTTGCCTTAAATCCCTTTGTTCCATTTACTAACAAATACATTCTTATTGCAGTCTTTGATGGATCAGTACTTTGGCCGCATGCAGTCCTTAACGATCAACAAGGAGCTGCCAGCAAGGATTCGTTTCCTGCTGCAGAATACAGTGGAGCTGCGTGCGAACCACTGGTCGCCTCGTAAAGCTCACGTTGACAACGGACCGAAGACGATCAACCAAGTTCGTCAGGATGCAGTGAAGGTTGGTCTACCACGTCTACTTTGGAGATTAATTGTCTGGTTTTTTTTGCTTTTTTTTAAATAATTCATGATATCAAATATTAACCTTATCGTTACAATCTGTGTTGCAGGATTTAGGTGTTTTTATTCCACCTTCATCCGATTCAATGAGGAATGACTTCTTCATGGAGAACTCCTATCTGCCAACGAAGATCAAGTTTGACAGGGAACCTCTTGGTGGACTGGCTGATATGTTTGGACAAATGCCTGGTATGTGAGCTGTACACTATTGCCTTGATGTACCAATCAAGGAAACATCCTTTATCAATGTTGTAATGTTTTGTTGTCTTGTTTTTGGTAGGAATCAGCATAGGTACAGGTCCAGGGGTCATTCAGGACCACTATTCCCCAACCATGGGACGTCATCGCACAACCCCGCACTACAATGGCCATGCTGTAAACGGCAACAGTTCACACCAGCCTCAGTTTGAAGCAGGAAGCAAACCATACATAAAACCAAGCCAGGTATGTACAGTACATCTACAGTGTAATTTTCTTTTGTTATAGCGAATCTAGGGAGTCATCTTTCCTCACTATAAATCTTAAATCTCTTTCAAAAGGGGCAGAATTCACCAGTTTTCAGCCATAAACAGAATCACACAGCGCAGCTGCAGATGCAGTCTAAGGACATGGCTCCACGTTTCAGCAAGAAGGGGAAGCTTAATGCTGATGAGGTACGACCACTCGCATTCATACGCTGAGATCATGTTTGTTTTTTGTTGCGTCTTAAGGTTTTTATGTTGATGCTGACCTCCATTTTAAATTGATCGTGTTGGCTGTCTTCACCCCTTTAGGTCAGTCTGAGGCCAGCACAGTCCTTCATCTTGAATAAAAAACAAGTGCAGAAGCCACCAATGACTATGATTCCTGCCCAGGGTTCACCTCTAGGACAGGTAACATTTCATCAGTAACAGATAAATCTGTTTATCTGATGTGGTAGTCCCAGTGAACAAATATTCATTTGTCTTTCTTTGTTTAGTCTCCACAGCTTGGCCTGAAAATCAACCCTCCTCCTATTCAGGAAAAACCTGCCAAGTTGACTAAGAAAGCCCCACCTACAAAGGAAGAGTTGCAGAAAATGACCGTACGTTTCTCGCCGTGTTTTTCCTTTATCCACATTATACTGTATAACTAGCATACTAAATCTGAGTCATTCCCTCTTCAGGAGACATTGGTGGCAGATTACCTGAACAGCAAGAACATCGATGAGGCAGTGAATGTTGTGAGGGAGATGAGGGCTCCAAAGCACTTCTTGTCTGAGATGCTGAACAAGATTGTGGTGTATTCCCTTGATCGTTCAGATGAGGACAAGGAACATGCAAGCACCCTGGTGCATGCACTCTGCAAAGAGGGCATTGTCACTGGAGAAAACCTAATGCAGGTCAGTGTTGTAACATTCAAATATTTGAAATTAATCGGAATTGCAAAACTCTTGACCATCTGAATGTGAAGCGGTAGTTCAGCACTAACCATTCTGTTTATCTTTGATAGGCCTTTTTGGGTGTTCTGGACCAGTGTCCCAAGATCGAGGAAGAAATCCCGCTGGTGAAGTCCTACCTGGCACAGTTTGCAGCTCGCGCCATCATTGTGGACCTGGTCAGCATCACCGATTTGGCCCATCCGCTGGAGAATGGTGCACATTTCCCACTGTTCCTGCTCTGTCTGCAGCAGATGGTCAAACTGAAGGATCGTGATTGGCTGGGTGACCTGTTCCAGCAGAGCAAGGTCAACATGCTGAAGATGCTACCTGGTATGTGTAAACCTGCTCTGACCATATGTTCTTTTCCAAATGTGAGTCTTTTGTTGGTACTGATGGGTATATTTTTTTTTCCTTTTCTTTTTTCCGTCCTCTCATAGAATGCGACCAGAACAAAGACAGAATGCTGGAGATTCTCGAGGGGAAAGGTCTCAGCTTTTTGTTCCCACTCATGAAACTGGAGAAGGAGCTGCTGAAGCAGATCAAAGTAGATCCCTCTCCACAGTCCATCTACAAGTGGATCAAAGACAACATCTCCCCTAAACTCCACACTGACAAGGGCTTTGTCAACATCCTCATGACCAGGTACAGCAGTGGACCATGTGTCCAATGAAATTAATCTTGGATAAAATAAATAATTAAAAAAATCTCTTAAAGTATTTACCCTAATTTGATCATCTTCCTCTCGGCCAGTTTCCTGCAGTACATTGCTTACGAGATCAACCCTGACGATGATGAAGAGCAGCACTCATCCCCCAGTAAAGAGCAGCTGGATGAGGAGAAGCAACTCCTGCTGTCTTTCAAGCCGGTGATGCAAAAGTTCCTGCACGATCACATCGACCTGCAAGTCAGTGCAATGTATGCTCTGCAGGTCCACTGCAACACAAAGGGTTTCCCCAAAGGTATGTACACACACTTGTTGGCTGTAAAAGTGTTGGTCTGAGTGAGGGAAGGTGTTTGTGCAGAAGCTTGATATTTTCTCTTCTGGTTTCAGGCATGTTGCTTCGCTACTTTGTAAACTTTTATGACATGGAAATAATCGAAGAAGAAGGCTTCCTTTCTTGGAAAGAAGATGTCAACCAAGAGTATCCAGGAAAGGGGAAAGCATTATTTCAGGTAATACTATATCCACTGCTTGAGATTGTTTTTGGTTTGGGAATGTTTTTCCACTACCTGACAACACAGCAGCTACATGTTTATGTGATCACTAGTAGCCTGGTTATGATCAGCTTTGAATATTCCAGACAAGTGCATGTAAACCTTCGTTTGAGGCAAATCGATGTGCTAGCTGGAATACTCATAAAATCAAATTCTGTAGCATGTAAATGCCTTTTCTCAAAGGTTCTGACCATCCTGTGGGTACAGAAATTGGTGGCGACTGAGATGGACTGAGATGGACTGAGATGGACTGAGATGGACTGAGAAAACTGTCTAATTGAGATGTTTGTGTTTGATGGCGCAGGTGAACCAGTGGCTGACCTGGCTGGAGACTGCAGAGGAAGAGGAGTCTGAAGATGAAGATTACTGAGGAACAGGCCAAAGCCATGTGTTATCAGGATGCAATGAAAGATTTATTTTTTACTTTATACAATTTTCTTTTTTTTTTCTTCTTTTATCTTCATGCCCTTCCCTTAGCTCCCTTAGTCTTGTTTATCCCCTCCAACCACTGTTACAATTCATTCCGCTATGATATGTTTAACCAGATCAAGCCAGCCTCACTACCATCGTATTGTATTTATGCTTTTCTCTCTGATTTTCAACCTTCTTTGGTGTCCTACAGCAGATGTTTTAATACATTTCAATCATCGTGGGTAATGTTTTTTTCTTTTTAACAGTAGGTAATGTGCAGGAAACCACCAGCACCAGAACCTGACCCATTTATCACCTTTTACATCTGGTCGGAGTCACCAAGTGCTGCCATAACTATTAACTTAAACTGTTTACAAAAGAGAAAAGCCTCCATCAAAGCAAAGAGTCTTTTCTCATTTTTATCTGCTTTTTGTTAATCAGTTTTAGATGCACTTTGCTCAACATCATGAGTCGTTGCAATAGTAAAATACACTTTCTTTGATTTCTAGAAACAATCCTAAGTTGCAGTTTTCAGCTGCCTTGATTTAATAATGGTTTCCTTGTGCTTGACAGCTGACCATTTTGTCTGAGAATTCATAACAATCTGGATTTGATGTCTAACAGCAGTGGTTTTCGTTTGCGCAGTGTGATTCCAGTAACCCATTTTTAACAAATCAAGAGCTTTTTTTTTTCTTATGTACAAAACGCTTGTGCTGTTAGGAATGAATCTGTGTGGCCTTTTTTTAATTTATCAATTCATATGGATATACCTCTAATGTATCTCGGACTATACTTGAATGTCTCGATTTTAACTTTGAGACAGCCAAAGCTTAGTTTCCTGTGCTACAGTCGTTCACCACCATGTGTGGAAAATTTTACGTCGGTTTGCCATATTTGTCAAGTTTTTAAATGGTCTTTTTATCTTCATGAAATTATAAAGAATGCACTGTGCGTGTACACTTAAACCTTCTTTCAGAGTGTCAGCACAAGAAGTTGAGTGTACAACTACAGATCAACCTTGAATAAAGTTTAACAATTCATTTTGTCCTGAGGAGTTTCGTTTTTTTCTTGCCGACCATGAAAACCTGGGTTAAATCATGTTTATTTTTTCCTTGAGGTATTCACAATTTGAAAACTAAATTTACAACTCGTGTTCCTGAAATCCAAGACTAATTCGGCCCGGTGGGTTTTGCTGTACGTATCTAATGTTTCCATCAAGAACTAAAGCACATTGTACATAAAGGTTCTTATTTGTTACAGCTGCTTGCCTCCAGATAAGCGCAGACATGGAGCTCATTTAAACTTGATAGCACTTTGGACAGAAATGATCTTTTACTGCATAACATCCTGTTAATATGTACTGACATACAATCTAGTTTGGTTAAGAGGATAACTACTACTTGGATCTGTATCAATGCCACTGATCGCATTTTTGATGAAATCCACATTTGAGGGATGCAAACAATGTTATAAATTTCCTCAGAGCCAGTTTTTGGCTTGTTATAAACTTGAATTCATACATTTCAACTCAAGGATCAGATATTTGCGGTTTTGACAAATTGTCCTGGGTTAAAGACATGAAGTGTGTTGCTGAAGCATGTGTAGTGAACCAACACATTCACATCTTAAAGGAAATTCTTTACTTTCACAAAAGGTATAAGAATGGACAATCATTTTGTAAGCAAAAGTCACAAAGTTGATGGGATTTTTCAACTGAATCATTAACAGTGTTACACAGAAGTAGAGGGTCCACATCTTACACAATTGTTTTTATTTGAAACTGAGGCAAGGTCTCATTATTGGGTCATTCTCTCCTCTTCAGAAAAAGATTGACACCTTTGTCTTAAACAAAACACAGCATCTCTGAAAAGACACATAAGACGTGAGGAATACACCACAATGCTCTGTCACAAAAAAACTTTTCTAGGCTAATTCAAAGATATGATGTGGACAGAAGCTCCTGCTTTTACTAGAAAATAAAAACGATGTGGAGAGTTTTCTCAGCATCAAAGGGGACGAGTCTGTGAGGAACACTTGAAGATTTAATCGCTGTCGTCATCGTTGTTGGAGGCTTCAGGTTCAGAGGCGTTGTCGGAGCGCCGCGGCGAGCCCTCGTTGTCAGAGCCCTGTTCAGACCCCCTGTCTGACCGTCGGTCGGACGCTGCGGCGGGCGAACCGGGCCGGGACTCATCTTCCGATCCTGACCGACTCCTCTTGCTCTCGTTGTCCGACTGCTCCGAGTCGGACTGCCGCTGCACCCTCCTCTTCTTAACTGGACGGTCGCTGCCGGAGTCGTCATCCTCCGAGCCTGCAGAGCGACGAGGGCTGCCCGCCTCGCTGCCAGAGCGGTTCCTTCCTCCATCTGACTCGCTGTCGGACGCAATGCGCTTCCTGTGGCCGCCCTCCTCCTCAGATCCTGACCCGCTGTCTCTTTGTTGTCTGAGTTGGAAAAGTGCACTCGTTAGTTTAATGTTGTTTAATCCACTTTTTATTTGAACACCTGCGCAATTTATAGTTTATGCTTTTTTACCTGTCTTCAGCTATTTTCAGTCCATCCTCATCTGAAGAGGAGTCGGAGGATGAGATGATTGCCTTAGACTTGATCTTTCCTTTGAGAGAAGGTGGCAGACGCTCCGGCTGAGGCTAAAAATTAGAACACATTAACGGAAATTAGGCATGAAAACAATTTTCAAAAAAGATTTCAAGAAGATAAATCATGACTCGAAAACGGAAGACTCAAAGGACCTTTTCAAACTTCTTGCGCTCTTTGGGTTTACGCTGCTTCTTGGGCCGTGATGCTCCTTCCTCATCATCGCTGTCATCTCCTCCTTTAGTAGGTCTGAAAAGCAGGACATGTGCTGTGAGTGTCTTGTGTTCCTTGTGAAACAAGTCAAAATTAACTACAGTACAGCGCAGCTGGCTCACCTCCTCCTCTTCTTGCGGGACTTTCCGTCCTCACCCTCTTCCTGCTCGCTGCCACTGCCCCCCCTTCTCTTCTTCTTCTTCTTCATTGGCAGGTCCTCGTCAGAGTCGTCATTAACAAACTCATCCATGTCAGCTCCTTTCTTACGCTTTAAAGATGAAGAAAAGAACGGAGTACATTATTCACATTGAATTCCCTACAGCTTCTGCTCAGTGTCTGAATCCGCTCTTGAGATTTCTAGCGGTGCCAACACTCACTCGTCCTCCTCCACCGCCTCCCTTCTTCTTTTCTTTGGCCATTTCCTTTGATCCCTCGGCGAAGGTGAGCAGGTTCTTGGTCTTCTCCACGTACAACGCTCTCTGCTCCAGGAGCTTCTTCTGTTCCTCCACCTCTTTGTTCCGCTTTTCTTCCTACGTTTGAGGGTGACAAGCCAACCAATTAATGAGAAGCGCTTGAGTGTAGCCAATAAAAACCTAGTTACAGTGAGAAACTACCAAAAGGTTTTACGGTTCCTGAAAACCTCTGGAAACGAGAAGTACCTGTTCTTTCATCAGCTGCTGACGCAGCTGGTCCCTCTCCTGTTCTTGTTTGGCTCGAAGCTCCTTCTCCTCCTCATCCTGCTTCCTGGCTCTCGCCACGTGGTACTGAGCCTGACTCAGCAGGTCAGAGCACTGCCTGCAACCCCACAACACACCCAAACATATTACAACAGGCACTAAATGAACCCAACTCCAGCACGAGCTCCATGGAAGACAATAAAATCAAACAGAGAAACTATTAGCTGTGTTGATATTAGCTTTAAAAAAACTACTACGTTTAGAGTCAGGGCTGGTTGTGACATGAAGATGTTTAAGTATGAAGTTCTGACAAAATAAAGAAAAACTCTTAATGTCTGCAAAATTAAACTTTTGTGGTAAAAAAAACATACAGTTAGGGGCCAATATGGTTAGAAGAATTTGTGTCTTTATTTTAACAGTTGAAAACAAATTAACTGAGGTTGCTTTTTCTATTTGTATTCCTGATTTGTAACCAGAGGATTTCACGTTTAACAGCAAAGAGAAGAAAATGACAGGTTTTTGTTTATTACAAGCAAGATGTTAAATCTCTCTTTGCTGGATGGATGCCAAAAGCCCTGTTGTCTGTTGTTTGATGGCTGTATCTAAATTCACACTACCGGATTTTAGCTCTGATCTGATCTCGCCGTCAGACTTTTTTTTGGGGAGTTTGCGCACAAAAAGGCCCAGATCAGGGCCAGATCAACCCTCTAATCATGCATCCATTCGTATGAAGCGGGTGCAACAGAATGTAGACGTAAATCCTTGCTGAACCACAGGCAGTCATACGTTTTCAGCACAAAAACAACGCCTCTGTGCGTCCTAATCCATCCTCTCAACTATATCTTTTTCTTGGACTGTTGGAACCACATCATTTGCGTGTCATGTCTTACGTGTGCAATCTTTGATTGTGTGCGTAACCCTATTACTGATCGGTCATGTTGTCAACCATAAGACTCGAGGTAGAAAGTTGTGTAGCGTGAAGAGGACAACGATCTGATGACATTAAAGAATTTCCTACAAGCATTGTCCTTGATAGATAACATATACAATCATGTGACATCAATGTAATTCAAGTTTGGAATTGCTTTATAACATTCTTGGGGAAGCTTTTGGAAACTTGGGTGACATGTGACTTGTTTCTAGGAAATTCCCATGATACTGTTGTGTCAGTGTCTACTGTATGATGCCATCTTGTCCAACATGTCTGAGGGTGTTGGTGGTTTTACTTCACTGACCATTTTATTTATTGTTCCGATGTTTTTCTGACTTGTTAAAGGCGAAACCTAATGAATAAATGTCTATTAAAAACCTGGTGAAAATGAATTCAGACTGACCTGGCCTCAGAAGCAGCGAGCGCGAGGTCAAACCGCATCTTGTCTCCGGCCTTGCTTAGGTAGCTGAAATACCTGTGTGAGGAGGAGTAGGAGGAGGAGGAGGTAGGTGAAATTTGAGGATTAGGCACCTGGCAGCCAGAGGATCAGGCTTGGGGGGAGGGGGAGGAGATACAAATCAAGCTTACCTGTGAGCCAGTTCCAGCTCTTTGACGGCGCTGAGCACAGCCTTCAAGTTGCTCTTCTCGTCTTTGAGCACGAGAGTGGCCAGTCTCTGCAGCACCAGAGCCACGTTGAACATCAGCACCGTGTCGCTGGGCGCCACATGGCGGGCCTTGTCGGGGGATACAGTAGAAAAGTGAAGGTTAGACTCCTTTCAGACAGCTGCACAAAGTAAAAGCCATTCATTTTTCCTACACGTTACCTTCAGCAGCATCTGCTTGCACTCTTGGAGTTTGCCACATTTGAAGAGCGCCCTCGCGAGGTACAGCAGCACCTCAGTGTTCTGGTATTTGTAAAATTTCTTCAGGCAGTTCTCATACTGTGGAGCAGATTTAAATACTCAACAAACAGGGAGAACGATAATCAATTTTGATAGGTGGTCCCAGCTGGGGCCCTTACCATCTGCACAGCGCTGATGTACTGCTTCTGTTCCACATAGATGTGAGCCAGATTCAGCCAGACGTCACTGATGTCTGCTGTGGCCTCCCTCACCTGCGCAAACACGTCTCGAGCCTCTCTGAAGTAGCCCTTGTGGGCCAGGACGGCACCTGGACACGAGACGTTTGTGTTTAATACTTCACACAAAAAAGTAGCACAAATACAAAGAATTTTAAAAAGAAGTAGCTCAACACACCGATGCCATTGGCAGCGTAGAGGTTCTTGGAGTCATTTCGCAGGACTTGTTTGTATATCGCCAGGGCTCGATCCTGGTGTCTCTTTTCCTGTGAACAGAAAAAAAAGTCTTACTCCATTTGAAGATCTTCTATTTCTCCTCACACATACACACACACACAAACACACACTCATGTCAGGGGTTTCCCACAGGGTTTTATCATTGTTATGCTCCACCTTGCCTGAAATTGAGAGCTTCACAGCTAACATGTGAAATTATCGGACTAATTTGAAGCCTATTAGGTTTGTTAACAACTGGTGTTGTGGAGCAAGTAATGAAAAGGTAAAGAGGTTTTTGAGAAAAATGTTCAACTCGGAAATATATTCTTACAATTTCATTTCAGTTCAAGGAAATCCTGGCAAGTTAGCAAAAGATGAATACTGTACTTTTTTTGTGTGAATCACTATTTAGCACTCACAAAAGCACTTAATGTTCGACAACAATTACTACTTCGACATGACACCAAAAATGAAATAACGCGTGACTGCACCTTTTCCCGGTCTCTGGTGGGCTGATGCAGAGTCTGCAGCCACACGTTACCCAGAGCCAGCATGGAGTAGGTGTCGTTCTGCGTGGACGGCTGCTTCAGAATGCGCTCAAACTTCTTCTGGCCCGGTCCCCACTCCTGTTTGGCCAAGTGAAGGTTTCCTATCAGAGACCAGGCGTCTGGGTGATCCTGCACCAAACAAATCAGATAGTGTTGGCCAGAGTTACACAATAGATTTTGTTAATCTCTGTTGTTAAGATACTGATACTACAACAGGCGACAATGTACCTGATTAATCTGCAGGGCTTCTTTGAACCAATCAGAAGCTTCATAGAAGTTTCCTTTGTCGCGAGCCATCGCTCCGAGACGCAAATAACCTGGAGGCCAGAAATTAAAGCAATTTGTTACAGAATACCAACGTTTTTCTTCTTGCTCTCGCTTGAATGATGTTGCACGCTTACAGTCCACATAGTTGGGATGCTCCCTGAGGATGTTTTTGTAGAGTTTCTCAGCTTCGTGGAATTCGCACATTGCCTCGTACAGGCGGGCCAGATTGTAAGACGTGGTGACAGAAATGGCATTGTAGTAATGCTCGTCGTGCTCTCCTTCAGCTTTGGCCCTCTCGAGAGATGCAAGGAAGTATTTCTGTGGAAGAGAAGACAACAATATTAACTGTTCCTGCAAACGCCATGATCATAGACAAAAATAAATAAGCTGTAGTGTATATTGATAGCTACCTTGGCCTCTCCAAGGTTGCCCAGTCTGAAGTGAAGAGCGCCCAGGTTGTTGAGGATCTCAGGGGGAACATCGGCCTGCACTTTCTCCTGCAGGATGCGGGTGGCTGTGCCGTACGCCGACAGTGCTCCTTGTATGTCGGTCTGCTCCAGGATCTGAGCCAGCTCGATCCACGCCTCCACATCATCTGGGTACTGCTCGGTCACCTTCTTCAAATGACCCTAGGGAAAAAAGACAGTGAAATGTATTCAGATATGACCATTCAACCTTTTACACGTGATCATTTTTGCAGCACAAGTGTAATCAGCCCAGCACGACATCTGAACGAGCCTGTGAGGAAATAATCTGTGCAGGGTGCCTACTTTAGCAATGTCTCTCTTTTCCTGATCGTCAGATGTTGCGTAGAGAGACCCGAGAATCTTCATAGTCTCGTAGTTGTTGGGGTAGGCCTTCAAAACCTTCTCGAAGCACTGCGCTGCGTTCTCCTTGTCTCGTCGATACACATACATCTGCCCCAGACCAAAGAAGGGCAACACAAAGGTGGACGAGGCAAACTGGGTGGCCTGGTAGTAATACTGAAACGCTTGATCGTAGTCCTCCTGGAAGACGAAGGAGAAAAGACTTATCAGAGATGCAATGCGATGACACAAACAGAATCAGAATCAGAATCAGTCAGGATCTTACCTGCACGTGAAATGAACGAGCTAACTGGTAGCAGCTCTCAGCCTGCATGGCCTCGACCTCTGTGTTATGGAAAGCGTGGAGGGCCAGATGCTGCACTTTACTGTAATCCTGACAGTAAACAGAAAACACGCATGTGTGAATAACAGTCAAACAACACTCTGGTTTAGATTTGTGTAAGTGTTGCGGTGATTGCAGACCTTTTTGAAGAAGAAGTGGTTGGCGAGGTGGTTGAGCACCATGGGGTTGCTGGGGTCGATGGTGTAGGCCCGCGACAGAAGCTGCACGCCGTTCTTGATGGAGTCTGCTTCCTTGTTGTTGAGTTCCAAAACTGCCAAACCGACGAGAGCTCCCACACACTTTGAATTCAGCTCAAGAGCTCGGCCGAACGCCAAGCGAGCTTTCTCCAGCTTGTTGAGCTTGACAAAACAGTGGCCCATCCCCAGCCGTACCTCAGCTGAACAGATACACAGGAACAAGATCAAAGATTGATGAGGAATTACCTTGAACAAGTCGCTGTCTTCAGCTCCTAACATTATTGCATTACTTATTCAAAGTCGGGCGGATACATGGGTCAATATTTACTTTTCCCTGATAAGAGGGTGTTAACAATCAATGTTGTTAAATATGAAAAAGTGATGACGGTCCATTAATGTTTTACCAGCTGAAATTTTATCTAGATTTGCCAACAGCAAAAACAATCACAAGTTTTTCAAGTTACAACAAAATCAATCAGCAATAAATGTGATAACTTAAGCTTAACTTAATCATAAAAAAAGACCTTCTTCATAGCAAGTATTTCCTGCTTTTCTCCATTTAATTACAACGTATATTGATTGAGTTATAATGATTGGTTGATTAATTGATCGAAAGAGAAGTCGTTTCCAACTATTTTGATAATCAGGTATTTGTGTCCCATAATGAGCATTTTCAAACTTAATGGCAATAAATGAACTGTTATACAGATGATCTAATGAAAATGATGATGAAAATGAGTGGCACCCATAAAAAAAGATATCTATGGTCATTCGAAGAAGAAACATGTGACAATTAATTGCAATATAATCAATAGGTAATGAAAATAATAGCAAAATCAATTTTATTTGAAAAGGAAATTGAGGAATGTTTGTTTTGATCTGTCTTTTAAAAGGACTATTGGCAGATTATAGATTATAGGCAGATTATCATAACCTGGTTTTTTATTCTCAGATATTGATATATTGTGCTGACCAGACTTCAGTATTATTAAGTATGAAAGCAAAAGTGTATGTACTTACTTAGTAGTAAATAGTAACAATATCACAGTATTTCTACAGAGTTCTGCTTTGATGATGTTTACCTGGGCAGCCGGGGTTCGTACGTAGAGCCTTTTTGTAATAAGCCAGCGCTCCTCTGTAATCCTTTTTATTGAAGGAGATGCAGGCCTTCCCTGTTGAATGAAAACGGGTCATTATTTTAGCCAATCAACCACAGAGGTGAAGAATGATATGTTATCTTTAAATTCATCTTGCCAAGCAAAGCAGGGATGTTGTTGGTGGACTGATTGAGTACAAAGTGGAACTGAGCGTCGGCCTGGTCCATCTTGTCTCCTTCCAGCAGGCAGAAACAGGCTCTTCCCAGCAAATGGTTCTGAGTAATTCAGAAGTAACATCATCAGTGGAGCCATTGAAATTGTCTCTCTTCATCACAGGCCATGACAGGCTTTCTTCTTACCTGATCGTACATGATGATTTTGTCTGCCATGGTGTAGAGCAGCGTGGCCTGCGTGATAAGTTCTTTCTTGGCATCTTTGTTTTTCTCTTTACGTGCTTGCTGGACATAGTAAGCTGCTAATGTGTCCAGACAGGTCATCTGGTCTTTCTCGTGGTCTCTGTAGTCGAGGTTTCCATCAATACGAGCTGCCTCCAAAAGCTTGACAAAATCCTCTGTTTTGCCCTGTTTGTAGTACTCCAACTGAAAAAGACACATTTCAAATTGTGACAACTGGCAAACGGACGGAAATGAACAATGCAACTGCGTGTGGTACTGCAGGTCCACTGACTCACCGCCAAAGCGATCCATATGTGCAGCTGTGTATGCTCCTGTTTCAGGATGCTGATGACCTCGTCACCTTCTGGCAGCTGGTCAAAGTCGAGCTCAATAACCTGCAAGATACAAGTTTGTTCAAGTTTGTTCGACATCGGAAAAAAACTCAATGTATCATTTCAGATTGTTATGAATTAGGAATGTGAGGGACTGGTTGAAGAGTCGATCAAACATTGCTGACATCACTTGTCAGCACCAGAGATACCTGTATCACTATTGTTTCATTAATGTACAGATCGAAATGACATAATGGCATAATTTGTACTACAGTAAATCGTCACATCCTAGTGCTATGTTGCTGTATATAAAAAAACAAGCATTTGCCACAAATGGATGCTTGTTAACTGTTGTGTTTAAGATGTAATATGCACAGTATTTTTTTCTTCAATACATTTTGCCCAGCTTTTGACAGTTTTCTTACTTTTAGACTCGCCAACTAGTCCAAGTTCAAACCACCATCAGAGAAGTTAGTCGTTCACCAGGGTGTCAGCCGCCAGAGCTTTTACAATATCATTCATACCATGTTAGTTATCCCTTAGTCTGCAGTATCTTAAGGTATATTAGGCCATTGTGGGTGATGATACTGATGTTAATTTTTTTTGAGTGACTTTTGCATCAACTCAACTGAGTACTTGTTTTTGTAAAGTATTCAATTTAATGAATAAAACTGACAACCCTGTCTCTGTATTTGATCTATTAACAGTTTTATTTATTTATTTAACAAATTATATAAAGTATCACACTATTCACTCAATCATCAGTTATTTTTTTTTGGGGGGGGGGGGGTGTTAATTCACCTATGTTGGAAGGTGTAACGCAGCTGAATGGTATTATTGAACTGAGAGGTATTTAACATAATTTGCCCAGCCTGTTATACGTCAATAAGAGCAGCTTAAATATGAAAAACATCTCTGTGTACAAAGCAATACAACTCAGCAGTACCATAAACTTCAGCCTGGCAGCCGAGTGCATATCGATGACGATATAAAATAACATATACTGTACAAGACGCACTACTGCTATCTTTAGTCGAGGTCCGGTTGCACTACTTTTGATGCTTTCTTCATTTGCAGTATAAAGCTAAGATTGACACCGATGCTGTTGTAGCTTATACATACTATATAATAGGATGTGGATTTAAAGTTCTTGGAGTACAACAGGATTTTTATATCAGTTGCATTCAGCGTGGACAGCTTCGGTCACCGTCAACGATGGAAAACAAAACAATATCTAACCTAATAACTTGAATCAGTGCCTGAGCTCACATTTCATTCACAGTCACATTCACATTCAGAGTGTTAATTTAACTAACGTTAGCACTTTAATATTGTTTGCTCCAAACGTTCTCGGGAGCGTTTACGTTTCGTGTCGACTTGCAGATATCTTCTCACTCGCACTTTACATTAAAAACGTCGCTGTGTTGAACATTGGCTAATGCTAGCTGGAGTTAGCATACACGGCTAGCAGCAGCGCAGCGAGGTTCACTCAGCCAAACATTCACAATAAATCAAGTTCACTAATTAGACGAGTTTTACCTCATCTGTGTCCCGCAACGGGATCTCAATAGAGCCCCGAGACATCTTGGCGGACGAAAAATCCACTCGAAGTTAGAGTTGTAAAAATATTTTTAAAAATGTTTAAGCCCGCTGTTGGTCGGTGGCTACTTCATGCTTCCGATAGGAAACAAATAGACGTGCGGTGCAACGGAAATTGTGTCCGGCTAGACCTTGATCTTGGAAGCGTTCCACTTGAAATGGAACACACGGTGCTCCTTGAAGAAAACACAGTGAATATTTGCATTCAAATATATTGAGCCTGTCCAGGTATACTCTTAGTGGGTTTTTAATAAAGTCAGACAATTATGAAGAAAAATCAAGAAAAAAATTGCAAATATCAGTTTGTTTTTTAAATTGTCTGAGAATAATGAAATTGGCTCTTTACATTTTCTGACTTCAAAGTTCAGACAGTGGAGGAAATGCCTGGCAGACTGTGAATTGTATATGTTAACCTGGTGAATTTAAAGTGACACCCATTAAGGGCAGCATTTTGGCAGGAGTGGGATGGGGGAGGAAGGTGGGGGAGAGGTGGGCCGGGGGTGTCAGCTGGTTTTGATGTGAAGCAGTGAAAACAAGCTTAAGAGCATCTTGAAGACTTCTTGTGCAACCATCACAGGGAATCAGAGGAAGGCTGGAGAAATCGTAATGGAAACATAAAGCTCCTGACTTAATATTTGAGACCCTTGTTTTTTTTTTTCTTTACGGAGGACTGGACTGGATTGAGAAGTAAGGATTTTTTTTGTATTTTTGTAGCTTATTTCTCTTTTTTAAGTGATATTTGAAGGGTATGTAATATAAGAAAAGCAAAACCATTACCTTATAATCCTTTTGTGCACAATATTTAATGGGATATTGTCAGACCTGTATATTTATCATATTTTTGTATTGGGAATTTGGTAGGTACGACATTTGATTGAGCTATTGTGTGCTTCCACTTTAAAACATGTATTGCCATTATTATTGCTTATGAGACAATTAACTCTTCATCTTCTACCTCACTGCATGACAATGAAAATATGTAATAAGTAGCCCTGTTTCTGTTTAAATTATAGATATTTATTTTCATCCTACATATTTATTTTGATTTATTACAATGAAACATAGACTAGGAGTTTGGTCATATTTCTACTCTGAGTTTTGCCTTCTAGACATAATAGATAGAGTAAATATATATTTCATGTTTTTTCAAAACATCAGGCCATGTAAGAACGTGACCGTCCAGGGGATTCAGGAGAAACAAGCACAATGTCTGATGGAAATGATGGTAAGTTTTGCAGTTCCTTTCTTATCTGGTCAAAGACAAGACAAATGTTTTGCTTGCTTTAGATGTATACTTCTGGTTTATCAATGTCAATTAACTTTTGCTCATCTCTGCATGTTTAGTGTGGGAGTCCCCCAGCTGTGAAACGAGGGATGACGTCAGCAAAGACACGGGAGGATTCTCCGAACATGAACTCCTTGACATCATGTATAACACATGTAACACCTCCAGCTCAGGTAAACGGACCAATGTTGATTTCAACAAAACGGGTTTGAATAATCATCTGAAGCCGAGTCATTGTTCCTGTGTCTCTCTCGTCTTTTCAGGAGATGTGTTGGCCTCCACCATCTTTCAGTACCTGCAGACCATGACCGCTCAGAGTCCGGAGCAGGACCGGCTGGCTTCCCTGCGATGGCTGCTCGACCCTGACTGTCAAGACCCACATGTGAGCAGAGAGACCTTCCACTCCACCATGAGGCAGTGGATCGCACAGTGCAGCCAGGACAGGTGAGACAAACCTACAATACTGTAGATTTCATGTATGGCTGCAGATAAGCATGATATTCAACTTTCAGTTTATATTTGACACTTCACAATAATCACTACTCCCCTCAGACGTTGATGGAAATCATTTAGGTTCTGATGATAGTCACAAAGTGCTTCATAGGGGGAAATAGGGCTACAGTTGAAAATAAAAATAAAAATACCAACAAAACGAATAAAGAATAGAAGAAGATGAAATGAAAATAAAAACGGCAAGTGTGAAATAGTATAAAATAGGCAGGAAGATGTTAGATCTGTTAAAGGTAAACAGTGTTCTCTGCATTGGTTTTCATTTTACAAACTTTTTTATTTTGTCTTCAGATAAGATATTCTTGATTAAATCTTTTATAGATCATCATTTTCTATGAGACTCTTCTTGTGTTTCAGCACTGATGTGGACGGCGGTCATTTATCTTGGCCAGACTCTTCTAAACTGCCTGTAAACGGTAGGCTGCCACTGTTTTGGTCAGACGTCTGAGAAATTGTATCTTAATCACATCAGAAGACAATTCGCTGAACCTCCTTGTATCTCAGGTTTGGATTTCTCAAGTTCTCAAAGCAAAGCTGCGTCCTCAGACAGCCCCCAGTGTTCCTGGTACGTGTCAATCCTTTTAATGACTGCGTGTGTTTACCACCTGTTATCACTGTGTGTTGTCACTCTTCACCACTAACTGTTTGTTTGGACTCAGTGATGGGAAAGAGCTGTTGGGCGCCGTGGCTGAGCTGAAGCACGCTCACCGCAAGCTGAGCGAGCAGAACAGCAGCCTGCTGAGGACGGTGGCTCAGTGTGAGGACACGAACCTGCAGCTTACTCTGGAGATCACCGAGCTGAGAGCAAAGCTGGCCAGGTAGAGGATTAACTACTGTTTCTCATCTAATCCCTGTGTGCTATACAAAGGCACATCATTATCTCATTCAATTTCAGTTTCTTCCAACACAAAGTCAAAATTGAACACAGAGTGTAAGATGTACTCTGCGACAAAATAATACACATTTGATGATCGAAACAGGTCGACATCATTCATCAGAGATTCAAAATATTAAATAAGCAGATTCTTAATGTGCAAATACAGACTGAAATATGTTTAGAATATGGACTTGAGGCAAAATTTAAATGCAGCCTGAATCAGATCCCTTATAAGTGGCATTCATTTCGCCTCACTGCATTAAAAAATAATATTGTCAAAGTAAGAAGCTTGAATTATAAAAAACTGAAAAGGCATTGTTCAATTTAGCCGATGCACATAAAGACTGACTGGGAACATTGTGTTGATATTTCTTTTTCCTATGGAAAGCATGTAAAGAATTTACTTAGTTTTCAATTAAAGATTGTTTTGAATAATGGTAATTTTTGTTTTACATTTTTAACAATTTTGTCCCTGAGGTTGAGATGTAAGTAACGTATCTTTTCGCCAGCTGTCACATCAAATTACCAATAATATAGCTGAATAAATCAAATGAGAATTTTCCACTACAAAATATTGTGAACAAGACATCCCGGCATCAATCTAGCACTTAGATCAGTGTCTCTGCCTGGCCATCACTCCCAAGTTGAATGACTTAGTTACAGAACAAAAGGTGTCACTTCTCCCATTTAAGTGTGTAGAGGTCGAATAACTAACCTCCAGTGATGTCACTCAGTGGATAAGTTGTACTGTGGGTAATGTAGGCACCAGTTTCTGAAAAGCAGTCCACTGGTCTAACATTGCACTTCTACAACACTGTTTGACTCATTCAAAACAAATGGTCCAAATCGAGACAGCAGAATCAAATGCATTTCACACATTCTTCTTCCTTTTCAAAACATGGTGCCTACATTACCCACAATGCAACCTAGCCACTGAGTGACATCACTGAAGGCAGTTTATCAGATTAAACACAGCTTCACCGGGAGCCACAAAATGCTTTAAACTATTTTATTCACATATGCAGAAGTGCTCCCCAAGACCTGTAAACACACTTTAATGTGTAAAAGTGGTGGGGTTACCCTTTAATAGAGAAACAAACTCATCTACAATGTGAGTCACATGATCTGTATTTTCAGAACCTGTGATACTTTAAAAAGCTGCCAAATGGACCATAAATCATGTCAGAGACTATCTTTTAAAGAGGAATTACTCTTCAGTAGTAACATTTATTCATTCATAGAGTGACTTACACATCTTTTGTGGCTATGAGGCTATTGAAATCAGACCAGACTTCCTATAACAATAACTACATTTCTTTGTTGTAGAAAACTGCACTCCAGCAGCTCAGATAATGTGGCTCAACTCTCATTCTTTTGTACAGTACATTTATATGAATCACTTGTTCTTTCTTGGCTGTTTTGGCTGTGAATAAAGGTGGATCCTCTGCTGACTAAAACAGTAAGATCTTATGTGTTTTTGGGTGTGTGCAGTGCTCAGCGGTCAGCAGCGAGAAGCAGATCCCTGACAGAAGAGCTGGAGGAGACCCGTCGGGCATTTAAAGAGGCCCAGGAGAGAGCAGGTCGCACTCAGACCAGCTGCACCAAACTGGTACAGCACAGACTTATCAGCCCACCAGTGGAGCTAGCGTCAAAGTATTTATGTATTTTTCATGGCAAATATTTAGGTTTGAATCTTTTTTTTGTCACCAGAGCAATGAGGTTGAATGCCTGAAGGTTCACATTAGGAGGCTTGAAGACAAGGTAATGTAGATCTTAAATGTAGGTCAAAATTTCGAAGAAGTTGATGTTCTTTTCCTGCAATACATTTGTGACTGCGCAGAACGAAAAACTCACCTTTGAAAGGACCTGTTCCGAAGACAGCATCAACAAACTGAGAAAAGCCAACACTGAGTTGAGGGTAGGAACAGATCCATAAATTACACACACACTTGTGTTTGTCTCTATATTAGGAGTTTGAACTGAAAGTTAAACATCCTAATGTTCGCAGGCCGAATTCGAGAAAACTCTGGTCATGTTGGCACTGAAAGACGGAGAAATCACAAAGGTCGGTCTATCTGCATGCTTTGATCAGGAAAAAATGGTCAGTTAGCGTTTTTTATTTTAACTCGTGTCTCGAATTTTCCCGTGCAGAAAGACATTCTCATGGACAATATGAAGAGCTCTCATGTGGAGAATCACAACATGATCGAGGTCTGTTTACACTTCATCACAAAGCAGAGAAAGCTCTTGAATTAATCCTGTTTGACATGTCATACTTAATATAGAGCAGTGCAGATAGATTACACAGCGTTCAAGCATCATTATCTGTATCTGTATCCACACTCGGAGTGGGCGGGGTTTAAACCATAAGTGGGTGGGACTTACCTGAAATTGTAAATCTAAATCTTCAATAAATTGATGAGAAACAGACTCAGAATCAAGCTTCAGATCCATGTTTTGAGAACTGCAAAGCAAGAGGAAAGGAGTTTGTTTTTCCACTCTCCAGTGAGGATTTTCCTTCATCACCAGTATGGATATTGACACATTCTACTTGGATGGCACTCATACTCGTAATTTCAGAATGTGCAGTGAGAAAAATTACAGTTCGAAGTGTTTTATGTCTCGCATGCATTCAGATTTGATTTAAATGGGTTTTGAATGTCAATTTGGTTGTTATTCCACACATTTGCCTGACAAGGGACGATGACAAATCGAAATCCTGTTTACGTTGCGTTGGTTACATTTTGATTAGATGTAGACTTCATGTGTTGTGCTGTCAAATAGACAATAAAAATAAATGTGAATGAACTCTGCCCTGCTGTCATAGGGCCTGCAGTCAGACCTGATGAGGTTACAGGAGCATTCGCACCAAGTTCTCCTCAGGTAATTGAAAAGTTTGTATGCAGTAAGTTCCCTTTGAATAGAGGGATGTGTCAGCTATCACAGTTTTCTAGGAAAGTTTTAAAATAAACTTTTTTTAGGCTTTATCAAAGAAAGAAAAATAACTTCAAGTTAATGAGCAGAGTTACATTATAGTTTATAGAATATCTCAACAACATTGCATATGAATTTTCCCAAATAATTGAAGGTTGAAGCTCCATGCCTCCCGTCTGTCCCTGACAGGTATGACAGGCACTGCATCAGTCCTCAGAGCTTCTACAGTCGAGATCCTCCAAACCACCGCTCTCTGCAGAGCGAGATGCAGGATATGCAGCAGGTAGGAAACACTCGGGAGCCACAGTTTATGTTTTCATGGTGGTGGTTTTCTGTTTCATGTCGCTCTCTTGGTCTGCAGCAGCACCACAGAGGTCTGGACGACATCAGCCTCCCGTCCCTGCACACACACAGCGACGATATTCAGAGCATCATCCACAGGATCAAGTCTGCCGAAATAGCTCTTCTTCTGCATAATAAGTATCCTGAGAGGGTGAGCGGAGAGGGGGACACTCAACAGAGGATACGTATGGCATGTGGTAACATGTGTGTGTGTTTGAATCTGTCTTATCTCTCAGACGCAGGACTCTGCTCCTGTAGAAACACAGGAGAGGCCTTTTCCTCACCGCCAGCAGCAACAGGCACGCATCAAGCAGCAGCTTGTCAATGTGTATGTGAGTTTTTTACCTCCCTTTCTCCTGTTATGGTAACAAACTGGATTTGGTTGATGTTGGTCTCTGTTCTGAGAAGCTTCCTCGGGCTAGTAAAAGGGGTGTCTGGTTGTGACAGTGTGTTTATTGGGCATCTCTGTTACGCAACCCGCAGGAGTTACTGGCCTCGGTGTGTTAGGGTCTATCGGGGATAAGTGCAGTTTTAGTACCCCTTGGTGACTACAGACATAACAATGTGTAGAGGAGATGTTTATAAAGCTGTGGTGGTGGTTTCAGACTGCAGGAGCTGGAGCTGCACAAGTGTGTGGGGGAGGAGAAAGGGGAGAAGGTGGAGGAGCGGTGGAGAGCCTTGGAGCAGAAGAAAAGCCAGACGGGGAGTCAGACTCATATCCAGGAGGCCAAGAAGGTGGCTGTGGTGAACTGGTGGAAAGCCCGCAGCGTAGAGGGTGCTAAGGCACGGACGAAGGACACCCATTCGGTCCAGGAGCTCTCTGAGACGCAAGCAAAGCTCCAGCGGGCAGAGCAGACGATCACTGATATGAGAGAGCAGGTCCGTCACCTGCAAGCCTCTCTGAGATCTGCCCAAGAGTGTGTCGCAGAGCAGAAAAACAGCAGCAGAGTTCTTCATATCGACAGGGGAACCAACACTGAGGGAGTAGAGCCAGACAGAGCTGTGGAGAAGGTGGTGAAGGATCAGAGGGATGCAGCAGTGGCCACGGAGCTCACAGGTGGAGCAGCCTCAGAGCAGGAGCAAACCCACTTCCAGGTGACCGCGGACGGCCTTCTGACGACCCTCAGAAGGATGGAGGCGATGGTCAACAGCGCCCTGGAGACCGCCAAGCTGGTGCGAGAGAGCGAGCAGAGGGTGAACCAGGTGAGGGCGAGGATGGAGAGCATCACCCTGAGGGTGGAGAAGGCTCTGGACCGAGCCGCCAACACTGACGAGCAGCTGAGTGTTCTGGAGGTCGGAGTCCCAGAAGAAGGTCCCATTCAGGTTTGTGTTTAAAACCAGTGTATTTGTTTTGCTACAAAGTAAAAAGTTCGGAAGGTTACATTGGTTAAAATCAATGTCTGGACATGTTGGATATACTTCTGAATTTAACTAAATATTCTGTAGAATAATGTGAAGAAGCGGCAGCATCTTATAAAATCATATGATTGTGACGGGTGCCCAGAATGCTGCAGTCAGTATTTAACAACGTGAACACCAGGGACCTGCTGCATGCAGATGCTTTTATGGTCAGGGATTTAATTTTGTCTTGTGGAGCTCACAACACTCCTGTGGGAGCAAAAACTGCCAGAATAAATCATGCTGGTATTAAAGATTTTAACTTGAAGTCCTGACATTACTGTCACAGTTGAGACACTGCTTGTCTCTGTGCCGTATTCACACAGTCAAGTGAATAGAGTGCATTTGTAAAGCATAAAGAAGAAACAACTTTAAATATTTGCATAAAATTTTATCTCACACCACATGAACATGTAAACTCACGAGGCAGAAATACCACCTGTGACTCGTAGATACGGTCATTTTTTTTTTCTCATCCTATTGTTTATTTATTTTTTATTTTTTTGTCTTGAAGAAGTAAAACTTTTTTCAAAGACTAGAAAAATATCCCAAAAAGCAAACATATCTAATATTGTTGCATAATTAGATTATCTGTTTCCTGTGCTGTTTTCATCTCATGACCCCTCAGAGGAATCTGATGACCCTTTTTGAGGGCGCAGACCCCTAGATTGAGAATGACTGTTAAGAGGGTTTTTCTAAAAATGTATTCCGACACAGTTACCAATTACCTGAAAAAAATAAACGTAGTCAGTAACCTAATCCAAGTAATGAGTGATAGTTATAGTAAGTAACTAATATAATTTGATTACTTTCCGTCAGATTATTACCCAAACATATGCATTAAAGACTAAAGGAAATAGATAGCTAGTATATCATTCTTTATTTTAGAATTGTAAAGTAATCCCTTTTTAGTAATCCCCTTTTTTATTATATGTATCTGCAATCTAATTACATCTCTACTGCAATACAGTTACCTTCTTTATGCACCCTGATTGTGTAATCCCGTTTCATGTATTCCATTACTCTCCGAGCCTGCTTGCGAGGCAGAAGCCCCTAAACTTTCCTCCTGTGACTCTTTGATATAAGATTACATTACTCTTCTTCACAGGGTGCACGTCTCTGAGTTGTTTCATTTGTCTCATTCTTAATGGCCTGAAGGGGTTTGACTTTGTGAGCAGATTTTTGTGTTGCAGAAGTTAGATTTTTTTGTATTTCCTGCACTGTTTATCATCTCATGACCCCTCAGAGGCAACCGATGACCCCTTGTGACAACCCCTACATTGGGATAGACTATGAGGAATTGCACAAATATTTACGTCCATCCATAACACCAAATGGCAATGCACGTGTGTGTGTGTGTGTGTGTGTGTGTGTGTGTGTGTGTGTGTGTGTGTGTGTGTGTGTGTGCGTGTGTGTGTGTGCGTGTGCCATATGGCTGTAACATCGTTATCCACACATTTGAAAGGTGATAGCTTTCTGAGCTTTCCTCACATTCATGTGTCATCACTGGACTTTCAGCCTAAATACAATACGAATAAAATGTATTGTTGTAGTAAAAGTACTTGCACCAGTATTAAAAGAGAAAATCATACGGATTTTCAGGTTCATGATTTTATTTTGTATTATAACTACTAGGTTTACATGCTTAAGTGTTAAAAAACAAAACAAAAAACACAGAAGTTTTCTCATACTGTCCATTACAGTAGCACTTCATTCCCCCTCTGTCTAAAAAGCTCTGTTTTAGCTCCTGTCTCTTTAAGGCCCCACCTCCCAAATACTCAGTCTGCTCTGACTGGTCAGCTCACACACGCCTGAGCCAGCACCTCTAACAACAACAAAACAGCAGTGCTAAATGAATAACTATGTGCCAATGTAGCCACTAGGCAAAACGTATGAAATTGTGTGACATGGTGACATAGTGTGATGTCACAAAGTCACAGAACGGAAGGCGAGACTGCTGACAAGGCGTATAAGAAGCAGAGTTTTCTGTAAAAGAGAGGAGCTTCCACTAGTGTAGCCTTTGACCTTTTTAACTTTAACCTGCACAGGAACGTATATAAATCACTGAATGAAAAGAAAACATTTAAAAAGCATGATAAGTCTCCTTTAATGCAATAGTTGTGATTTTTATTTTACATAATATAAATTCTACACATGAAGTTGATTTGTAGTTTCTCATATGTAAGTCTCCAGGTCCCAGTCTGCCAGCTGATCCAGGAACAGTCGCCATAGGCTGTACAGACAAGTCCAATGTGGAGCCTGAAGACGGAGACAGGACGGACAGTCCTCCTCCACCTCCTGTAATCCCAGAAGTCAGCGAGCCTCCACAGCTACCCATGAATGGTATGATGGCCTGCATGGCAGTAATACAACATCAGTGTTATCGTGGTTAAGGGTTCTCTGTGAGACATTGATGAATTAAAGCTACTTCCTTCTCTGATGGTAATCCCTGAGGATGTCTGAAAATAGGCCCAGCCGATATTTACATTGCACACAACAGCTGGTACAGTGAGGAGGAAGAGAGAGTAAGCTCTAAGGGAGGGTATGTTATCTATCAAAGGGGGCCATGGGGAAAACTAATGGCGGTCTGATTTTTATTTATTTTTTTCATGCGCATAAGTATTTTTAGCTAGAGCCCATTTTAATTGACAACAGTTTTACACTTTGTCTGACTTTTTTGAATTGAGAGGGCTAAAACAATGTCCCTGTGAGTTTCCTGTTCTCAGTGCCTGTGGGTCAGCCCACTTTACATTTTTTGTCTCAATGGTTCTCAAGTGCTTTGAGCAAGTTTGTGTAAAGACAGAGAGAATCTGATTCTGAGATAGCAGAATTTTATGGAAGAAAAACAATTGAGAACGTTTGTGAAAAAAGAAAAGAAGAAGAAAAAAATGGAAAAGCTTGTAGTTTTGAGAAATTCTTGTTCACTTACTTGATGCGAGTTATTTAAAGACTGATAACACTCTCGTGACCCTAAAGTAAATTTAAAGCTACAGCTAACAAGCCAGCTGTCTCACCTCTGAATCTGCCAAATTAGTGCTTTATATGTTGTGTAATCCACACAATAAAACACAATACACTCAACTAACTACAGCATGTTGATTTTACACTTTTTGTACTTATTAAACAAATTAAATAGCTTATTTGATCCTACGATGTACTGGTAGGCACATTTGTCAGATTTGAAAACCAGTCTTTGGGCTAAGCTAAGCTAAGTTATGTTAACAGCTGCCGTACACCCATACCTACAATACCATACCACCTACCATATAAACCTGAGAATGGTAACAATCTACTCGTCTTTTAAAAAGGCAGCAAATAAGTGTATTTGTCAAGATGTGAAATTTTTCCTTTAAATTATTTGTAAATTAGATTTTTCTTAAAAAGGAAACCAGGAGAGAGTAACATTTTTCGTAACATTCCTTTGGGAAAGTTCATGGCAAAAACTTCCAAATTCTCCCTGATGGCTCAGAGGGCCAAGTCTTTTATTTGATTGTTTCTTTGTGCTCAGAGGAGGGTCTGAAACATGTGGAGGTTGCTGAGTAACAGACATTGTAGTTTAAATGAACAAACAATAGGTTTCTCTATGTCCACTTGTTTGTTTTTTATAGCCTTCTTTCTAAAGTTCGTCCAGTGTAGGCATGGGCTATTTTATTTTGCTAACCAAATGAAGCTGCAGGAGGATGAACAATAAACATTTTATGTTCGACATAAATCTGATATGTGCCCTGCCAGTTTAATGTTACAGTACCTCCTAATTTGGTTGCCGTCATTGTTATTATGAGGAGGGTTGCATCTGTTTGAACCAGTCAAATTTCAACAAGCTGAATGTTAGCATTTTCTCACGAATGCTGTACTTAATACACATATTAATCAAAATCTGTGTGATTTCAAAAGTGCCAGATTTATCCAAAGGGCTTTATCTAAAATCCTCGGACATGCTGAGGCAACGACAAAGCACATATCTTAAGACACAGCATAAAAGAAACATAATAAAAGCTGTTATAAAACAGATGCATACAATGGAATTTTATAATCACAGTTCACTACAACAGACAAGACAAAACAGGCCACAGTAGTGTAGCAGGACAAACAAAAACTATCGTTGCATGGCACACACACACACACACACACACAGTCATAAACTTAACAGTCTACAGCCATGCTAGCAGGTCTGTGATGATGTGAGCTAATTGCTAATGTCAGCATGCTAATTTGCTCACACTGATTTAAAAAGCATGCCGATCTTATGATTTTCACAGTGCCATATTTATCCTCTTTATTTAGTGTGTTAGCATGCTAACATTATAAAATATAACGGAATTTCATTAGCATAACTTTATTACAATACATATGAGAACACGTCACAACAGGCAACAAAAATACACTAAAGGTTGTATGACACATACAGACACAATACTAAACAAAGCAATCTGCTGTCAGGCTAGCGGGTCTGTGGTGCATTGAGCTTAATGCTAACATTGCCATGCTAACATGCACACAATGACATCATTAACATGCTGGTGTTAGATATTTACAATGCAGAATTATCTGTGTTTAGCGCATTAGCACCCTAACATTATGTCCAATGTCTAATGTCTAACAAATGTCAACCTCAGTAGGATTTACCCTCTGCTGACCATGAATGTCTATACAACATTTCAAGGCAATCCATCTAACAGTTGTTGTTGAGATATTTCAGTCTGGACTAAAGTGGGGGAACCTAGTGGCTGACATTCCCATCCAAAGAGCAATGACTAAAAGCTACTACATAAAACTTATCTATGAAGCAAATGGCATTACCAACAAAAACAAACATTGAGTTTTTAGCTGACCATCTGTGCCGTAGTACACACACTTGTGTGTTTTTCAATGCTGTTAGAGAGCAATCTGCCTCCATTAAGGCTTTTAAGGCTATTTTATATTCCTCCCTTATCATCCTTTAACTAATAAAACGTTAAATTAAGATTTTAAATCACATTGAAGCATATCACTCAGGTATAAAACCTGTTTTTTAAGGTTTAATGTTGCTGTTTTAAACAAGGCTCACTCGGGTTGTGTGGTGAATGAAGATCCAGTGGAGACTGAATGTAAATAATTTACAAAAGTGGGTCCCTAATGCTCTGTGTGGGTGTGGTGGCTCTAAACAAAGTGCTCTTTGATGGTGAATCTATCAAATGAGACAAAGGTAGAAATACCAAAATCACTTGAGCTGGAATGTGAATTAAATGCTTCTAGGAAAGAGGACCAAGAGGCTGTTACCTGAAGAGAAACACACACGTATCTGAATGTGAAATTTGAGGTCTAACTAGGACAAGTGGAAATCTCTACCAACAAATTCCAAGCTTCCACCGTACATCTTTCTTATTTTCTCAGTGGTTTGCATGATGACACAAAGTAAAATCTGTCGGTGAATTGCTGCATTACTCAAGTTGTTAGAGTCCGATTTCAAAGAGTCTAAATTCCTGGAAGTGGCACCATCAAATAAGCAACTTGATAGCAATTAAAACTGCAGTGTGTAAGATGTGTCGGCGTAGACGTGTGGTCTCTCAAGCTTGTGTTAACCACATACATACCTATTTCAGACATTCAACAGAATAACCCATTCAAAAACCTGTTGAGTCTGTCTGCAGTTAAGGGATTTAAACTACTTTATGTATTCAGTCTGCCACATAACCAGGAAGTAAACCTGAAAGCAAGAAAACATTTTCAGCGTATTCTCCAGGCCAGCAAAGCTCAATGGCCCAATGGGCACCATCTTTGTGTTCACTCTCTAGCTCTATTAAAGACTATGAAGAGCACCTGCCTCCTTCATAGATATACGGTGAAAAAACAGAACAATTCCTAGTTTCAGATGATGACATAGATGAAAACAGCAAATTCTATTCAACTCCTAAATGCCCCTAAATTGTACGCACTAATCCTTTAAGTATTGCTTTTTATTACATGCGTCCGCTGATATTTTAATAATCATGGTGCATTTGCAGTTATTCCCTCTTTGTTGACCTTTAAAGTACCATATTACCGTTCAGCTCTACTTAAATGTCTGTGACTCACTGGTGTTTAGCCCCTTTGCTTGGTATCACAATATTACCGACCTTTTCCTGAGAGCACCTAACGCAGACGACACAATAGCCTTTACTTGGGGCCAAGAGCTTTCAACCAGCGGATCAAGCACCTCGTGTACTCGACATGGTTGCCAGGTTATTGTTGCCCCTAGTTATAGAGGAGGAGGAGGAGGAGGAGGAGGAGGTCGAGATACTTCCTGAAACAAGAGTTACAGTAGTTCTACCAATAAAATTGATATCACGCTGCCGGCAACCTCGTAGGACACAAAACTTAATTTATTTCCCCCTGTTGGTTTCCTCTTTCTGC